>VMRN01000007.1:10693562-10947663 GCA_010277015.1 Poeciliopsis turrubarensis
ATTAAAGACAGAATTCTGAGATCAAAGTCAGAATTCTGAGATTAAAGACAGAATTCTGAGATCAAAGACAGAATTCTGAGATTAAAGACAGAATTCTGAGATCAAAGACAGAATTCTGCAATTAAAGACAGAATTCTGAGATCAAAGTCAGAATTCTTAGATTAGTCAGAATTCTGAGATCAAAGACAGAATTCTGAGATTAAAGACAGAATTCTGAGATCAAAGACAGAATTCTCTGATTAAAGTCATAACTGGTTTATCTTTTTATTCAGTGGCCCTAATCCTCTTCCGTACTCACAGGTTCACTTTGCAGCAGGAAAATCCCATGTAGCAAGAGAAGCTACATACTTGCTAGCTGCAGCTAGCATGATTAGCATGCTAATTGTAGCTACTAACTGCTTCCAGCATGATTGAACATTGAACTTGAATTTGTTGTTGGTCTTCTGACATGCAGAGTTGGACAATAACTCGCTACATTTCCGTCAGTTCACTTCTAGGAGTATTTATAAAACTTTCATTAGTTCAGAATTATCACTCGTGTCTCACATTGATGACGTAAAAGTCAGAAAGAACATGACATGGCCGTTAAAAACAGATAGGTATCCTATTTAATATATATGACAGTGACTCAAATCAGATTTTCTTTTTGTTTTTGAGAGTAAAAAGATTGGAATTGGATTGTTCAGTCTACCGTAAAAAAAGTTATTCAGGTGTTGCATCCTACTCACATTATTAAGATTTTTTAAAGGTATGAATAAAACACTCTTTTATTCATTTATTTAATATATTTTATTTAGTGAATGTGGCTTTGGAGGTTTTATAACGTCTGAGTTGGAGTTTATGACAGAAGAGACACATTACACTGACAAATGCAAACCAAAAACAAGAAAATCTGTTTTTTCCCATTTCCCAAGTTATGAGAACATTACAGACTTCTCGCTGCCATCCTATTAGTGATAATGATTTTCCGTACAGCTTGTGCTATCGCTTCGTTATTTGTCTGACATTATGAAGCCAACTGTTAGAGATTGTTCCTGGGAAAGTGTCATTTTCTTATCTCGGCTGCACCGCAGGGGGCCGTCCTTGTCTCCATCACGAGGAGGAGAGAATTACCTGCCTCTAATTACTCAGCCAGAGCTGTGAAATAAAAACTGATGCATAAAACCAGCAGCAGTGGGATTTCCAGACTGCCAGACATGTTTCTGCCTAAATAGATTAAATAATAAATAATTGGTTATTGCTTTACACCCAGTTTTTCTTCCTTTAAAAACACACATCATACAGTAGAAATCATTGAGATTATGAAAATATATGGCAGACTTAGCCTGCATATAAAATGTATTACTCTCAATACAAAATGTTGAGAAACATAATTTATATTAAACTATAAGATGCGAATTAGTGATATTTCTAAGAATGATCCAGTGCTAAATGGGCTGCTTTTTTCTGTTTCAATTTAAGTTTATCTGAGTTTTGTTTTTCTTTGCTCATATTGCCTGACGATATTGAAGCTTAGAAATAATTAAAGTTCTTACTGCAGGCTTAAACAAATCAAATAAGGGCAAAACCAAAAGCAAGACAGTTTGTTATCCAAACAGGTCATCCAGCTTGTGCGATATGCTCTATGAGTGCATTATTTATTGACAAAAAAAAGCTTTGGATCATGTTTACGCTTTTCTAAAAACTTAAAGACACATTGCAAGAGTCAAGCAGCACTTAGATACATCTAGAAAAATTATTTTAAAATATTATTTAATATATTGAAGAGACTTGAAATCTGACTTTAATCTGACTTTAATGATTTTTTTCCCCCCTCAAAATTCTGACATTAATCCCAGAATGTTTAGTTTTTCCTCAGAATTTTGAAATTTTTCTCAGAATTTTGACTTTTTTCTCAGAATTTTTAGTTTTTTTCTCAGAATTTTGACTTTTTCCTCAGAATTTTTAGTTTTTTTCTCAGAATTTGGACTTTTTTAAGAATTTGGACTTTAATCTCAGCATTCTGACTGTTTTGCTCCAAATTTTGACATTAATCTCAGAATTTTGATTTTAATCTTCTTGGGAAGAAAAAGTCTGGATTCTTTTCCTGTTTCTTTTTTCAGTGGCCGCCCATCCTTTTCTGTATGCTTGTTTGAACCAAGTCGTAGCTTTTTGTCTTTAAAATATTTCATATTAATTTGTTATCCAAAACCCATGGATTGCACTTTCATTTATAATCTATTGTTTAAGATTAGAAATCTTAAACAAGAATATAATAAACCAATCTTCTGAATAATTTAAAAAGTTTTCCGTGCAGCTGTCGACCCGTTCAGTGTTTGGTTTTGGGATCTGGGTGGCAGAATGCAGAAACTCTCCCAGAGCGTGACTGGGATCCCTCTGACAGGCTGCCACTGAGAACCGGACAGAAACTCCTCCATCATGCCGTTCCAACCCCACAGGGACGGTGATGCACGCCGCGCAGCAGATCACTGACTGCCAGTCCGCGGGGCCCCAGGAGGCCCCCGAGAGCCACAGAGGAGTCGATGCATTCACACCACAGCCTGCTGCACTGATTCCTGCTGGCAGCCGAGACACGAGTCACAAATCACACGCCAGCAGATGGAGACGCAGCCATGATGACTTCCTGCCAAATTACTACAGAAGAAGCTAAAAAAATCTGCATATAAGCACTGCAAAAAAATTCAGCAAGTATTTTTGGTCTAGTTTCTACACTGAAAAAAATCAACAGAGCTCAAACTTTTAGAAATTGAGCTAATTTGTTAGATTTAATCAAATTAAGTTTGCCACACTTATTGAAGACATTTTCTATTTTTACTCGGATTAATTAATTGTAACAAAGGATCAACTGTTTTCTTTTTTCAGTGCAGTTCAAATATATATTTGAAATAAGATAACTTACAGATAACAGCAAGTTAAAAGTAAATTATTCCTTCATGCAGATGAAAAAGTTCCAATAGCAGATTATTTCACTTATAACAAGAAAAAAAAACATTGTTATAAATGAATCTATTTGCCAATATAACTAGAACCTTTTCATCTATATTTAGGAATTATTGACTGAGAATAAGCTGCAAATATTATGTATTAATTTAATATTAATATTATTTTCTTGGTTAATACGCTACAATTTAAAAAAACATTACTGTATTAAACAGATGAAATCTCCAGATTAAACTCATTACGTTTTTATTCCATGTTTTATGTCAAAATGTGATATTTTTGTGAGAAAAACAATAAATTTAATGGCTGATTCCACACAATGAATTAACCAAAGGTCTGTTTAAAAGGGTGGTGCTGCCATCTATTGGCAATCAGCAGCTGAAGTCTTTAACATGAAGCATCTGAAGATGCAGGGTTTCTTTTCCACACTCAATATTTCAAATATCTAATTCAGGGAGTTAATTTTCTGTTTGTTGCAAACAAATAAAAACAGATTTTTTTTGTTTTGTTTTTTCTTTTGTCACAGAACTCCTTCCAGAGAATGCAACAAACATTTTTATTTGTTGTTCCTAGAAGTTTCAGTTTGTTACTTAAGCAGATAGATTGTTATTTTAAAACAAATGGCACACAATGACAAAATGTTTAAATGCTTTATAAAGTGTGACTGTAGTTATTTACTCAGGATCAACCAATCAAAATCGACTTTAAGTTTTAAAAATAAATATAAAGGAACTAAAAATTATACAAAATGATTCAATTTCACAGATGAAAACTGCAAAATAAAAAATGTATTTAATCTGTACATTTTATTAAGTGACTATTTGAATTGTTTCAATTCAATCAGGGGTTTTATTCTTGTTTTTTTTAAAGAATGAAAACTAAGTTAAAAAATAAAAAGAGTGGAAATAGTTTCCACTCTTTATAAAGTCTGCAGAAATCAGTGCAGACTTTATAAACTATTCTAAAATATTCTGTAAACTTAAAAGATATTTTAAAGGCATCAAATGAAGAAGTGAGAAACAAAAATACCTTCTTAATTATCTGATTTTAATTTGCTAAAACATAGAAACCCTTCTTGTAAAGAAACTATTTCTATAGTAATTTAACACATCATAATTTTTAGTTTGGATCCAAACATTAAAACACAGAAGTTTGTTCATAAAGTTTTATAACAAAACACACTAAGCAGTTATTTCCTGTCAGTAAAAGACGAGGAGATTTACGGCTGTGGAGCGAAGCTGGAGAATCTGTTCAGGATGGAGTAAATATTTCCTGCAGAGCGACAGATTTCAATAAATCGTGCAGTTGGAATATTAAACAGTTTTATTTACAGTGGAAATGAAAACTCCCCCGGTTTAAGCAGCTCCGCTCACATCGAGCTGATGGAGGCGCTTAAACCAGTTTGCAGCTCCTGTGGCTCGTCTCCAGCTGAGAGGACCATTATCACAGCGGGCTGGGAGTGCTGGAGAGTCACAAACACGCTCTTACTTTAAATAGGCCGTCGCTGTTTCATTACAACAAACTGCATTTTCTGACATTTTTCCTTTTCTTGTAAAGAAACTTTAGTTTTTATGATAAAATTGGAAAATCTTTTTGGTTTAGGGCTGATGAGGGCAGAAAATAGGGCTGAAACGATTAATCGATTATTTAAATGATCGATTGTGATTGAAATAATCAATTAATTGTAATTAAACTATAATTTAAATAAACAATTAATAGTGATTAATCATGACCAATAATGATTTATAACTATGATTTATAAAACCCTTAAATAAAATTCTGCAGAATGCGGCAGTTTTACAATGCGATTAATCACCAGAACAATCGATTAATCGATAACTAAAATAATGATTGCAGCCCTCAAAATATGTCCACCATATTTTTACATTTCAGCCAAAACTACAAAGTATTTTATTGAGATTTTGTGTGTTAGATCGACATAAAGTAAGATATAATTGTGAAACGGCAAAATATTTTTCACAAATAAAAACCTAAAAACAGCATCATAAATAAACTCCAGGCTGACAAAAGGATCAATACATCAACTTTGTATACTTTTAATTTGTTTATTTGTAAAAATGTAACATTTTCCTTCTACTTCACAACTATGTTGTACTTCCAGTAGATCCATCACAAAAATCCCAATAAGCTACAGTGAAGGTTGTGGTTGCAATGTGAGGAAATGTGTAAAGTTTCCAGGTTTTCCTCCTAAAAACGACTTGAGAAACGAAGGAATGTCATTTTCTGATGGTTTCTTCCAAACAGATTGAAGAAAAGCAGTCCTCTATCTGCATCCAGGGTGCAGCTGTAGTGGTTATAACTCAGGCTGGGGGCCGCTGTGAGGGGCCGCTGTGAGGGGCAGAGCAGCGTTTCAGTCCGCCATGATGATGATGTGTTAGCTTAGCGGCGCTAGCTGAGGAGGTCAGGCTGCAGGCCGACCCTCTGCAGGACGTCTTCAGGCATACACAGGACAGGATTCACCGGCTTGATCGCCTCGTCGCCGAGAAGCGAGAGGCCCGCCACACCGAACAGAGTGTGGAACGGATCCACCTGCAAGAGGAGGGGTCAAGAGGTCAAACTGGTGCATAATGAAATCCTGGAGTATTGTCGCAGTTTTAAAAGTTTCAACCGTTTTTGATGGTTTGAGGAAACATAAAATGCAGTTTTTTGGAAGGGAAATAAATCTATCCGAACTCAAAACAGCTGAATAACCTATCAACAGGTTGTGATTAACGTCATGTGGAGGAGTTCAGGACCAGTTCTGAGTTGGATCAGATTACCCTCAGATCAGCCTTAAACTGTATTTGTACTAAATCAATGATATGTTATTGCATTTTAGACAATAAAATATTCATTTTCTTATTTATAAGTGAAGTTAAATTATTACTTTATTTGAATTTTAATGTATTTCTAATATTGCATAAAAAGATTTAGGTGGTTAAATAAAAAAATCTTCAAATTATGTCAATATCCTTATCCGATTAATCGATTATTCAGACGATTAATCAATTAATCGTCAAAATAATTTAATCAAATATTAAAATAATCACTGGTTGCAGCCCAAGTATTTAGTAAAATTGAACTAATTCAGTAATAATAAACTGCTAGTGCAGTTTATTCATGATTTAATAGGCAACATAAATCTTGTTCTCACACAGGTGAAGTTAGTTTCACTTTTTTCAATTGAAAAACTGCATTTTGTGTTTATTCAGGTTATTTTATGTGACAACAAAGTAAAAAAAAATAAAAACGAAACCTTTAAAGGGGCAATACTTTCAAAACGTGCGGCATAAAGAAGGAAAATAATTTGAGAGCGGAGCTTCAGCAGGAAGTCGCGGCGCTTCTTTCCTCACCATGTCTCCGGGTCGGTCAGCGAATCCTCCCGTCTCCTCGTCCTGGCAGGCCAGAATGAAGCGCTGCAGCTTGGCCTTGTCGATCCAGTGAATCCTGCCGATGATTTTCAGAGACGCCAGGACCCACCAAGAGTAGCAAACATCTGGAAGCTGAGAGAGACGGAGGTTTGTCTGCGACTCTGAACATCCAGCTGTGATCAAATCAAACGTCTGAACTGATCCTCCGTTTCAGGAAATATCATTTTAGATCAACGCTCCTCTTGACTGATGCAGAAAAAAAAGAGATAGGCTTCTTCAGGGGCTCCGTTTTTGGCCCTTAAAGAGAGAAAATATTTTGAAATTTGTTCATTTTTAACCTTTTTTTTCTTTACTAATGTGAACTGAGAATTTACTGAGAGAAAGAGAAGTTGAGGTATAAAAGTCGGTTTATGAATCGCATTTATAAATGTAGAGTTTAGCAGCTTGTTGGAGTAGATCTACTTGGTTACATCTCATTTGTTCTGTTCAGAAGTTTTTGTTAATTTTTTTGTTAATTATTCCCAATAGTTTTGGACGCTTTGCAGCTGGGAGCATTTCTGCTCTTACGTTTTTACTTTCAGGCAGTTATAAGGTGTAACCATGGCAACAATTTAGTATTTTTAAAACTAGAAGAAGCTGATTAGCATCTTAAAATTACTTACAAATAAACATATCTTTCCTGATATGAGAAGAAAAAAAAGGAAGATATCAAACAATATCAATAGTTTCACAGTTACATTGACTTTGCTCTAATAATTTTCTTTTAATTTGATTCAAGATATCTGGATGCAAACTCAACAACCTTAGTAAACATTGGAGAACAACAATAATCCCGTGTTTTAAATGCGTTCAGGCACATTTCAAAGCAGCTTTCTTGCCTTACAAGCAGCAGAGAAACGTCATGTGAAGTGCTCTAACCTTCTCGGGTCGCCCGTTGAGGCCTCCGGACGGCAGCTGCCTCTCGCAGAGCCACCAGCCCAGCAGGTCGGCGTTGAGCTGGTGCAGCTGACCGGTGAGCGACAGGAAACCGGTGCAGCAGTAAATCTGACGCACGAACACGGCTGAATTAATTCATTCTGCGACCAACAGCCTCTCCGCTCTCATTCAAATGTTTACATTTTAATTTAAAGACATTTGTTAGGATGTAAAGAACCTGTTTGGTTTTGTTAATAAAGAGTAAAGTTTTTAAAATGCCCAGGTGTGAACTCACCTGGCCAGCGTGCGACTCTGAGCCCGGCCTGCAGCCGAAACCGCCGTCGAAATTCATGCAAGACAAGACGAACTCCACGGCTTTGTCAACGTTTATGGTGTCCATCTTTCCCTGAGCGAGGAGAGAGGGATCAGGACAAGCTAACGCTCACTAGCCTCTTCACGTTAAGCTATTTTATCTTTAACAAACTTGTAGGGAAATAAAACCAAACTTACCAGCAATGCCAGTGTAGCAACAGCACAGAAAGAAAACCGTGTGTCGATTTCCCCTGAAAAGACAGAAAACTCCAGTTAAAACAGATTCTTATAAATGTTGATATTACACTGAAATCCATGAAATCAAAACTTTGGTACTTTATTTACTTAAGTTTTTAATTCCAAGCTGTAAAGGCAACAACACGACAGCTGTTTAGTTATTATTTTGCTTATTTTGTTCCCATAAAATGCAATAAAAACAAATACATAAACATTTTAACACAAAAGCACATTTATTTGAAAATGAACAACAAAGCAGTAAAAGAAGCACTGAAGGAAAATCCAGCAGTTCAGATCGTTCACTTTTCTAAAACAGAAGAGTTTAAAGGTGTACAATTTATAAAGACTAAAATACAAACTGATCACGATCTGAATAATAACTTAAAGATTTGTTACCCCATTTGTCTCCTGCAAACGAGCCGTCCTCCTGCTGAAGCCCCTTAACGTATTCAACCACTTTGTCCACATCGATGGCGTCCAAACTGTCATACAGGCACAAGATCTGGGACACAGAGGACAGTCAGTCTGAACCAGGGTGCACAAACCTTTTACAAAGAGGGTCAAAACTGGTCAATTTAAATTACTGGCAGGTCCCAAAATTCACTCAATTAAAAAATTCACGAGTCAGTTTGTGATTTTTTTAGTTTTACTTTCTGAACAATAAACCATTTTTTATTAAATGTGTAAAAAGATCTCAAATATAAAAAGGGCTTCGACCTGTTGCCTTAAACAAACAATTTCCAAATTCTTGGGGTCATTAATTGTTTTCCATTTTGTTGGTCAAAGGTTTTCCGTTCTTGATTTGTGGTCAAATAAAACCATTTTCAGGGGCCACAAATGGCCCCCAGACCACATTTTGGACACCTCTGATCGAAACCAAAAGACCAGATAAAACAGGTCTGTGTGAGAATGAAATGGAAAAAATCTTTACGAAAAATCTTTTACAAAAGATCCAAACAGATCAGCAAATACGATTAAACTTCAGATGCAGTGAAAGTCCATCAGGATTCACCTGGACGGCGCTGAGGGTGTAGAGCAGGTGAGGGTCGTGTCCGATGCTGGCGCTGATGCCTCCACACTCGTGCTGACAGGCTTTGATGAAATCGACGATCTCCTGGCGGTTCATCCGCTGCAGCTGGCCCATCAGGTCCATCACCGTCAGCCCCCAGTAGATGCCGCTCATCCTCAGGTACTCCGACAGCGTGTACTCCTGGTTAGTTCAACACAGACTGAGTTCAAATTGAACTTCCTTAAAATATCAGCACACCATCTGATATGTGGTTATATAATGTGACTTTGACACTTTCTCATTAGATGCCTTTGTTTTTTTCACCGGTTTTGGACTAATCAATTAATCAACTTCATTTCTATAGCCAGTTTCTTTCAATAAAAAACTTATAACACAAACTGCAGGTGTGTGTCTGCTGAATTTTTGGTAAAAATGTGTTTGTTTTTTTATTTAGTGGGTAGAAAATCCAAAAATTTTACTGAGATAAGAGTAGAAATACTTCATAATAAAATTACTTAAGTAAAAGTAATTTTACTTAAGTAAAATTACTTTTGTAATTTTACTTAAGTAAAATTAAGTACTCAAGTACTCAAGTAGTACTTGAGTAATTTTACTAAAAATACTCCTAAAAGTACATCTTTTCCAGATAATTACTCAAGTAAATGTAATTGAGTAAATGTAACTAGTTACTACCCAAATCTAATCAATGTCCATCAAAATGTTGGTAAATGTTTCATTGATCATGGTTCAAAAGCAGCTCTAACCAGTTGGGTTTTAGTCTTGATTTAAAGGAACTCAGTGTTTCAGCAGTTTTGCAGTTTTCTTGCAGTTTGTTCCAGGTTTGTGATGCATGGAAGCTGAATGCTGGTTCATGTTTGGTTCTGGGGATGAAAAACCATTGCTAGGAGATTTTAGGGTAACAATTTAAACCTTTTTAAAGTTTGTCGGATCTTGGATGACATGAAAGTTGAAACTATATTTGTTTGCTGATAAAAACAATGAACAATCTAAACTTATATGAATGTGAGTGGGTGTGAAAACACACCCAGTTTACACAGATGAGGGTTGGGTGGGTGAAAACAAGGCTTTGCTCACATAGTCATCCTTCTTGGAGCCGTAGGCTGCGATGTAGTCTGCGTGTTTGTCCAGCAGCAGAGAGCTGGGAGCCTCAGCTTTGATAATGACATCCTTCAGTTGAGCACTCTGGCAGAAAAACACAAAACCAGACGGCTTCAACAACCCGCAGAGAGGAAACGGCAACACGAAACACGGCAACCTGAACCGCCGGGGCTTCAACCCGGTCGATTGTTGACGTTTTTCTAATGCAGAAAAGCGAATGAATGTAAATATGAGGAGGATTGTTGACAAGCCGCTAAATGCTAACATTGATGCTAGCTGCTGTCAGAGTAACGGTCAGGTTTACGGTAAGAGTTAAACAGGACAAGGACAAAATAACAGTCAATTTTTACTGTTATATTCCAAAACATAACATGAACGTTAAAAAACAAGCAGTCGATTACCATCATGGGACACTATTAGCTTTGTTGCATTATCGGGCTGCCTTCCGTCTTCTTCGTGGCAGTTGGCGAACCAATTCAAAAGGCGCGTGGTCGCCACCTGCTGGATCTTGTGAGAATGGCAGAGAAAAATATATCTTCCTCCCAGTAAAGCCAAGTACACTTCGTTATATATATATATTAAAAAAAATCTAAATATTGTTGAAACTGCCACTAAGTCGTGACATACTGTCACGACTTAGTGGATTATAGCATAGCTATTATGGCTATTATAGCATAGCCATAATCCGTGGCTATGCTAACGCTTCTTAGCATAGCCACGGATTATGGAGGATAAACAGTTTAACTGTATGTTGGTTGTTTCTCCACCACTAGCAGGTTTAGCACCACAATACATTAAAGAGCTGCTGTTGTTGTATCAACCTTCCAGACCTCTCAGGTCTTCCGGTTCTGGTTCTGCTCTGCATCCCCAGAACCAGAACGAAATGAAGAGAAGCAGCATTCAGCATCTATGGACCACAATTTTGGAACAAACTTCCAGAAAATATTAAAACAGCTGAAACACTGACGTCCTTTAAATCTCGACTAAATACAACCTGTTTAGAATTGTATTTGAAACGTAATCAATTACAAATTTAATGATTGAACTTGACTTAATGTAATGTTTTGATTGTTGACTTTGTGTTTGTTATGATGTAAAGCTGCTGAAATGTGCTATACAAATAATATTTTATTGATTGATTAGCAGCGTGCATAGTAGAGCGATTGACAGCTCCTGTATGTTCAGCAGATAAGGCATTTCTCCTGGCTCTGATTTGTTGCTTCATTAAGGATTTCTGCAGATGGAGCACAGGGAGGAGATGGAGAAGCTTCATTTATTTACAGGTTATCTTTCTCATATATTCTCCCGACATGGTGACAGTTTTCTCAAATATGTAAAAATAAATAAATAAAATTTAGCAGGAATTACAGACTGGAACTGCTACATTATTTGGCTCCTCGTGTTTATTTATTTCCCTTCATGAACAGATTTTTATATGGCCTTTTCTTCCCCTGCTGAGGTTTCAATGGTTGTTTATTTTAGATCCATTATCCATCATTTCTTTCTGGGAGAAGCTCACCATTTTATAAAAAACATCATGGAAAACTGGGGCTTCAATGTAGCCTTCAATCAGTCATGAGTGACAAATGCACAATGCAATTTAAATACCCATAAGAACTAACATTGCTTTAAGATATGCACTGCAAAATATAAAGAGACGAAAGGTTTAGCCATAATATTACACGCATGTATGTCTTAACAATGTGGTATTACGTGTTCAAATATAAAAAATAATTTGGAATAATAGCACAATATTCTGTGCAAATTGTTGTTAGAGCGAAATAGTTCAAGAGATGCTCTGTATCATGGTTCTATAATATTTCTCTGTGTTGCAAACTCCATGGTCTGCACATGATCATCAAAATTACTTACATAATACTAAGGAAAAAACAATGAAAGTGTCAAACTTAGACAGACAGACAAAAAAAACGACTTGTTTTTTATGTTGTTTTATTTTGTAAAGTGTTCCAAAATCCTGGTGATGCAGAAGCTCGTGGAATGATTTTTATCAGTGAAACAACCTGAAAAAGAAAACAAAATTCAATTTATTGAATGAAATTAGGCCACTAACAGAACATTATAATTCTGTAATATGTAACAATATTGACACACATCATACAATAACTCTGAATTTGTGAACAGATTTTCCTTTATTTAGAAAATTACAAAGAAAACAACTTTTAAATGGGATTAAACTGAAGAAAAAGTTTATGAATGAAATGTAGCAGCAGGGAGTGTGAATCAGAACTAAGAAGAGATTTTAGAATATTTTTACTGTTTTCACGTGTTGTGTTTGTTTGATGCAAATCCCCAATTAAAGTGTTGATCTTAGATAAACTTAGACAAAAAAACCAACTTAGTTTTTGCTTGCAGAGGTCAGATTACGGTGCTCTGCATGTTAACTGTAATCCTGAGGATTACAGTCAAACCCCCAAAGTGGTTTGACTTTAAAATGGATATTGACCCATATAGAAGATTAACTACAAGAAGATTTTTAGTTTTTCTGAGTTGCCTTATGGGTGCATTTCTGTTCAATGTCTAAACTGATATTTTGAACTTTTGGTGTAAACTTCACCTTCAGTTCAATTTTCAGTTAAATTCAGTTAATTTACATATAAACACCCCTCAAAATAATCACAATAACTCCTTCTGTAAATACTTGAAACAACAAAGTATTATGTATTACCTCTTGCAGCAGGTTGTCCAGTTTTCTAATTATACTGAAAATTGAAGGTCCAGGAAGGCCCAGTGTTGATTCCATTCAGCAATGGGAGACCTGCAGAGCACAGACAGATTTCAGCATAAAGATTTCAGATGTCAGTGTGAAAAGGCTGATTACTGAATGCAGAAATCAATAAAGTAAATTTTTGTTTTGAAAGAACAAACGTGAGTAGTTCAGCATTCACAGCTCAATGTGCATCAAAACATAAATATATTTATTTATTATTTAATCAGCATATAATTCTGCACGTAAAGGTGGAGAAACAGAGACAGGAAAAGCTTTATGTGACCCAGCTCACCTGCACGGATCATGAAATGAAAATATCTACCACTAAAGTCCACTTCGCAGTAACAACTGAAATTGAGACGAATCCTAAAACCAAGGAGGTTTAGGCCTAAAAAGAAACAAATAGACAGAACCCAAAGTAAGTAAATCGTTTTGACAAACTAAAACTCAACCAGCTCAGAATTCACCGTGTGTCAGAACACAGAAATATATGTTAATTCTTTAATCATGATTTAATTCTGCATATAGGTAAAGTTGGAGAAAAGACGACAAGCTCACCAATCTCAACATGGATCATGAACCGAGCAGTTCTAAGGTTCAGGTCCAGGTTCAGGTCACCCCGAATGGAACCAAGATGGACAGGAATGCCATAGAGAAGGACGTTTAAGCCTGAGCAGAAACAAATAAACAGAACCCAAATAAATATAACATTTCAATAAACTCCAGCACAGAAAACTTCAGGTTGTAACGAGTTTGTTTGGTTAATGTTGCAGCTGTTAGTTTATCTCTGCAGCAGATGATAGACAACAGCTCTGTGATGAAAGTTATAAAATAATTTATTCCCCAAAGATTTCATTTGTAGTACATGAGGAGAAGTGGACAGAGAAGCCAAACGTTGTGCTGAAGTAAGAGTAAAAATACTTCAACACACTTTTACTCAAGTAAAATTAAAAAGTCGTCATTCAAGAAATTATTCAATAAGACTAAAGAAGAATTTGGTAAAGAGTCGACTCAAGTTCCAACTAGCTGATCAAATTATCAATCGTTTACTATTTAGAAATCACATTGACAGATGGATCAAAATGTAAAGTTCAGTGTAAATTCTGGTGTCTTAAAGACCAAAATGGCAATAATTTTTGGAAGTGACAAAAATGCAAAAAAAAAAAAACATAAATAAATAAATAAAACAAATCTAAATGAGTTTCTTTCAATAAAAAACTAATGAAACTTTAACAAAAACTGCAGTGGTGTGTCTGGTGGGTTTGTCTTTAAAACATGTTTGTTTTTCATTCAGTAGATAGAAATATATACATTTTACCTAAGTAAGCTCAACTGTCTCAACTTTTCCAATAAATTCTCGATGGTGTTTCTTAACATGTAATGCACATTTTGACCACAAGGTCAAAGCTGTGGTCAGAGCTGTTTGTCACTTTTATAAAGGCAAATAGCATTTGCAAAAAAAGCAACAAAAGAACCTCAGATAAATACTATGTTCAATAGAAAATTCCGTTTTTAAATTTTAAGCTCAAATAAACACTGAAAATGAATTTAGTGTTTTTATATAATGAAGAAAAAAAAACACAACCATGGATGAACTTAAACGTAAAAACAGGAGGCTTGTAAATTCTCCAAAGAGTTTCTGCAGTGCTAGTGGCTCGTATTTTTGACAATTGGCAGACTGGAAGGAGGGCGAGGCCATGCGGCAAGGGTCGCTGGGACCGGGAGTTGAACCCGTGACGTACCCGTCGAGGACTGAGGCCTAGGCCATGCTAACACGCTGTGCCACCACAGCACGGCCCAAAGCTTGTATTTTCTAGCCTGGTCTGGATGTCAAAGTTGTTTGAAAATAACATAACACTTAACATTTCTATGATGCTTTTAAATCGACATTCAGTCTTATTTGTTCCTTAAGAACAATTGGTAGCAGCTACAATATGGCCGCTTCAGCCACAAAAAAATAAATAAATAAATAAATAAATTTTTTACAATATCAAACTAATGTTGTTTGCCACCAGGCAAACAACTGCAGTTGTTTGCCTGGTGGATTTTTATTTAAAACATTGTTTGCTTTTCATTCAGTAGATAGAAAATCCATAAATTTTCCCTAAGCTTCAGCCACGTCATCGTGGCACCTAAAAACTAACGCACCTAAAAACTAACGCACCTAAAAACAACTGAACTAATATCGCAAAACTCACCTCCGATGAAGTAGACCAAATTAAAGACCATCTTTAACCAAGAGAAACGAAGAGCACTCTTAATAAGTTGTAACGAACGGTTTCGGAAGAAAAAGATGGAGGGTGATGACGTGGTAATATAGCCAAGTGGCGGGAAAGAGTTGGGGAGGAGCGATTCTATAACAATCGTACTAACAGAACAAACAGCAACTTCAAAATTCAGAGCTTTTTTCAGCTCATTACAAGATGAGCTGTTTTATTATTAGAATTCACTTAGAGCCCTGCAGTAAATATTTCACTTAAAGTATCTATCCATTTTCTAACACCCTTATATAGTGGGGTCAGGAGCCTTTCTCCAGCAAATGATCCAGGCGAGAGGCGGAGTCACCTGGACAGGTCGCCAGTCTGTCGCAAGGCAGTACAGAAACAGACATAACAAACAACCATGCAAACACCTAGGGAGAATTTACAGAGGCCAATTAACCTGACAGTCATATTTTTGGACTGTTGGAGAACCCAGAGAGAACCCACCATGCGCAGGGAGAACATGCAAACTCCGTGCAGAAAGACCCCAGGCCACGAATCGAACCCAGGACCTTCTTGCTGCAAGACAACAGTGCCACCAACTGCACCACTGTGCAGCCCTCATTTAAACTAATAAAACAAAATGAGATTTTTACAGGAACTTTAACTGTAAACATCCAAATCAAACTGTTTTAGAAAGATTAACATTAACGTGAAGACGATTCTGGAATAGGTAACATCACTTAATGTTGGGTTCCAGGGAAGAACCCAACATTTCTAGGAAACCACTTTGAAGGGATTTAACTAACTTTGTGTTATTAACCTTATCTATTCTTCTTCTTTCACATTTTCAATTCTCCTCCTAAAACATCAAGTTGTTCCTCCAGGACATTTCCAGGAGGACGATTCCAAATAGCAGAATCATGCTATGCTTATCCTGACCATGAAGCGGAATAAACTGGTACAAACTCCAACATGGACATTGACTGAGAGTTCTGCCCAATCAGTGGGACTTTCTCTCCTCTGGTCTGTTTAACAGCTACAGTCTCAGATCAACTCAGCCCTCCAGAACCGTCAGCAGCAGAAACAGCAACTTTACACCTGTTGGGGAAAATATATTACATTTGCATTGGATTGTCCCCAGTTGATGGCAATGATGTAGCAGGATCCAATTAGATTCTGTTGTTGTTCGGTGTTCTAAGATCTTGTTCAATGTGACCTTTGTTAACTTTGAGCCCCTGACCCTAAAAGTCCAAATTTTACTGAAACAAAAGAAAAAAATGAAACATTTACCTTACATGAAGACTTTTGCCACCAAGGAACTTTAACACTAAACATCCAAATGTGGAAGAGGCGACTTCACTGAACAACAAAAAGTTCAAAATTTCTTGAAAATCCAGGCTGTTTGGAGAACAGACATCCTTCTTGCTTCATATTTTCAATTCTTCTCCATAAACATAAAATTGTTGCTTCAGATCCAACTTTTCAAGAAGGACGATCCCAAACAAGCTCAGCAGAATGAAGCCAACAGGAATAAACCTGTACAAGCCCCAGCAAACCTATATATTGACTTCTTGTTTTGGGCATGGCTTGATGCCCTTCATGCTCACTGTTCATCTGTTGCAGTTCAAACTTCCTGGTTCTACAACAATATCACCTGACACACACTGCAGTTTCTCTTCAGTTTCCTGATACTGATACTGACACACCCTGAGACGCCATCTTTTCTACCCTTATAGTAAAGGGAAAATGTAAGATTAGTGTATGAGAAAATACAAAATACTATCAAATCTGTTGAAAATTGGGCTTATAACTGGGGAGTTAAATTCTCAGTAGATAAAACAAAGATTGTTGTATTCAGTAGGAAGAAAATTGAGGAACTTGATTTAAAAATATGTGGAGAAAAGACAGAAAAAGTAAGTAAATTTCATTGTTTAGGAATCATGTTTGATTCCAAGATTTTATGTGGTGATCATATAAAGTATATTGAAGGGAAATGTAAAAAAGTTATAAATATAATGAGCTGTTTAACAGGATTTGTTGAGTTTTGCAGGGGAGTGGTTTTCTTCTCCTTCACAGGGTGGCAGGCTGATGGCATCCAGATGTTACTCATCAGCACCAATCTGCAAGGTCCTTAAAGAGGAGCAGCTTCCCAGATGGTTCCGCTTCTACTGTGGTACTCTGTAGCTATCAGTGCTGTATTTCCAGAGTCCTCCTTGTTCTGACTCTTTTCCATCTACTCCTTCCTCTAGTGAACCCACGCTGAACACCCTCTGAGACAGACTCACCTGAAGGATCTGATCCTCGCTGCTCCGTTGGGCCTTGCACCTGGGTACGTCACACTCGCCACACAGCTGTCGCCTGTCCGCCCTCAGTCTCCTGCAGGAACCCCTCCATCTGGAAACCACCACCCCACGCCAACTGCTGGAACTCCCAAGTTCACCCCTCAACCTACCTCAACCTGCTGACTGTAAGCTACCCTCAGGTTCCCTTCATTCTCTTCATCACTTCCCTCTTTAACCGTTTCTTCTTTCAGTTCCTCTGCTGACCTGGTTCCTCCTTTCTGTCGCAGATGGACGATCCTCCACATACTTCCCTGTTTAATAAATTTATTAAAACTGTTTGAGTCTCCGTAGTTGTTGCTTGCCTTAGAGTCCTGGAAACCTCGCATTCTGACAGGATTAGACTGGGGAGCAAATAAAATTAATTTAGAAAAGATTTATGTTGATCAGATCAGTGTTGGATCACGGATGTGTAGTTTACAGGCAGGCGGCGAAAACGGTGATTAGTAAATTAGAAGTTATTCAGAATAAAAACTTCGATATTATGCTGTGGAGCTTTGAAGACATTTCTATCTTTGGCAGTGCAGGTGGAAATGGGGGAGATTCCTTTATATTTAAGACAAAAGCAAATTATGCTGAATTATTGGGTGAGTTTGCAGAGACATAAGGAGGAGAATAATGGAGCAGGAAGAATCCTGAGACCTTGCTGGAGAGTGGAAAAGCTAAAAGACTGTTTTGCATGGGCAGATAAATGCTTTAGGGAAATAGCTTTAAAGGGAAAGAGAAACTGTGCTGCGGTGCCTTATCCAATTACATCATTTGGTTGTTTCCACATGACGATGTTGATCTAATACAGGCCTGCTCAAGATCTACTTTTTCTCTCACCAGCTGGCTGAGATCTACCTCATGACAAAGAGACATAAATGTAAATTAAACCCTATTGACTCATTTTCTATACAAATATAGGAAATGAGTTTCTGATCTCACTATATTAGAAATGATAAAGTGATAGAAAACCTAAAGCAGGTTCTTCCTTGGTGAGATTCTGACACTGGGAGCAGGTTACTGGTTTCTCAGTCAGAAGCTGGTTGCAAACCTGAGGCCAGCAGGTGTCAGTCAGATCTGAAATTTGGTTTGATGACGTCAATGTGAGAAACTGCAGACTGAACCAAAGAGCTCTGTGAAGGTAAAGGCAAATCTTCTGAATTTGAGATAGAATTAATTTAATTTCACATAATTATTGTAGAAGCCATTTTTTTGTGAAAACTTAATCAAATATATTTGTCCTATTTGATGTTTGTTGTGAGATTCACTGCAAACGAACGATAATTAGTCCTAGTTTGTCATTCATTGAACATTGAGAAACTACATTGGCTGTGATGAACCACAGCAAAGATAAACAAAGATAAAATAACCCGAACAGATGATCAACCCAAAACCTTTTTACTCTCTCTCTTTGTCGTTAAGCACACCTGTTGCCAAGGCAATCGCCTACGCCTCGCAAACTGAACAAAGATTACAATAAAAACATTCAGTCCGTTACATCAGGCTTGATATTTAGTTATCTATTATTAATAAGCTTCTCATGAACATTAGATTAGATAATTTAAACTCCTGCTCTGCTAGTCACATCTTGTTGAAACAATAATTACTGATTATCAATTTTAACATGTTTTGTTGATTTTTTTTTTTTTAATTATTATTCTTTAGTGAAGCTACAAACGTTTTGGATCTCGGTTAATATTTTGATAAGTCTGTCAGAAGAGGAAGTTCTGGTCTCAGCGTCCTGGAGGCCTTCAGTTTGTCACCTGCTGCCGAGATCGACTCAAAACCTTCCCAAGAATGACATTCAAAAGATTTAGTTTCAAATAAAACAGGATTTGCTTTTGCTATTCCTGAACTAGGTGTATTTAATAAAGAAGATCTGACGACCATTTAGCTGTTTACAGTGAAAATGTTAGAGATACTGATGACCTTGCAGTGGATCGAGCAAAATAGAATTGAAAATGTTCTTATATGTTCAGATTCATTATCTTTACCAATGTCTATTTTAAATGTTTCATCTGAAAGTCGTATGGAGTTGGTAATGAAATTTATGAAGTTATATTTAGAATGAAATAAGCTCAAATAAAGATTAGTTTTACGTGGATACCTGCTCATAATATGTAGAAGGGAATGAAATGGCAGATCATTTAGCTAAGATGTCTTTAAAACAAAGTAGAATTATTGTATATCTGAAATAAAATCAATTATTAAGAGCAAAATTAAATCTGAAAGGCAACAATTGTGGGAGGAAGGAACTGAAGGTTGTCATTTGTTTCAAAAGAAAATAGGGAATATGGAAATAATTGGAGAAAATCGAAACGAACAAGTAGTAATGACAGGATTGCAGCTCAGACATATTGGATTAAATAAAACTTTACATTTTATATGATTCATTGTGAAAAATATGCAGTAAAAGGAGAGAAGCTAAAACAAGAAATTAGGAAATATGATAGAGACATTAAAACCTTTTTGACAACTTGTGCTGCAGTTAATGGGGTAACTTAACTGCAGCACAGTGATAACTTGTTGGAATACAATAACACAAATTAGGTTTTAGTATCCTGCTACCATTGCAGTTGAGATGAACTCCGTCCCTCACAAAGAGGAACCCACGATTCCAGAATAAGTTAAAATTATCAGTAAAAGCAATATCCTGAGTTCTGCATGTAAACTGCAATATGTAGGCTGAGGATTCGGCTAAAACGCCCAGAGCCTCATTCAAAAGTGGAAATGGGCCCAGAAATAAAAACAGTTCAATCACAAGTCTTTAACAAATATAAAACAAATATAAATAATGTCTTAAATATGAAATCGTCTTTAGTTTTTTCTGATTGTTGCAGGAGTGTGTCATGAGTTCCAACATGAAGATGCTTTCATGGAGGAGGGAAAGATGGGTATATTTCCCAAAGCTGTGGCAGCAGGTATACAGTGAGTTATTGCATTAAAATATCGTTCTTTCCTGAACCAGTAGTCTGGGAGATTTTCCTTCATCGTGGAGGTTGTGGGCGTCGGGGAGAAACAAATCCTTCCCCCTCAAACGACCAGAACTCGAGTCTCCATCTGAGATTGTTTGCTGCAGATTATTATTGGTTCGTGGGGCAGAACCGGTTGTTTCAGGAGGAAAGGGAACTTTTTTTCAGTTCCGTTTTACGGCCTCGCTCACCAGCTCGCGGTGTGACGATGAAGCTGGACCCCGAATCAGCTGCCGGTTCCGATTATCCAAAGATGGGTCAGCTGCCCAGAGGAGCTTGAGGCTGCGGCGTTGTGCAGAGGAAGCTCGGTGTTGGCACAGAGCGTCATAACTTGAACTTTGACTTCCAGTGACTGACAAGGATGTTCAGTAAAAACCTTCATCTGTCCAGGGTGATTTTTTTAGACTCTTGGGTCAGATTAGGAGTTGGGTCGGCCACCCAGACGAGGCCACTCAGTAGATAGCTGGTCAACAATTGATTGATACAAATCAATATTCTGATTTGAGGTGAGGCTTTGTTTCATGGCCTCTGATATTGAGGCCATGGTTGATGCGTGTAGAAGTTGGACAGGATTCCTAAAAGGATTGGGTCAACGTGACCGAATAACGTCATTCAGCAGATCATCTTTGCCTTTAATTAATTTCCCCAACTGATTATTTTTTACATTTCCGGGTTGAAAAACTGGTGTCTGAGGGCAGCCAGTCTAGTTTACTTTGCTAAATTATGATATTTAGCTAAATATTATTGCTGAGGGTCAAAAGCAGGCCTTTTACATATTAGAAGAAATAATAAAAATAAATAAATAAATAAAAATCCTCCAAAAGGGAACTAGGGGCATCAAGGATAAAAGGGGCAGGGGCTCAAGCCCCCTTCGTGCCCCCCCTCTGCACATGCCTGGGTCCGTTGTGATACGTCACAGCGTGAATGTGGCAAATCTGCCACTAAGTTATACAAGAGAATGAATGAAACTTCATGAAACGCAGATCTACAAGGTATTTTAAATTAAAACAACTTAAAAAGAGAACATGTTGAAACGTTCTCTCTGTTTTTCTATCTCTCTTTCTTTCTCTCTTTCTCTCTCACACCAATATATCTGGAAATCAAAGAAAGCACTAAAGACAGTTTCTAACTTTCTGATGTGATTATTTAATTGCTTTTGGGTCTTCCTGAATAAAGAACACAATGTTTTTATTTGATAGAAATGATTCTGGTCGTTTATAGTGACACTGATCAAGAAACACACACACATACCTTTACAGGAGTGTATTCATGGTTACATAATTTAATATACATTTAACATTTCAAGATAAGAAAAAAATTAATTTCCTTTAAATTTTTAGATATTTTATTGTAAAGACAATAAATGAGTCACATAGAACATTTTTCTTACTGTGTTGTGACACGGTCCGACTTATTCTCATTAGTTAAAACTTAAACTGGGGAAATTCCTGCAGTACTTTTGTTTTTCTTATTTTGTATATATTTTTAACTTTAAAACAGGCCAATTTGACCCACAACATGACAGGAAGGTTAAGGGAAAAGAAACAGACTAATCGTTATTTTCTTACAATGAATTTGCAGAAATAAAAAAAAGTCAAAGATCCTTGTGAGCAGAAATAATTTAATGAGTTGATGTCAAACAGAAAACACTGTTACAGTACAGAATTACATCCCAGAGAAATCTGAAGAAATCTGACTATAAAACTGTTTAAATCTCAGTTTAAATTTAAAAAACAGGCAAAATATTATTAACCAGATAAAAAGCTGCATTTTTAGACATGCAAAACAGACGTCTAAACATTTTCTACACATTCTGTTCAAATTGAAAGATATTTTACAAATTTGATCTTAAAGTCAGACGGATGTTCAAGGCAAAATGTGGCAAAAATGTTGAGCAAGATTATTATGAAAAGGCTGAAGATGTGAGCGACAATAAATCTTTACAGAAAACTGGATGTGAGTCACTGATGCACAAGAATAACAGCAGCTTTAGTTCAGACTGAGAACCAATGACTGATCAATGCTTAAAGATGCATTTCTGATGAAAACTGTAAGAAGTTAAACTGTTCACTGGAGAAATTATATATTTTACAGTCTCGTGTTATTTTGTGTTTGGAAACGAGTTTTAATCGTCACATTTAAAGTGGTTTTCATCGTTTGAATCGGCAGAATCAGGACCTGGAGACTCAGATTGATGATCTGAATCTTTGGTTAAGGCAGAAAACATCGGAGCTGCATCCCGGGTCAGCGGCCGGATCCGTTTTACAGAAACGCGTTATGTACAGGAGCTACAGGCGAACAGCGAATCACTGAGGATGAGGACGGATGTCCTTCACTTCTTGGCTCTGCCCAGGTGTTCTCTGGCGATAATGAGCCTCTGGATTTGAGCCGTGCCTTCATAGATCTACAGATAAAACAAATCAGATCAGTTTTAGACTGCTGGTAGTCAGTCAATCAATCAAGTTTATTTGTGTTGAACACTTCAGCAACAAGGAGTTCAAAGTAACAAAAGAAACCACACAGTAAACCAGTAAATGTTATATTTGGTTGAGTGTCATCATCACACATCAGATGAATGTTTCAAAAGCAAATCTAACCCAGCAGGTTTTCAGTCCAGATTCCAAGGATCTCTGTGTTTTGTCAGTTTTGATCTTCCTCACCTGGTAGATCTTGGCGTCCCGCATCAGCTTCTCCACCGGGTATTCGCTGTTGAAGCCGTTTCCTCCAAAGATCTGGACGGCGTCGGCGGCCACCTGGTTGGCGATGTCTCCGGCGAAGGCCTTGGCGATGGAGGCGTAGTAGGTGTTCCTGCGGCCCTGGTCCACCTCCCAGGCGGATCGCTGGTACGCCATCCGGGCCAGCTCCACCTTCATGGCCATTTCAGCCAGGAGGAACGACACGGCCTGGTGCTGCCGAACAACAACACAGACACCATGACCACCCTGGTAGAGAGGCTTCAGCAGAAATACAGCTGCTATACCCAAGTTTATTAGCCGTTTGCTTGAGTTAATGTGCTCTTACGGAAGAATATTAGGGCCAAAAAGCTGACTTTTTCCTCACTTTCAGAATATTTCACATTGTTTATGCATCTCCAGGCAAATCTAGTCTTAAAACTTAAATCAACCAAACAACTTTGGGACAATATTTCAAAGTAGATAAAGTGCAAGTTTACAAATTCTATAACAAGGAGGAAACATCTATTAACTTTATATGCAAACAACATAACTGATATAAATCAAAGAACTTTTGGTTATTAATTTTTTGGATTTTATTATTTCTAGTGTTCCATATTCATTTACGCTCCCTCAGTAACAGAAGAGTTGGTTTTTTTAGACCTCTAGAATATTTTCTGGAGTCTTGGCTTTATTCTGATACCTAAGCAAACCAAATAATGTCATTTTGGGGAGGTTATTTCAAGCATAAATGTTGTAAAAGGAGTTAAATACATTGTTACGTCATAGTTTGAATTGATAGCACTGTAGCTAAAAATGATGCGACACATTAAGATCCCGTCCTGGACGGTCAAACTGACCTCAGCAATAACTTTGCCGAAGGTTTTCCTCTCCAGGGCGTAGCTGGTGGCTTCATCCAGAGCCCTCTGGGCCAGGCCTGTTGCTCCGGCTGCCACCTGAGATAAAGTCACATTCGTGAACAGAACAAAATGCATTTAAATCTGGAATATATGAGACAGAACAAGGGAAACATCTGAATGAATCGGTTGTAACTGGAGCTCTTACTGGTGGTCTGGTGTTGTCAAAGGCTCCCATAGCGATTTTGAACCCGGCTCCCTCCCCGATCAGAACGTTCTCCTTCGGGATCCTGACGTCCTCGAAGGTGATGCCTCTGGTGTCCGAGCATTTCTGACCCATATTCATCTCCTGAAAGGACAACGGGTCAGAAAACGCCACCAGCATGAACCATGTTCACTGTTTATTGTTAACATCGCTAAACTCATTGAGTTTTATTTACAGAGACGCTCACAGCTTTATTACCAGGGTTTCTGCAGGTTTCACCGACTCAGGTTTGAGAATTTGTAAGACCATTACGAATGAAATTTAAGATTTGAGTCAGGAGAGAAATGTACAAAAGAAAATCACTTATTTTACATTGTAGTAGTGCCAAGATTTATGCACACGATGAATGTAGCACCTTATGGATTAGCAGTAGAAGTGATCTTTTAAGGCCTTAATTACATGAATTAAAGAGACTTTAAGGCCTTAATTTTAGATAAATTTAAGACTTTACAGATGATTGAACACCCTGCTCACCTTCCTTCCGATCTGAATCCCTGGAGTATCCGCTTCCACGATGAAGCCAGTGAAAGCTTTGCTGGTTGGACATTTGGGATCCGGATTGGTGCGAGCAAGGAGGAAGTACCTGAGGACAGAAGAGACAAATAACATGTTGTCTGCCAATACGGCATCCACATAACCCCCAACGAGCGAAGGAAGACGGCAGCTGGGCGTAGATGCACACCAGTTAGCTTTCCCTCCGTTGGTGATCCACATCTTCTGGCCGTTAACGACGTACTCGTCTCCCACCTTCTCGGCTCGGGTCTTCAGTCCGGCCACATCAGAACCGGCTCCGGGTTCAGTGACGCAGTACGCCTGTGGAGGAGAAACGAGACGCATCACAACTCTGAACGACAAGCAGAAAAAACTAAAACTACATCCTAATTTATATTTTTGAATGTTGCCTAAATTAAAAACATTTCTGTATGTTGTGAAAATGAGCTCCTTATGTTTACTCTTAAATTGTATTAAATTTTGACTTTGTTTTAACTCCTCTTTTAACTTGTTCCATAATTTTACACCAGGAATTGGAATATAAAATCTCTTTCTTGCTTTTACTACAAATCCTTTGGGTTGAGTGATCCGTTAATTTATATCCCTTCTCTTTCAAGAAAACATGTTCTGTTTGTACTCAGGTAATGGTTCATTTAATTCTTCAAACAGTGTGGAGTCAAAATGGTGGATAAAACAGGAAGATGATAATTAACAGGAATAAATAAACATTTGAGTATAATTAATCTAAATTTGTTTCACTTGGTGATAAAAGTTTCTGAAATAAATTGACTTTTGGCAGTGATATTCAATGTTTATACTAAAACCAGCAGTTTGCCTCGTGCTGAACTTACACACATCAGCGGCTCCTCCGTCATCCTTCCCAGGTACTTCTTCTTCTGCTCCTCATTTCCAGCAAGAATTACAGGCATTTGCTGCAGAGTACAAACAATAAGTTTATTAATACGGAGCTCCTCCTTATGACTGATGATGTGGAAAAACTATCAGGAAGGACGTTAAGAGCCATAAAATCTGTTTAGAAGAAATGAACTTAAATTTCTGAAATAATATTTGAATGAAATTCATTAAATAAATAATTTCTGCTCTGTCACGAGCTGCTGTCGTGTCCTGATGGCGCCGTCATGGATGCGTTAGTTACTCACTCCCAGAGAGTTTGCCTCGATGGCCGTCTGCATGCCAGTGCAGGCGTAGGCCAGCTCCTCTGTGATCAGGCAGGCGTCAAAGATGGACAGGCCCATTCCACCTTAAAAGAAAAACTCAACATCGAAGAGAAACTGAAGAAAAAACCTCACATTTAGACTTGGGTCAATAATCAGAATATATATTATTGATCATTTGCTGACAATCTATTCCCATCCAAACATACATTAGCAAATATAAACCACTAGTGTTATAAAATGTATAACATGTGAAATTATAAGTAATTTAAATCTGACCTAAATGTGAAATAATCATATACATAATAAGATACTTGATACTTTAACTGGCTTAATTAAAATAATCAACTAATTATTTCACACAGAAACATTTTGTGCATTTATCTGTAAAGCAGAAATTTACCTACACGTCTTGTTTTCAGAGAACAATCAAATGTTTCATATCAAACTATTTAAGCTCCTTATGAAGCGTTAAAACAGGACAAAATTCAATAAATAAACAGATTAATAAATCATTAAGCAAGTGAACCATAAAATAATTTATTTAATAGCCCATTTATTGAATCACCATTAAATCATGAAAATATAAATTTAAAACAGCTTATACAGATAGTTAAATGTGATTAAATTTATTATTTTAAATAAATATTTAATTATCTGCACCTGTTATTATAAGCGCCTGACAATAAAAAAGGTTGGATATAATTGAAATGCACTAAATTAGTAATGGCTTACCATACTGCTGTGGTATGTGACTGTTGACCAGGCCGAGCTCCCAAGCCTTCTTGATGATGGGGAACGGATACTGGGAGAAAAAATTAAGGTCAATTACACATTAAACTTAAACCTTAGGCCTTCTAAAACCTACATTTGATTTGATTTAAATACATTTTATATTTCCAAATAATAAAACTGTGTTTTCTAACACTAAACCAATAGAAGAATGCATTGTTACACCAGTATTATTTAAGCTCTACTTTATATTTTTAGGAAATTTTCACAACTGAAGGGTACAAAGATTAAAGTTTTTCTGTAAAACTACATTTTAAATAAACATATAACTTGAGCCTCTTGTTTTCTGAACGTACTTCAGCACTTCTGTCATAAGCAGCTGCCACAGGAATCATCTCTTCTCGAGCGAAGCGCCTCGCCAGCTGCTGGAACTCCTTCTGCTGATCCGTCAGTTCTGTCCAAAAAACAACAGAAACAGTTAAAGAAAGAATTCACTTATTCACTACAAATAGATACACTTTTATTGTTTTCCTAAACATGTTGGTATGACTCAAACAAAACTCATTTATAAAGGAGCCTAGCAAGGAGAAACATTTATGAGTGAATCTTTCAGGCGGAAACTAGGTTTTGTTCTAAAATCTGATTCTTGGGTAAAACCACCAAGAAACAAGGCTGCAGTTTGTTTCTGAAGAAAATTTATTTAAAATAAACAAATAAATAATCAGAACAGTTTTCTTTTCAGCATTTATCTCCACCAGTGAGTGTGAAACAGCATTGGAGGAGTGGCGAAAGGTCAGAAACCACTAGACTGGAGGAATAGAAACGCACCGATCCAATATTATAAATGTTTTGGTCCTGAGGTGAAAAAATATTATAGATTGGGTATCTGTGACAAAGTCCCCAATCCATAAGGACAGATCTATTCAGTATAATTCTATGCTTTATTAATTATTTCACATTATATTTAGAGTTCCTAATTACACTTTCTGAACCATTTGAAATAAGGTTTGATGTAGTTTGTTTTTGCATGTTTGTCCAAACTTGTGAAGGTACTAGTGTATTTAAATGTGCTGCGCTGGTGCAGAATTATCAATTAAATGTGTAATCAAGTACACTGACGACTAGGTTTAAAAAAAGAAAAGTTAATTCAGCACAATTTTCTGTATTCACATATTGCTTATCGTCTTGTTTTCCTCTCACTCACCGAATGAGAAGCCGGGAGCTCCTGCATGGCTGCTGGAGGCTGCAACAGCTGCTGCAGCACCGGAGCTCTGCAGACGAATCCCAGAGCGAAGGCTGGCTCTGAACACCTGCATGGAGGGCAAAGATCAGCGTTACACTCCGACTGTCTAAACCAACACTGACTGCTGCATCTGAGCACATCGTAAACAAACTGATACGCTAAAGAATGAGCATTAAAATCAAAGCCTGTCAATGAGGAGAAGCTAAAGAAACCAAGTCACTTTTACTGATAAAACCACTGAAGTCCGTTATTCCTATTTGTGTTTCTGTGGCCATTTTGATTGATCTTACAAAACCATTAGTTTCAGTACATGCATACCTAAAATCAAATCAGATCCAATTATATATGTGCAGCACCTTTCAGCAACAAGGCGTTTTGTGCTTTACATCATAAAAACACAAAATGCAAAGTCATAGAAACCCAGTGAACAATTGAAACATTACATTTTGCCATCATAACATCAGATTGTGGATGATACATCATTAATTATCTTTCAAAAGCAACTCTTGACAGTTAGGTTTTTAGTGTAGATCTAAAGGAAGTCATTGTTTCGGCTGTTTTGTAGTTTTCTGAAAGTTTGTTCCAGATTTGCATGAAAATTATACATATATTATCTTCACAGAACCTTTGTCGTCATCTTACTGTGTCTACTTAATGTTTGGCAGAGTAATATCTGGGTAAACATTGTGCTTACATATTATATGCTCTGTGGATTGACATGAAATTGTTCTCCTTTGAATAAAATATAAGAGAAAATAATTTATTGTCCAGCAGAGGGGAAATTCAGGTGTAAAAGCAGCAAGTTAAGAGGAAAATGGAGGAACGTAGTTACACCAAGGTATTTATCTGTTTACCCAGATTTCAGTTTCCTCCAGTTACTCTTTTCTAGTATTTTTCCTGCTCCTTGAAATGGACCTTGAGACTGCAGATATTTACACAGGAGGCTAAAGCTAATGCTATAAACACAAGCACGGATTCAGGTCTGCTGTTAAAGATCCAGGAGATGCTGAAAATCATAAAAATAGTGACTAAAACTCGACGGAAAACTATTTCTGTGTTTTAGCCGTTATAACACCATGCTAACTAACGTGAGCATGTGACGTAACTGTTCAACTCGCCTCGTTTCCGTACACAAATGGAAACGAGGCTTTAAATGTAATTTAAAGCTTGCATTCACAAATTAACTGGAAGTGAATATACAGAAATGTGTCTGTAAATCGAAATTAGAGGAAACAAACGCACCTTGTTGAGCAGCATTGTTGATCCTTCGGCATAAACTGAATCGACTGGACGTTAGCTACCGCTGCTGCATTAAGTTAGCGTCCTCTCGACCAATCACAGCGACGGAAATGTGTGACGTGTGCAACCTGGAATCTCTTCCGTGACTTTTGTCCCAGTTTCTCCAGGTTACCTAATGCAGTTCACCTCTACTGTTTATGGCGGTTTAATCAACGTAATGGAACATTAAAACTGTCTTAGAAGAAGCGCTGTAACATAAATTAAACACAGCAACAGCTCAGAACCTGTTTTAATGAAAATTTAAACAGGTTGGATGGCATTCAGGTCAAATACAACAAAATGGAAGACTGAAATATGGCAAACATTTAGTGTCAAAAAAGAGGTTTAATATAGCAAAATACTGAAAGAAGGCTCCAAATTATCTGGTAAATAAACCCTTTACATTTCTCAAAATAAAAAAACTGATGATTCACAAAACAAGGCAAAATAAATTAATCTAAACTTATTAATGTAGTTTTAAATATTACTTCACCTGTATATGGGGAACAAATATTTTTGTAATGAAATAGATTGCATCTGATGTATTGTCTTTGGTGAACAAAAAATAAAAATTGAGCTAATCAGTTTTTATCATCAGTTCATGTGATTTTTATCAGAAATGATTTACTGTGTGAAAATAAAACTAGGTCAGGATTTAATTAAAGGTCACAATTTTTCCAGCTTCTGCACCAATTAAGCAGATTTTATAGGAATTGTTCCCATTTCAAAGAAAAAGGGCTCAGAGATCAGATCATGTGTGGGACATTTGAGTTTTATTGTCGTATCAAACAGCTGTACATCTATTTGCCTTTCTTGGCCTTGATCTTCCTCAGGTAGAACTCCAGCTCTTTGCCCTCCAGCAGATACCCGTCTGCCCTGCCGCACTGGCCGGGCCTGGAGGCGATGCAAGCTGCAGGAAAACAAGAAAAAAATAAACTGTTAGGAAGAACTAAAGCAGAAATCAGGTAATAAAAATACAAATATGGATAAATTAAAGATGTTAATTTATAGTTTTAAAGTTCTAAAATTTATACACTAAAGCAGTGTAACTTGAACAACGGAGTATTAAGATAAATAAAAATAAAGCTATAAGAATAAAGTCATATGAGAACAATCATACAAGTCGTAATGCTACGAGAAGTTGTACGAGAACATTACAAAGTTGCACATGAATAAAATCGTAAAATTACAAAAAGTCGCACGGAAATAAATATTCCGAAAAGATACAACAGAATACAACTTTTATACGACTATAGGAGTAGAAAAGTCGTATGAGTATAAAGTCGTAACATTATGAGTATAAAATTGTACAGGACATAATATTACGACTCTTAAGACTTCACTCTCAAAATATTACAACTTTATTCTCATACAAGTTTATCCTGGTAATAAAACTTTCATTTTGTAACTTTATGAAGGAAAATTAAGATGAAGTTGTGATGCTACAACTTTCTTCCCGTAATTTTATTTTTTTAGCTTTTCATAATATGACTCTTAAGACGCCATTGTGAATTTGCTTTAGTGGACATTAAACCCCGGAAAATTGTCTTATTCTGAGTTTTACCAACTCGAACGATCAATGTGACTCGACTTTATGCCAAACTAAAAGCAGAATGTCCAAAAGAAAGAACATTTCTGACCAAAACTATCAGTTTGAAGATGGATTTTATCTTTAGGAAAAATAATTAAAACTATAAATTAAGGCAAAATGCACAAACATTGAGCACAACTAAGTGTGTTCTTTACTGAGATTTACAGAATTGCTCCCTTTTCAAAACTTTTATATCATGAAATTTTGTTTCCAGACTCCTTGTTTAGCTTTTGCAGTGGATGAGGATGTTTGACCTACCGAGAAGCTTTCCCTGCAGGAACTGCTCCTCCAGGAGAGTGCTGATCTTGGCCGTCTTTTTACGCTCCTCGTACTTCTTCTGGACCTTTTTGGACCTTTTCTTGTTCAGGATCTCTTCCTCCTCAGGAGTCTGCAGCAAGACAGGAAACAACTTATTAGATTAAGACATAAGATAATCTCTAGAAGTTAACACTCTGCTGATTGTTTTTGGTGCTGCTCTCTCGTCTTTCTCAGAGACTCTGATGTCACCACTTCCATTCAGTAGCAGAACTGGTCAAAGTTATCATCATGGAAAGACTTGATGGAAATGAAAAATACAAACATTATGTAAAGCTGAGGTTTCACTTATAAACATCTCAAGATGTCAACTAAGACTTTTTCCATTTCAAAAATACTTTTTCAAATGCAAAGTTAAAAATATCCCAGCAGTTTGTAATTAAACCATGAAAACATTATCAGATAAAGGACAATTTCATACTTTTTCTGACCAATTCAGAGTTCTGTTCAAATGCTGGGAAAACAGACTGAGTTGTATTAAAAATAAATTCTCAAATTCACATTTTGCAAACAAACTGGAGCAGTTTGTTTGCAAAACGTAGACAAATGAGGAGCATTAATGAACTACACCCAATTGTGAAATCACATTAATTTATCTAAAATTTGGATTAATCTTTGTCAAGTTAAATTTCATTATTTTCCTCTGTTATTTGGATAATTAATTTTACCACTCTCTCTACTGGAATTAAAGTATTAATAAAGAACACACTTGACTAGATCCAGTTAAGTGTGCAATTTAATGATGTAAATCACACTTCCTTTATGGGACTTTTTGAGTTTGTGCAGTTGACATACAGCTGGCTGAAAAGGTAATAAATAGTTGTAAATAGTTATTGTCATCATCACAACAGTACCACAAAATATTGTGATGAAACATTAGGTCCAGATCACCCAGTCCTATCAAAATGTGACGTTGGCATCAATTTGCCTCTTGCATGTTGAACACCACCTTTAAATATAGTTTAAAGGTAGGAAACGTACCAGCTTGGCTCCCTTCTTGCGTCCCAGAGGAGTGGCGTAGTGCGCCTCATACCACTGTCTGAAGGGAAGGCTGTCGACCAGAACGATGCAGTTCTTCACCAGGGTCTTGGTTCTGACCAGCTCGTTGTTGGAGGCATTGTAGACCACATCGATGATCCTGGTCTTGCGTGTGCAGCCTGATAACACAAAGCAAAGCAAAAATCAAAACAAGAAAACCTCACTCTTTGAAATATATATCTATATAAAAAAAACTAATTTTACAGGACTTATTTTTTTCTCAGAGTCTTTGGTTTCACCACTTGCACTCAGTAGCAGAACTGACAAAGTTCTCATCATGGAAAGAGGAATCCCAGAAAATTTAAAGAAACACTCACCCTCAGAGCCCCATGAGAAGTTTCCAACATCCAACCTCAGAGCACGATACTTCTTGTTCCCACCACGGACTCTCACTGTGTGGATGCGGCGAGCTCCGAGCTGCAACAATTAAACGCTCCGTTAAAGCAAACATAATTTCTACAGCAGTGGCAAAACCAAATGTTTAGCTCTGCAGCGTGTCAGTGTAACTATGACAAGTCCTACCATTGGTAAGCCCAAAACTTTGAACCAAAACGGTTCAAATTGGAGCCTACCTAAGGGCAAGTTTTCATCTCTCACGCTGATCCACATTTAACACAAAATTGTCTTTTCTCTTACCTTTGTGTTTGCAGGTGGTCGACCAAGCTCATACTTCCTTTTCTTGTGGTAGGGCTTGCGTTTACCGCCGGTCTTGCGGCGTTTGTGCCAGTTGTCCCTTGAGATACCTGGAAAAATGTTTACAAAAATGCATCACATCACAGTTTCTACCATGATACTGATTGAAAATAATCTCATGCTTGAGTGATCAGTTCTCCAAGGTAAGGTTTGTCCGCATTCTGAATTTGGAATCCGCTTATAAGAGTTTCATCACTTCACTCAAGCAATTTCAGGTGAACTTAGATACAGAAATGTAAAAGCACATTTCGATTCAAATTCTACTTCCTTGAATACTTTAAGCCTTTGCTGTTGAGACCGAACATATCACATAAAATGTCTAAATGTGCATCAGCTAAAAATTCTAACCAGTTAGCCACTAAAAAAAAACCTAATAAAATATGCGTTATCTGCTTTTAAGATCATAAGCAGCATGACATGTTCTCTGCCAGCGCACTAGCTTATGCTAACAGCCTTAACTTCAGCTTTACAATGTTTACACATTTAAAAGACCAATTTTCACGAACCAAATAAGCACCAAAACTCACACTACCTTCTAATAAAGTACGTAAACCAAATTTAACAGCTCTCTAAACCGTTTACAGGACACACTTCAGCCGCAAGAGTTAGCTAGAAATGGGTGATGCGTGCAGCCATCTTGTAGCATTTCACACAGCTACTGGAAATTACATTTTAAAACATCATCTATTGCATTTACGAATCAAAGTTAGAGCTAGAAATATTTTTAAATTATCATACAGCAGTAAGGCGAACCATTTCGATAATATTCCACCAATAAAAAACGAGATGGACAAGGATTCTGTCTTCGAGCAATGCATGAAAACACGTACCCATTCTCAGGCGCCGGCTAGAAAGAGGAATCGCAAAGGCTCATGGGTAGGTTTGAAGCTTCGACCTCTCGCGATATTTCACGCACTTAGTCCCACGCGTTTAAAGGTTGTTAAAATGTACCTTCAGAATGAGTTCAACTATTTCAAAGCCACCGCAATACGGCGTCTGTGGGAAATAGGGTTTTATTTTTTTAAATTCAACACTGTATTTATCCTAAAAGAAAATTAAATGTTATGACTTGTATCATCTGAACATCTTAAAAAGTTGTTGTGGCTGATGATGCTCTGGGCAGGAAGAATCTCCAGGAGCAGTCAGTCCTGCAGCAAATTTGAAAAAGGCCTCTGACTGAAGACTGTTGCTGTACTACAGTCTCATGACTGTCATGACATGCTAACAGTTAGCATCAGTTGCTAGCAAGAATTGCTAATCTCTACTCATATTTAAATTTCTGATCATTTGTTCAGAAAGTTAAGAGTCTGGAATACGAGCCTTGCCTCTGGTCATTAGGATGGTTGTAAAACACTTTTGCCAAACAAGATGGCCGCCCCAGATACACAGGATCATTCTGGACTGTGAAAACCCATGGAGCGCATTCATGAACAGATTTTCCAAACATAAAATCTTCAATATTAAATATTTGATTAATCGATCAATTTGATTTATCCCCCAGTCACCTGAAAATATAATTGACAATCTACCATCTGTAGTATGATTTTTAGCCTTTTATTCATAAAACTAAAGTTTCAGATACAAACTACCAACACAAAATGGATATAACCCATAAAACTTTAGTTTTAACTGCTTGAAATGGTCTAAAATATTTTTAAAAACTCTTCTAAAAATATTATTTGAAGATAAGACATATTAAACCAACATTAATGAGTCAGGTTTGTGTTTCCTCATAGTAGTTTAATATATACAGCTATTAACGTTAACTGGCAGTTGTACAGATGTGGGTCTAAACATGGCGGTCTGCATGTTTCCGCATAGTGAGCAGCATTCAGTGAGGTGGCGCAGAGCGGTCACTCTTCCCAGGGGCTCATGTCGGTGTCGATTGCCACACAGTTGTACGCAGCGTAGCGCAGCTTTTCCTCACAAACCTTGGCACTGAAGAAGAGAGCAGGGAGAGTTTTAGTGTTTGGCCATTTTGTATTTACAGTTCAGAAGAAAAATCAGCACAAAAACAGTCATCAAGGCACCCTGACCAAATCCTGCAGCTAACTATTTTTGTAATGGCTGCTTATTTGTTGAAGTTAAAGCCACTATAATTTTCAAGGAAGTCAGTTTCTTCTTGTTTATGTTCAAGCACTTCCACTAGGTGGCGCTTTTACATAAAAACATACTAAAAGAAGATCCAGCCATCCATTTTCTAGCACCCTTGTCCCTCGTGGGGTCGGGAGGTGCTGGTGTTTATCTCCAGCTAACGCTCTGGGCGAGAGGCAGGTTCACCCTGGACAGGTTGCCAGTTTGTCGCAGGGCCTAAAATAAGATCTTTCCGAGGAAATATATAAATATATTTAATAAATAGAGACAATACTAAAAGAAACATTTTTGGCTCTAATAATCTTATAAATCAATTATTCTGATTATTATATTTTTCAATTTTTCAATCACTTACAAACTTGTTTTTGGCAAGAAAATAAAGATTTTATTGCGCAAAATAAAACAACATTCATTCCTTTAATCATTTATAGCAGCAAAATAATACTTATCAGATAAACGTGGGAAAAGTTCAGTTCTTTCTGTTTAACTGATCATCACTATAGCGTATGGATGATCTGTTGACCATGTTTTAGAGAAAACAATTATAGCACAAGGTGCTTAGTATGATATTTATTTACAGAACTTGGACCAGGTGAAGCTAAAGGGGATAAAAACTTGTAAACCTGTAAAAATGAAACTCGAGACCCTTAACCTGGTCATACCTTGGATAGTTGGGTAGATACAAGGTGCTGGAACATGTGGACGACTGTGGAAGTGCGTCAGTCGTGTCCGATCTAAATTTGAAAACAAAAACAAGCTGGGATTATTCTGTTTTTCCACCATTGCTGAGAAATAACTCCTAAACATAGCAGCCGTGCTCACCCTAGTTTGTCAGGGAAGACATAGATGGGTGCAGGAAGACGACTTCTACCCGTCACAAACCTCAGAAACCTGCTGCGATCCTCTAGAAATTAAAAAACCAATGCATTTAATTCATTTCTGTCTTGTTAAACTGTAAAGAATTATCTTCACGTTTCATATATAAGTAGGAAAAGTTACAGGGAACAAACCATTGGTGAAGTTTGTCAGTGCCTCCCACAGGTACTGCACTCTGACGTCACTTTGCTCCAGGTCTTCGTAACGTGCTGGGTGATAAATAAAAAACATTATTTTCATCATGTGAATGAAGCGTTGAGTTTTGCTACTAAAATATCCCTGATCTGCGTAAGCTTTGACACTTTTTACATGCAAAACATTTATTGTTTCATAAGATATTGATCCTCAAGCTAAGGGCCAATACAAGAAGTCAATCTATGCTTTTCATCTAAAAAAATATATTTATTAAAAAGCAAAAAACTACATTTATGTAAGTGTTCAGAGACATCCTGGATGTACGGTATATCTCAACACTTTGAAGGTTACGCCTGTCAAATTTGGCTGGATGATAAATTGTCCCAGATGTTATGATAAATGACAATATTGTTGATTTATTACTTGTTATGACAGGTATACCTGAAGTTGCCGTATAATTGTATAAATTTCGGTTTAAAGGCTTAATAATGACCTAATTGTGAGTAAAACTTACTGAGGCGTTTCAGGGCTTCCACTGTGATCTCCGGGTCTCCACACACTTTCTTCTCCACTTCCTGCCAAGTGAGCAGGTCCAGTACAGCCTGTGGAACCACCTTCAGCAGCCCTGCCTGCATGGCTGCAATCTGCAGCAAATAGAGAAAAACAGAAATCAATAATGATACAAAGGAAACCATGAATAATAAAGTAAGAGGAGTTTGTCTCCAACCTGCTGCCTGCTCTCCTCCAGCCGAACTTTCTGCACCAGGCGGATGAAATCCTTGCGGTCTTCGTATCGAACCGGCACGTTGCTGCCGCCCGGGATCAGGTCCATCATGTGGCCATCGGTCAGCGGCGTCGTGTAGACCAGCTCCTCCCCAAACCTGAACTCAAACGTCTCCTTGTCCATGTTCTCCATGGCTTCCAGCAAGTTCACCTGATAGCAGATTTAAGCCAAAGTTACAGAACCCAACAAAGACTAAACATCATCTGCGGTCAGGCATGGGAAAGCGAATCTGCACTGCTTAGATGTCTCACCAGAACCGAGTCGACTGCCGGGAAGTCTTTTGTCCAGCTGACCGTCTCCCCTGTCAGCTGCTTCCACACCAGACCAGGCAGAGCCAGAACCTGCAGAGGGGATTTGGGATTTTAAATTAAAACATGGTCCAAAGTAGGGCTACTGAAACATCTTTTGAATCAATTAATTACATTTTCGATTTCTCAATATTTAGTCTTTGGAAAATCTGGATTTGCAGCCCTTGGGTTTCCATAGTTCCAAGGCGGCCATCTTGTTTGACAAGCATGCTTAAAGCTTCTATTCATTCGGACTTTGAATTCAGGTCAACTCTACGACTGAACATTAGAGTCAGGCAACTATTTTTAAATCCGAGAGTAAACTCGCACTATTGTTGGCACTATTGCCAACAATAGTGCAGGGAATTCTGGGTAAATACAACCAAAGCAAACACAGAAGCCTAGTGCCAATTGGAGAAATGGATTATGGTCTTATTCCCAAAGATAAAGGAGAAACCCTACAATGCTAATCCATTTTTGTTTACATTTTGTGAAGAAAAAACTTTTCTCCTGGTAGAGAAGAAGACGACCGTGGTTGACTTTTAGACCTTTGCCAAGCTCGATAAGATCGGCTGCACCTGTAAGAATCGGCTGATCACCAATCTCCCAAAATTAATAAAATTGGTGCAGATTTACAGATGCACCCAATATCCTACAAGTGGATTGAAGGTTGACTCACCAGGAAGTCTTTCCCCCTGAGAGCTGCACCCATCAGCTGACCGATCCACTCGTATTTATGGAAGTCCTTACAGGATGGGTTGGGGACGTAGTAATCTCTGGCCTCAAAGTCTCCCTGATGGACAAAAGACGGTTTCAGAAAGGCCAGGCTCACTGGCGCTTGGTAGCAGTGATGAGGTCGGATCTGCTACCTGATTGGAAGTCCGGGTGAAGAACGGCAGAGGCATGGGACACTCGGCAGAGCTGGGGCAAAGCTCCTCCGACATGTCTGCCAGGCTGTCCCGAAAGCCTCCGCCCTGGTCGATGATTCCCTCGGCGATGAACTTACATTCCCACCACTGGTCATAGCGAGCCGGCCATCTGACGAGACCAAAGGAGCATCTTGGTTTGTGATCAAACTTCACTTTGACTTAAGAGTATAGGTGCTAACAAATTATTATGATATACATTTTTTCGAGATATCGACTCATCAATATCTCGATAATGATATCAAAGACGATATTCCACATTTTCTGCTTTTTGTTTAGTATTTGATTTGGCCAAACAAATATGCAACTAGGGCTGTCACAATTATCAATAAGTTAATTAAGGACATGACAAATTAAAACAAACACAAAAATTTCTATTTCGTAATTTATTTATGTTTGAGAATGTGTTATTATGCCATTATTACCAATATACTACTTGAAAATGGTTTCAAAACAATATTATTATTTATCACAATAATTTCTGGGACAATTTATTATCCAGCAAAATTAGTTTTTGTGACAGACCTATATGTCACTATATTTTTATACAGAAATATTTACAAAAATCAGACAACACAAAGATTACAAAATGAATTTTTTTCACCGTTATTACCGTATACTAGACAATACGCTACACTCCTACTTTAGAGTAGCACGAGGCCGAGAAGACGTACCTGTAATCTAAAGTCTTTTCGTGTTTGTCGGACGGCTTGAGACCTTCATACACCTTCAGGAGCAGAGAAAGTAAACTTGAAACCAAGGTAACGACGTCCGAATGAGCCGAACCTCTGAGTTTAGAGACGGACCTGGCTGAACACGGCGTTCTTGCAGCTCGGGTCCAGAGACGGGTTGTCTCTGTGCTCCATGGCCAGGCGCCTGTTGATGTAGAGGCGAGGCATGAAGTTTGGCTTGCTGGTCTCTGAGTCCTTCAGGCACTGGATGATGAGGGCGGAGCGCCGCTTGGACAACAGCAGGAACTGCTTTATGCTCTAGAGGGCGCCAGAGAACACAGACAGAGATGGAAAAACACAAAAAAGGAAAGAGAAAACATTTGTTTGACACATTTAGCATGTTCTTATACTTCCATTTGTGTTTCTCGTACTTAAATATCCCATATGCTTAAAAAAAACCACAAAACAATTTATTGTTTTTTGATGTCTGGAAAATGAGACGTTTCAAAAACCTTTTGATTATTGAGTCACATTCCACTGTGTGGAATACAGTGAAATGTATGAGTCACTCAATAATCACAGTGGATTATTGGCAACCCCAGTCAGCCCAGCCCATCACCTAGCAACTCAAGCCAGCTCAAGTTCCGTTACCTAGCAACCCAAGTGGATTGATACTTCAAACTAGAGACTAAGTGAAATTAGAATTCTGCTGCATTTTAAGCAATAAAATGTTTTCTTATTGGAAAAAAAAATTCACTGAATTGTGTTTAACAGCTACTTTTACTGCTTTAGTTGCTACTACAGAACAGGTCAATGTTTTTTCTCTTCAGTTTCTGAGTTTCAGTTTTGTTTCTTTCAGATTTAGGTCTTTAGTCATAAGGTTAAAACCAGCAGCAGAAAAATAATTTTGACTCTTTTGCTGTGATAATGGAGGAAGAAGCATTTTGAAAAGAGAAGCTTCATTCCCATTAATAGTTTTGATCTCTTGAATTTTCTGTGTGCAGAAGAAGAGACCATGTTTACTAAATGTAAAAATTATATTCTCACTTTTGTTCATATTATTATTTTTGAAACAAATCCAATGTTTAACTGTCTGCTGGAACTATGTTTGTTTGTTTGTTGGGTTTATCAGAAGCCAGTCGCCACATAAACATCTATAAACCGACTCACTTTGATCTGGTTAAACGTTCCCAGGCTGTAGTCCCAGGCTGGCACCAGGTGTGGCAGCACATTGTCCAGAAGGCTGATAAACCTGCAGCAAACCGAACATAAAACCAAACGGACGCGTCAGGGACTGATCCAGCTGAAGAAAGCAGCTGGATCAGTCCCAAACCGCAGCGGTCTGACCTCTGGATCACCAGCGCTCTGCGGTACAGGATGTCGGGCGGCGTGCCCTGCAGCCGGGGGTAACGGACCAGATTGGAGGAGTGAAAAACATCGGCGTTCAGACCCAGATCCCGTTCACACGACGACTTGATCTTTAAACCCCGGATTCGGACGTCGATCCCCTCATCTGTGAAACAGTTGGAAAGCTTTACTTAGGTTTCACTGAAACAGGAACTTTCTTTTTACCTCTGATGAAGATATAAATCATTTTCAAATTTGGTTTCAATTCTAGAAATTATGTTTATCATCATTATCTTCAAACTATATAGCCAGATTTTAGGCCCAAATATACAAGTTACCTTTCAAATAGAACAGAACATTTGGATTTAAAAGGAGTTCCGCAAGGCTCATTTCTTGGCCCATTTTTGTTTTCTATTTTTATTCATAACTCAGGACAAAAATATCTATCTTTATGCAGATGAAACCATCTTTATACAAATATGTTGGACATTTGGTTGGATGGCAGAAGCATTTACAAAGGTTAGACTGGGTTTTCATCATCAAAACACACCCTACTTTAACTTCACAATCACCAAAAATCTCATCCAGGCAACATTTTTTTTACATTATTGATTATGGTGCCACTTTATACATATTTTGCTTCCTCTAAACTTCTCTTTTTTATCTTGATATCACTGCTTTTAACATGTTCTACTAAGATATTCACAGAGTTCATCACAGTGTATTTCATATATAGCTTTCTTGGCTCTCGTTAAGTCTAAGAAGTAAACAGCCGTGGTTTATTTTCATATAGAAACATTTAATTACATACTTGTATTTGATTTGAGTACATTTCTAGGAGATTCTTGTGATTTACAATCTTTGACTTTGTTTATTTTCTATATCTTCTAAATTTAACAGAACAATATTTTGAATAATCTTCATATCACTCTAAAATGTTCTGTAATTGTCCAATTGCTATTCTTAATTTAGACATCTCTGTGTCACGATGACTCCAACTCCTTTGATTTTCTTTATGTTCTTCTTCTTTGATGCCAAACTTTAATGTGTAACTTGGAAAACAGCTGGTAATATCTGGGTGGGGCTTTCTGGACAAAAAGGTAAAAAACAAACAAAAAAAAGACTGACCTCTACATTCCTCGATTCGAACTTCAATAACAGGGAGATGAGAAGTCATGTCCTCCAGAACGCAAACCTCTCCAATCAGATTGCTACAAAAAATGAGAACAGAACGCTATGAGACCATCTCATAAAGCACCAATAATTCAGCCGTTAAAATGCTAATTTATTCAGGAAAAGAAAGTTTATTGGCTGAAACTCACTCGTCTATGGTGACATCACTCAGCTTCTTCAGATTGTCTCCTTCTCCTCCGTAAACCGTCACTCTCTTGGGCATGTAGTTGTCGTCTGTTGAGTCCACAGTTAATATCAGCTTACTGTAGGAAGAAAAAAAAACAATAAACCCTCTGACAGAAAAAAGGATTCACTGCTTCTTGGGTGGTTGTTAAGGTTTAAGTTGTAGGAATCCATTAAAGCTAGAAACAAGCGACCTGAGACACATAAAGATAGTTACAAAGTTGGTCTATCATCTGAAGAACATTTCCAGAACTAAAAATGACAAATGTATCAGCAAAATCTAGAGAAACTCATCCACGCATTATCTTTAGTCGCATTAGTTTGCAACATTGTATTTACCGCGCCTTGTCGCTGAAATGTGGTTTACTAATAATCATTGTTGGTTCTCTGTATGCTGCAGATTGTGTGTTTGCATGTTTAATTATACTTGCAAATTGCTTCTAAGCTCTGATTTGTTTGATTTCTTTTTGAGGGGAAGGACTAAAATGCAAAACTCCTGGTAAGAAACCAGACTGTGAAGCATCCCTACAAATAGTTGCAGGAGTTGCTGGTACATGCTGAGTCTTAGTTAAATACATGCTGGAAAGTCAGTGACTTCCCAGATGGATGACTAAAACATCCATCTGAACAGTAAATTGTCACAGAGGTTTTTATAATAAACAATACAATTGTTGTTTTGAGATCATTTTAAGTAATATTATGGTAATAATGGTATAATAATGCAAGAACACATTCTCAAAAATCAATAAACTTTAAATTTGTTCAAGTGAACATTTAAAACTGGAACTGGAATCCATTTTAAATTTCCAAAATAAATAAATGAAACACCAAATATAATGAATTATAAAATCTGTGTAAACAAACTTATCCTTAAAAAAGAACAACGTGAGACCAAAAAACCATCCTGAAGACTTTTATCATCCAGTGTTTGGCAGAAAGAGACAAAAATGATAATGATCTCCAAGCAAATGAAAATTATGGAGTTTGTTTCAATTTATCATGAAATTAATTGATTTATTAACTGCACATAGACCTGTCACAAATAGATCTACCTGTTGTGGTACCAGTTGCTTTTTGCAACAGGTCAGGGGCAGATACTGGGCTGCACAATATTTTCAAATAAATCATCAAATAACAGAGAATGTGAGGAAGATGTAGATTTATAACAACAGATATCAATATTTAACTATAATGTCGCCTCTGTGTGAATCCCTAATATTGCTCAGCCTTTTCCGAGGTGTTATGAAGATGCCACCAGCTGAGCTTTAAACATAAATAACCCGACAGACAGCAGGTTCCTACTTGACCACAGTGCCTCTCTTCATGAGCAGGCGGATCCAGTGCTGCCCCTGCATGCCGTCGCTCTCCCAGTAGGTTTCGGTGTCGCCATCAGTCAGACAGGTCACCCCGCCGTTGGGATCCTCCTGTCATTAAACATCAGTCTGATTCAGGCACAGCAGGAAAATGCAATCAGGTTTTTTCCCTTACGCGACCTACGTTCAGATCTTTCCACCCAAATAAAAAATGCGAGCAGTTCCTCTTGTATACATGGAAGTAATCCGGATTTTGAAAGCATCTGCGATCTGAACAGTTATATTTTTATGTTCTGGTTCTGACTGCACATCCAAACAGACGTCTCTGAAGAAGAATGCTCCTCAAAAAGCCGTCACTATTAGATGGCCTTTCACCTTTTTATTATCTTCTTCCATCTTGTGACGATCCATGACAAGATGAAACTTTAAAATGAACAATAATATTGTGAAATGAGACCATTCTAAGTTAACATTTTCTGAGACCAAAGAGCCAGACTGGAGTTTTTTCTCATTCAGTTTTTAGTAGAAATAGAAAAACAATGAATCATATGAAGAAGAAGCAGTTAAACATCTGCATGTCGCTCACCGAGCTTGAAGACACTTCGATGCCGGTGACGCACTGCTTCACGCTCCCCAGGTTCTCGTCCTCCTTTCCTATGTGGTCGTAGAAATAGTGCACCAGGTCCTCGTCGCATTCGTATGTCCAGGTGGGAGGAACGTACCTGAAATGTGCAGGTAGCGTTTAAACTCACCACCTCGTTAACAGTAAACAGTCGCTTCAAACGGCCGCGCTCACCTCAGCTTCTGGACAGCCACTGAGTCGCACTCTGCGATTTTGGGCTTGGAGCCGATGTAGAGTGCATTCTCCACGTCCACCACCTGCTCCCACCTGTAGCAGGGTTTGTGGTCGTAGCCGAAGAGCTGCTGCTGCCGGCTGATTGTCTCTGGCGACTCCACCGGAACCAGCCTGTCGCCTCCCTCTGTGTGCTTACACACCAGGATCCAGCCCTCCTCCAGGTCCTGGCCGGGCCGCAGCTCCTCCAGCTGCTCCTGGGGACAGAAAACCAATTTTGGGTCGTCAAAACATCAGCAAAATGTTTCTCTGAATATAACAACTGTGACTGATATCATACAAACACTTCCTTCTAAAATGCGCTGTATTGCTGCAGATTTGTCAAATAAATGTGTAATTCAGTGCATTTATGCCTGTGTTTAAAAAAGAAAAGTCAATTCAGCACCGTTTTTGTGTATCAGATCAGCATCTACTGATATTAAACCTCAGATATCGGTATTGGAAGTGACTTGGAGCATCCCTAATTGTGGGACAATAAAGGATATTTCTATTCTATTTCAACTAATGGAAAAGGATGATGAGCTCACCTTGTTTATTTTGACCCAGAGACCTTGGCTGTTGCAGTACTCCTCCCCTGTGGTTCTGATGCAGGTCCCTTTCTTCGGCTCTATGCTGTACTTGCACAACTTCTTGCTGTGTGGAACCTGGTGAGGGCTTTCGAAGATGGCCAGGAGGGTCTTCCCCACCGTGGACGCTCCTGCAGCAGCTCCGGCAGCAGCAGAGCAGCTGGAGGATGAATCCTTGCAGATTTTGTAGCAGACCTCTTTGGGAACATAACACAAACTCTCAGGGATCGGCTCACTCCTCCTGAAGCTCTCGATGCACCTGTTCAAGAAGCGGATCCTGCCCAGGAGGAGGTGAGGGTTGTCTCCCAGAGCCATGGTGGAGAGGATGAGCAGAGGATCAACAGTCCGGCAGCAGCAGGGGGAGGACAGCTGACATTACACCTCTGCCCTGTTGTGTTTCCCAGCCTGGATGCAGGGATGCAGCTGCAAACAATACAGAACATTCCGCCTCAAAACACGACTTACAAAAGCCTCAAAGGTCAGACATGACTTAATCAGAGGGCAAAGTTCAGTCACTCTCAATCAAGAGTCGCCTCATTTCTAAAGGTAAAAGTCACTGTGCTAATGCTAACATGCTAGGTGTTCTATAATGACTGGGACTCTGACACTTTATCAACAAAAACTAACAAAAAATACAGCTAAATATCTAAAATACTAAGTTAGACAAACGTCACACAGTTTAGGAACAAGCTCGGAAGCTGTCTTCAGAAACAGTAAATGATAACGCACCTGCAGGGAAGAGTTTAAATGGAGAAAGTAGTCTTGGCTTGATTTCTGACAACGCGGAAGTGCAAATAACATCCGCTCGGTTTCCCTTTCAAAACAAAAGCTCGAAACCGTTTAATGTTTAACAAGCTGCGTGTTGCTCAAAGCTGTGACTTTAAATAACCATAGAAGGCAAAACTTGTGTTTAAGTTAAAGTAGCACTGCTTAAATATATTTTTATCCAAGGAAAAGTAAGAAGTAGCCATCCAAGAATTTACTTAAGAGTTAAATAGTGTCACTAAAAAAAGGCAAACAGACTTATAATAACTGATTATTTCATCAGACATATATAGAAGTGTGTACCTTCTGGAATTTAAAGACTAAAATAAAGAAAAACAACCACAAATAAATAGCATAGTTACAAAATAAAATGCAGGAGGAAGAAACAGCTTTCCAAATTGATTTTTTAATGTCAGATATTTGGTTTGCTCATTCAGCGAAATTACTCGCAGTGGGTAGATTTTACGGAAATTTCACTCAAGAAAAAAACAAAGTATGTTTAATAAAACTACCTTTAAAAGTACATTTTCCCCAAAAGTTACTCAATGTAGGAGAGTAACAGTCTTGAGATTCAAGATAGGAAAATGATCTCCAGTTCCAAACACTCGTCCTGATCTCATATTCATGAAAATAGCTAAATGTAACGAGTTATCTGAAACTTCATTTTAGTAAAGTGAAATTTGGCCAGACATTATGAATAAGTTAATGTGATGCTCATCTTTTATTCACTATAATTTAACTTGCACGATCAAGTCAAGCCCAAACTGTGTGTCAATGTGAATGTATTTATATTCTGCTTTACAACTCAGTCAAACAAAACAATTAAACAGTACAAACAGCAAAACAAGGGGAAAAAAGTCTAAAAAAAATCTACTCACAGTGGGCAGACACTGCCCGTCGCCTAGCAACCCCCGTGGCGTTCCCCTCCCTCGTCACCTAGCAACCCAAGCGAAGCTCCGCCCACTTCTCTGTGCCTCTGGTTTAATGTTACGCAATCAACTTGTATGTTTATGGTATGTTTGCACATATTTCTCTGTACTTTATGTTTTCAAACACAAGATGTTCATGTTTTTCTTTCAACAAAATTTCAATTTAATTCAGTTCAAAACAAATGTTTTTACAAACATTTCAGTTCAGTTCCAATTGATGCTAAATATCAAACAATGCTCTCTTTTCATCATTTAAATCAGTTTAAAGTTTTCTATCTAAGAAAACTCATCTGATTACATCAAACTGATTACATCAGTGCTGAAAGGCAGCCTTACTTATCAATATTTATTTTAATAAATAGGAAACACTAGATAAAACCTCCTTAGATAGAGACATAGTTTACCTTTTTTCTTAAACAAAGCACTGATACTTATTTTATGCCTGAATACATGCATCCACTCACAACAGGAATGACTCAGTGAATTGTTAACTTACATAATACAGTATAATAATACATAATACGTATTGAACAAGCTCTTGTCTAGGATGCAGGTGTGTAAATATAGCAAGTTAGAACAAGGCATTTGTTATTTGTACATAATAAATTTCTCAATGTCTGATGTTCCAGTGTAATAAAGTATTAAACGAAGCTGACAGCTGACTGGGCGTCTATGTGCTTCACATAAAACACGTCATATAAAGACCTCATATGTCAACAATGTACCTTATCAAAACCTCTAATTTCTATTTGTTAGCTTTTATGTTTTGTGTATTTTATCTTTTATTTGACGGATTTCTTTAGTCTCACATGTAAAGACAGCTGAATGGTCAGCAGTATTTTCCATCACAGATTAAACCACTGCCTTCTCATGTTCCTTGCTATTGTTTGTTTTGGTTTCAGTAGCCTCGTCTTCCTCATCGTGATGAGTCAAAACATCCATCAGATACGGGAGGCTCCCGCTGCGCAGGAGGCCTTTGGTTTTCTGCTGGAGACGCTCCAGTCCGTCCCCCAGAGAGCTGCGTGGAAGTAAATACTGCTTGTTCACCGGCACATCGGTCGGCTGATGAATCTCAAGATCTTCAGCGCTCATCCTGGAAATAATGGAGATTTTTTTAAAGGTCAAACATAAATACATTATTATACATTAAACAGGGGGCTCAGAAAAGGATTTGCTTTATTCTACAGCTGCATTGTGTCTGATTTGAACACTTTGCCTTTGTTTTGGCTTTTACATTTTTAGCAAATCCTAAGCAAAACTTTGGATAATTTGCATAGCATTAACATAATTGTGTTTAAGAGCAGAGAGAGAAAGAAAAACTTTCTGACATAAATAAAAGTTGTCATTGATTCTGGGAATGAGTAAAACACACAATTCACAGAAAAGAAAATGGCAGCCATTAGTATGACGTCACTAAGCTTCTCCTCTGCGTTCGTTATCATCCAATCATGATTCAGGTTTAACAGAAATCATGTTGATTGGACATAAATCTTACCTGACCACAGCTTATGTAATGCACCTGTATATATAGCCATTAGGAGGGTGAAACACTTCCTTATGCCATCGGTACGAGAGCCGAAAAGGTATGTAGTCTTCTACTTCCATAGTTATTGTGATTGTGAAGATTATTACAAAAATAATTGTATCACTGGTGTAAAACCAACGTTAAGCTTCAGAGTGGCAGTTTTATTTAACGTCAAACTATAATTTGATTTATCAGGAAAAGTTTTTCTTCAGTAAGATGGTACCATAGACATATAATTGATATGAATAATAAATCATTTCTAAATTCTTAATATGTAAATGTTAGTCAGTCATCATTTTGTCTTGATGTTTTAAGTTGTTTTACATGTAAGAGACACAAACAATTTCGATATAAGCAATACTAACAAATGTCAGTTCCTGTAAGGCGTTGGCCAAATATATTTGGACACGGTGCCACGTATGCAAACAATTTCCCACAGATTTGCCTTCTCTTGTATTCAACCATGATTCAGGTTTAACTCCACCATCAACACTAAAAGAAACGTCTCACCTGGCCACATTTTATTGGACACACATTAAGTGTTATTAAGGACAGCATAACACTTCCTTTTGCCATCGGTACGAGAGCCGAAAAGGTATGTGGTCTTCTACTTCCATAGTTATTGTAATTGTGAAGATTATTACAAAAATAATTGTATCACTGGTGTAAAACCAACATTAAGCTTTAGAGTGGCAGTTTTATTTAACCTCAAACTACAATTTGATTAATCAGGAAAAGGTTTTCTTCAGTAAGATGGGACCATAGACATGTAATTGATATTAATAATAAATAATTTGTTCCATGATTTATTATCTACATAATTAATAATTATTCATACAATAGTCTTGGCACTTGAAGTTGTTTTACAAATAGTTTAAATATTTGCAATACCAATGACTCTTCCTATAAAAGCCACGTGACTTGCTTACATGGTTTACTGGACATGTAGGCAAATTAGTCTTTGTTTTCCAAGTTTCCTCATTCTTGCATTGTCTGTAACCTCCTAGTAAATGGAACATATGAGATTTAATTAAATTTTTTTACCTTTTAATTTTTTTCATTGAGGTCAGCAAGCTTTCGATCTGTTCTCAGGTCTTGTTACAGAAATACAGAAAACCAAACAATGAACATATTTTCTTAACATATTTTTTAACTTTTAGTTTTCTTGCCATTTTAATTATTTTCATCTCTCTCTTCAGCTAAAATATTATTAAATCAATATTAATAATACCACAAAAAATGCTGAATGGACATGTCCATCAGAGCAGGAGAAACAAGTGTAGAGGAGTTACGTCTCCTCAGCATTGATTTCCTAACAATGATGAATTCAGATTTCAACTGGCAAGAAAAACTAATTTAACTGGTAAATGGGGCTCTTACAGGTATATTAAAGCTGTTGCAGGCATTATTAATGGTTAAAAACAGCAACATTCAAAGCAATTCTCAAAGTTTTCAAGCAAATGTATAATAATTTATTACTGACAACATTTTCACATTGCAGGACACTGAACACTAGAGGAAATTTGAGGAAGTTCACCAGGATAACTTCTTCATTTCATCCTTTTTTCAGCTGATTTTTTGCCAACTTCGTGTGACTCTGATCAGCAAAATTTGACTTGCATTTTTTGTTAACCTACTTAATTATAAGTAGGTTATTTTTAGTTACTTTCCTTTAGATATTCTACTTACTTTCTTGTTTTTATCATAAGCATAATGGCAAGTTTTCCACCTAGACGCAATTTCAGGTATTTTAATCAAGACGACTTTATGCATGATCTGTTACGTCATAATGTCAATGAAACCTTAAACATTTCAGATGTTGAAAAAGCTTTACAACATTTCAGAAACTCTTTCAATACAGTGCTTAATAAACACGCTCCTGTTGTAAGTTCTGAACATCAGAACAGAAGGGATCGATCCTTGGATCGATCCTTTCCTCAAGAGGTCAACGTAGATGAAGGCCAAATATCAGATCCTACACAAATCTGTGAAGCTTTCAATAAATATTTTACAGATATAGGTCATTTGTTTGAAAGAACCTATGATGGGCCACCTGTCTCAGCAAACGAGGTTGAAGCCAGGACAACACCACAGTATGTTTTCAAGTTGAAAGAGTTTACTTGTGAAGAAGTTTGTGAGGCTCTCCTAGATATGAATCCGAATAGTGCCATTGGTGACGATGGCTTTGAACCTTCAGTTTTACATCGTGTGGCTCACCAAGTAGCAAGATACATAACACACATTTTTAACCTCTCAGTTTCAACTGGAACCATCCCAGAAGTCTGGAAGGCCTCTTATGTAAAACCCATGCATAAAAGTGGTGAAAGATCTGACCTTAATAATTACAGGCCGATCTCTGAACTTTCATGTTTAGCAAAGATTCTTGAAAAACTGGTTAGCAATCAGCTGAAGTCGTTTCTAACAGACAACCAGATTTTACATGAAAGGCAGTCTGCTTATCGAAAAAACCACAGCCCTGTGACGGCTGCTACTGTTGTTTTAAATGACATTATCACTGCTTTGGACAAACACCAACACTGCGCAGTGCTTTTTACTGACCTCTCCAAAGCTTTCGATACAGTGGATCCCACTGTGCTTCTAAAAAAACTAGAGAAGATTGGATTTGATGAAAAGGCCTTTAAATGGTTTGAAAATTATTTCCAAAACAGAAAGCAGAGCGTTACCAATGGAAACGTTTGTTCACAATTTCTACATGTTGGAAACGGTGTTCCTCAAGGCTCTGTTCTAGGTCCTGTTTTGTTCAACATCTACATGACGGATATTGCTTCGTCCGTAACAGGATGTGATGTTCACATGTTTGCTGATGATACTGTTCTGTACTGCAGTGCAGGTGATGTTCAATCTGCCATCTCAACCCTTCAGCAATGCTTTAATGATTTACAAAATGAATTCAGGAAACACAAACTAGTTCTCAATGCAAACAAAACAAAGTACCTGATTTTTACATCAGATGGAAATGTTGATGATGGACTTGTTCTCTCCAGTTTGGATGGCACAAATATTGAAAGAGTCAAAGAGTACAAATATCTGGGCCTGTGGATTCATGAGGATCTGAGCTTCACTTGTCATGTGACAACATTGGTCAGTAATTTGAGAGAAAGAGTTGATTCCTTTCATAGAGAAAACTCACACTTTGACATGGAAAGAAAAAAAGATTTGGTTAGAAAAGAGTTTTTGGTCAAATTTCATAAGGGTAACATTTTGTACATGCATGCCTCGCCTGAAGTTCTCACACAGTTGGATGACGTTTATCATTCAGCTTTAAAATTTATCCAAGGGCATGGAGATGATGATGATCATCATACGCTGTATCATGAAATGGGATTGCTTTGTCCCTCTCTGATACGCGAGAGCCGCTTGTTACTATTTATTTATAAAGCTTTGAACGACTTTTCACCCCCTTACATTAAATCAATGCTTGTCAGAGATGAAGCAAGATCAGGTGATGCCATTTTTCTACAGGAGCCAATGGCCTCTACTGAACTTGGTGAAACCAGGTTTAGTTACTTTGGACCCAAAACCTGGAACAAAATGCAGAATAAACGAACACTTGATCCTTCTGTATCTGAAGAGAAAGCCAAGTCTTCGATTTGGTCTTATCTGACTTCTGAATGTTCTTGTCGTTGCCGAGACTTGAGGCATCCTCAGTGGGGACTGTAGGCGTTATTTTCTTTGCTGACACTTATTTCTCTGTGAAACACAAATACTAAGATACTTGTGTTCATAATATGATCAAAGGTCAAAGATAAAAATTATGAAAACCACAAATGTGGATCAGAATTTATTTCTGTTTTTTTTGTTATAAAAATGATACTATAATAAAGTTCTAAAGTAGTTTTAAAAATATACATTATTTATTCAGCAACTAAATGAATGAGTGAATGTTAGCTCGATTGTTTGTAAACTGTAACTTTGGATTTTATTTCTTAATATGTTTAGTCATGTTTTATTTTAACCTCCATGTATTGAACTTCTAAATGATTTAACATAACATACTTTTTGATTGTATTGAAGTTTTGTTTTATTGTTAGATTTAATTTGGTTATTATTATTATTTTAAATGTTAACTTTTAAAAGCCTAACCAACACGTCTGTAAATTAGCCTTGAGTTAGAGGACATATTGTGAAGAAAAAGTCATTTTAATTTTATTTTATATTTTATCCTGGAGCAAATAAATCTGAAACAATTATGTTATTTTACATTTAAATGCAGAATTTTAACCAGTTGTTGCATATATTGTTGCTTTTGAACCATAATAAGTGGAACATTAACATATTTGATGTACTGATGATTCTAACAATGTCTCTTGACAAAATGTAATAGTTGTTGACTATCTAACGTGTTTATGATTTCATGTTGTAAAACCGCCATGTTGCTGAAATGTGCTATACAAATGAACTTAATTGATTTAATTTTATTTCTTTCATTGAAGCTATTTTCTTTGTTTTATGCTGAAAAACCTGTAAAATGAAACTGAAGAATCATCTCAAATAAATCTTGCTTTCTTTTGCTCAAACTCTCGTCGTTTCTTCTTTTATTGACTTTTTGAGATGGTAAATTGTTGTTTCTACTCACCTCATGTCGAACGTGGAGCCTTTGAACGCTGGTCTGAACGTCTCCGCTGCCGTCGACTGGGTGTAAGGGACAGAGAAGATGCTGTTCTTCCAGTGCTTGTCCTTCACAACCGGAGCCAGGTTCTGGTACATGTCGTCCACCGCCAGCATTGAAACCTGCAGGAGATGAGAATAAAGTTAAAATCCATATTTTAGGTTTGGTTGTGTCAGAGCCGAAACGCAAACCTGAATGTTTCGGTCGATCAGCTGGTTGGTTTCAAAGTCATCGTCGTCTTCACCAAAAGGGTTGATGATGAGCTCGCCTACCTACGAAACACAAGCACAACTTTAACTACTTCAATATGATTTTACTGAGTTAGAAGGATAACATTTACTCTTAAAATTAATAATAAAAAACACTAATCTTATACAACTAAGACTGTCAATGCAGAAGTATCAAACCACATTTATTTCTTATTGGTTTGATCATTTTCTCATCTATATCATAATATAAGGTCTGATTGGTAATAGTGTTCTTTGACTTTTGGTTGCAATCCAACTTTGTTTATTTATAAAATTTGCTAAAACATCTGCTGATATGTGTGAGAAATAACTTAAAATACCGTACCACCATCATACTTTACTGTATGAATAATGTTTTCAACATTTAATCGGTTATGGACAGCTGGGCTTTTCATGACAGAGTTTATATTTCTGCTAAAGTAAATCACCACCATTATATTTCCGCTTAGATCTTTTTCTTTCAAAACAGGAATCAACCGTTACCCTGTTATGTTTTTGACATAAAACACTGTAGACACAAAAATTACAGCTGTGAATAAAAGGTTCTTCCTCTCTTAGTCTAAATTTTCTTCTCTATAGTTTTTTAACTGTTCTTTTTTATTAGTTTTCTTCTCTGGCTAGCTGTGTGCTTCCTGTTCCGCAGAGCTCAGATCGGGTTGCTAGGAAACCATGTCTCCATAGCAACCAGTGACTCAGCAGTTCCACCAGAAAAAGAGAAGTTTAGTTTATATATTAAAGATGATACAGAATCTTCTTCGTGAAATACAGTGAGGACGGAGCGTCGGGTCACCTTCAGCCAGCCGGTGTAGAAGAAGAACTGGAGCAGGGTGAAAACCGGGACGTACATGTCAAATCTGTGGCCGCTGTATCCCTTCTCTGGATTCAGAAATTGTCGGCCAATGACGCAGAAGGCAAAAAATGAGTAAACCGCGATGGTTACCACCTGTGTGAGAATGAAACAAAAGGATAAGAACACACACTTCAGCTGTGAGGATATCCTAAGCAAAACGTTTCTGACCTCAGGTAAATACAGGGCCACTATCACCGATACCAATACCAACACCGATACCGATACCAATACCGATACCGATACCGATACTGATGCTTTTTATTATTTAGGCTTTTCATAACATGAAGTTCTGATATTTATGTGTTTTTGTGGATTTTGCTTTGAATTAATTTTTTAAAACCTCGGAAAAAAATTTGACAAATTTTATGCAATTTGTTAAGATTATATTAAGATAGTAAACAGAAAGAAATAGAAAAACAAATGTGAGCTCATTTTTTCCTAAATGCACATTAGAGAGCAAATCAAAACAAAACATGTTTTGACACCACAGAAAAATAACAATGAAAAAATTGTACAAATTCAAGAAAGAATATGAAGCAAATTTATTATTTATTTATTAGTCTGACTGTTTGACTATAAACCTGATGTTTCCCACTCAGGTTTAGAACTTAAAACAAATTTAAGGTAAAAGTATTTCCTGTTGTGTTGCATCTCATCATTTATTTTAATTAATACCTTGTTTCTCAATGATTAAAATGAAAGATTTAAAAAACCATCTTCATACTGAATCTTTAAAACAGTAGATTGTAAGTGATTTTTTGGGCTTTGTACCTGAGTGTAGACCAGAGGGATGCTGATCCAATCGTAGTGGAACAACAAGCTGCATTTGGCTCGGTACTTATTCAGCTCCTATTGACCCAGAATAAACATCACACATATATGCGTTTTATTTCACAGTTGCAGAACTTTACTTCCATTTGAGTTCATCTTAATTGATAGTTTTTTCCCGAACAGGAACAGCAAACATGCACACGTAAAAACAGAGGTAGGTTTGTGTTTTATTTGTGGTTCCTGTTTGTGGAGAAGAACCACTCACGTCCATCAGCAGCCGGAGAGCGATGTCGTCCCTGACCCGGCCCTCCTGCCGGGCCTGGGCCGCCAGGTTGGAGAACCACGTCAGCGGCATCCAGTACTTGTTGAAATCAGAGTGAAGAGACTCAAAATTCTTCAGCTCGTGTGTCGTCATGAATCCTGCACAAATTTAAACAGGAAGTCAGGAAAACAAAATGTTTTATCATCTATTTTTAAAACTCAGTTTCAGCTAGGTTTGTTCAGACAGACATTATATATAAGAGGTTATTTTATGTCAATAATTCCTTAATATTGATGGAAACAAAATATTTTCATTGGGAGATTATTTCACTTGTAACAAGAGGAAAATGTTGCTGTAAGTGAAATAATCTGCCAATGGAACAAGCACATTTTCATCAATATTAAGGAATTATTTACGTGCAAAAAGTTCCTTTATCTTGCTGAAAAGTTACTAATAAGTTTCTTTTATCTTATTTCAAATGTAAAATATTTTGCAGTAGAAACTAAACCAAAAATGCTTGGTAAGATTTTATGTTTTTGCAGTGTAGATCTTTCAAAAGAAGTGCTAAACGTAAACATTTACAGCGATTTTATTTCTCTTTGATGTAAATGTGTTACATAATATTATGTTTGTTATAGTTTTAGATTACGCTGCCCTCATGTGGAGGATCTGTGTGCAGTCAGCTTATTACTAAGACTTATTTTAGTTTACAAACTTTAACTATATTTCAATGTTATGTTTTGTTACATAACAGCATCTAATTCAGTTATAGTTGTGGAGATGCTTTCGTTAAATTGTTTGGTTACAGTTTAACAAGAGTGGAGCATTTCATTTTCATTTGGCTTGGTTCAATCCATCCCCTGTACATGACAAGATTGCTGGCACAAATTCCCACTGTCTCCCACTTGCACCAAGCAATGATGGTGGGAGAGCAAAAGTGAGAGAAAGTGGTCTGACTGGTAAACTGGTTAGAGTTGATTTGAGGAAAAATGAAGTTAAATACAAGGGAATCCTGAAGAACAATATTTTTATAGGTCATAGAAACTTAATCCAGAACATTAACAACCTTAAACATGCAGACAGAACCAAGAATAACAATAATAATAATGGCTTAAATCAAAGAATATTTATGTGTTCGAATGGTCCAGTCAAAGTTTAAAGATAAATCCAAATGACTATCTAATAGAAAACTTGAAAATTTACATGTACAGATACTAAATGATAAGCTACAAAGGTGTATTAGGCCCTTAGATAGAAATAAACATTTCCACCAAAAAAAGCTAAAATTTTTAGAATGATCTGAGAATTTTTCTAAGAAAATCTAAAAAATTTCTGTCACATTTTTTGGAAATTTTCGACTTCATTTCAGACGTTCTTCTCTGAAGTTTTTAGTTTTTAAGCAAATTTCAACTTTTCAAACTCAGAAATTTCTGAGACTAATTTTTAAATTTCTATGTTTTTTTTCTAGCTACTTTTTAACTTTTGGAATTCAGAAATTTCCGAGATTAATCTCAAAATTTGCCCCTCTTTTAGTCCCTCACGACTTCGGCCCTAATATGACTGATTATAGATTTGCAGTTGCTTGTTCAGTTTCATTGCAGTTTAAAAGCAGAAAGCTTTCTGCAGAGATACAACAGAACATGAACAAATAATTAAAGGGACAAAAAAACATCAATATTCTCTCTATTTGCCCCAATAAGGGGCAGTTTTGCTCCGGTTACGTTCCTACCTGCCTCCACGACGTGCTCCAACGTTGGGAAGCGTTTGCGGACTCTGGTGCTGATGGAGCGCAGGATGAGGACCGACGACAGGTTGGCGTACCTCATGAGGGTCCGGCGCAGCAGGCGGCCCCGGTCGTCGACGCCGTGCACGTTGCCCGACACCACCATCATCAGGTTGTCCGGCAGCGGGAAGCTGGTGTACTGACCCCACCAACGGGTGAAGGCCTGGTTCACATAGAAACCTGGACGGAACAAAATACAGAAATTCACTTCTTGTTCAAATCAACAGGGATGCTGGAGAAGAGGATTAGAGACACTGAAAAAGAAAAGAAAAAAATTTCAAAATTGTGACTTCAATCTGAGTTTTCTGACTTTTTATCTCATAATTTTGATTTTTCCAAATAAATAACCAAGCCTAGATAAATGTCTACTATGTTGTTAGTACAGGAAATGAACAATAATCTTTGTAGGATTTATAAATGTACACTTTATCCACACTGAAAGCCTCTCCAAACTTTTTTTGGTAGATTTGACTTTGAAAACTAGAATATATTCATTTCTGATTCTGAAGGAAAAAATTCAGAATTTTGAGATTAAAATCTAAAGTTTGAAGAAAAAAATCTGAATTTTGAGATTAAAGTCAGAATTTTGAGATTATAATCAGAAATCTGAGAGAAAAATTCTAAATTCTTTTCATTTTTTCCCAGTGGCCCTTATCCTCCGCTGTGCGGTGATCATATTTTACCCAGGACAAACAGAACGGGGATGAAGCTCGTGTTGGTGAACTGATCACAGTAAAGGGCGACGCGCTCAAACAGATCCTGCTGCCTCGGCGTGAGGAGGAGCCTGGAGACAGAAGCATCCTTCAGTGATGCTGCAGCAAACAGCCACATAAATAATAATACAAAACATTAAATAAGCTGCTTTACCTGTAAAACACACTGAAAAACAGGTAGACGGCACAGAAAACCAGGAACTCCTTATACATCAGCTTGTAGATGCTTCCCTTCCACCTGAACAGCAGCCTGGAGAAGCCATGAAACCTGGCGTTGGCTACTTCTAGCGAGTACGACACGGTCATATTTAGGCTGCAAAAACACACAAAGCAGCATTTAAAATGTGCGCAGCATTAGATATAAAAACGCAGATGAAAAAAGCGACGTCTCACCTGAGAGTGTTGGTGTGGTGTCGGATCTGCACCCTGAAGAAAGACTCTTTTCTTCCTCTGAATCTGAATTTAAAGCGCTCTGCTGAGTCGTCATAATTTACGGCCTCGGCTTTATTACCTGAGAACCTGCAGCCAGAGCCAATCACACCTGCTGAGATTTGAAGCATTTCTCTTATCAAAGGAAAACCAGATTGTTTAGGTGATTTGGTTACATCACAGCTTTTTATTGTCTGTTTGATTCTCACAACATTTTTGATCATTCAGTGGGAGTTCCTGTGTTGGTAGACGTCTAAAACGCATAATTAAGACTCAAATTCAAATTATTTTTAATAACACCATTATATTACTACACAAAATAAAATCCCCAACTATTTAGACTCAAGTCAACCATTTTAGGTTATCTCTGATACTGACCGAATGACTGTAAACTTCTGAATTTGAGGAAAGTTACAAAAACAAAAACCTAAAAAATGTTCTTGCCGAGGTTTTTTGCATTTAACAATAGAAATAATTCAAATAATTCCAGTAACTGAGTTAAAACAAGAAAAGTTTGGTCTGATTTAACTTCAGACAGGGAGGAAAAAAATGTGTGTTGTGTTTTTTTTATTGCGTATGTAAATATCTTGTTCAACTGTACATACATGGGTACAATTTTTATGACTTTGCATTTTAAAGCTCAAACATAATTTGAGATCATCATTCAACTCTTTGTGAAATAAATTTAGTTTGTTAGTAGTTAGTTGTCATTTTAAACTTGTTTGTATAACCTTTGTTTTTAACAAGACTTAATCTATTCAGTATGATAAACACAGTTAATACATTAAAAATTAGCAAAAATACTTATTTTAGGTACAAGGCTAACGTTAGCATGATGGCTATCATTAGCATGTTGAGTCTGTAGATGTGGGTTATTGCTAGCATGTTGACTAACACAAATTACTCCACTCATTGTGCTAACATTAGTGTATAAAGTTAAATTATTCAAAATTCAAAGTTTAGCTTAATTGATGCAAGTAATATGACTCAAAATGCTAATGTTAGCCATCCTGCTAATGTTAGCCTTGTACCTAAAATAAGCACTTTATTTATAAAGTTCAGTACTGTAAATATTGCCAATAAATTGATATTTATTGGCAATATTTACAGTACTGAATGGATTAAGTCAAAGTCAGTAAACATGCTGGTGACATCATTCAGTATGAAAATAATAGTGTAAATAAATAAATAAAAATGATCCAAAATGCTAGCATAGGCTACTGGTGATGTTGTCTATGTTCAGCTGTAGATTGATTTTGACCTCTGACCTCTCAAAATAAGCCAGAGTCCCTCTGTTAAACTCGTCTGGAGCCTCGGCTGATCCCAGCGCAAAAACATGTTTTTGAAATTGCTTGATTCTAAAAAGGTTTTTCTTTTCTTTCAATTTGCATAATTTTACGGAAACTAATGATACGTGTGTCCAAACAGGTTAGAAGATTTTGTCTTAAGTATTTATTTTGTTCACAACACATTTCCACTACAAAATATGCTGACTCTGTAAGGAGAGTAACCTTTTTCTGATTACTTGTCAATTACTAACAAAAATTCAGCTGGGAAACTTTGAACCGCATATCTGAAACGAACAAACTCCTCAGCACAGAAAATCAAACAGCCTGATTGCACAGCAGAGGCTCCTGGTGTTATTTACAAGTAGAAACTGAGATAAGAAGGATCCAAATGTCAGACTGGACAGAAGGTTTTGTCCATTTGTTTGTTTTTCACATGGTTAAATCGCTGCACTGTAAATCAAACCGGGTTGCATCCGTCATACTTTGTCATTTGAGGTGAATTACTTTACGCTGAATGGACATTTATAGGGCCATCCATCCGGTACCTTACATCAGCCTGGACTTCCCTCTTTCCTGCCTGAATCTGCAGACAGATTTATGCTGATCCAATAAATCATCCCGCTGTTAGTCACTAGGTGGCGGTGTTGCCCTGAATCTGACATCACTCACATGGGTGATGTCACTTGTGTTTATCTAATAAACAAAACTCTCTCAAGGGTCTTTAAGAGGCAGAAAATGTCCACAAGTCCTTCTGACACATGAGGGTTGTTTACAGCTTCTATGTGATATTATCTATAGAGCTACAACTACTGGTTGATTTACTTGAGGAACTTTTTTGCACTTTTTCTTTTATTATGTTGCATCACTGCTCTTAGGCTTCCTTGAACAAATTAGGACAGGACTATGGGCTATAAAAAAAACATGTTGATTACATGGTTTTTTTTTTTTTTACACAAAATTCAATGAGATTTCAGTTTTCTGCCTTTTTTAAGCTGTTTTATGGCGTCTTGTCACTTTAAAACCAAATAAGCTGCTGCTTGCCTCTCCATTCAACTCGACGTTTACACTGGGAGGTGAAATTGGCCGGAAGGAGATTCGCAATTGTACATTTTTGAAAAGCAGAAGTGGAGCCTGCTTCACAACCAACAGGAATGCAGAAGTGGTTTCTGGATCAAAGGTCGACAATAATCACTTACGATGGCTGTCTTTTCCTGCTGTTGTTGTACAGTGTATGTAACAGGCTAGGGTTGCTAGGTAACGGCACAGAATGTTAATTTGTGATTTTAAATTCTTAAAGTTTTTGAACGGCTCATTTTCCAGACACCAAAAACATTAATTTCTTGCCACAAAAAATGAGCAAATTTAATATTTTGCTCTGCCTGATGATACAATTTTTAAATATCAAATGATTGATGTTTTGATCAGTTAATCAATACTTGAATTGCCTTTTTACCAAATTCTTTTACTCTTGAGTGATTTTTTTGGAGGGATACTTTTGACTTTTAATTGAGTTAAAGTATATTGATCAGTGTTATTTGAGTACAAATCTCTCCTGAATTTCAATGTTTCCATTTAGAGAACCTGTTTAGATTGTTGGATTGTAGAACCAACAATATTTTTACCTTTCTGGTCTCCCTCCTGTCACTTCGCACACTGGCTTACCTGTGGTCTTGGAGGGACACATCCCCAAGTCCCTTCTTGATCACCTCTGTAACCCAATGCTGTAATTACAACTTCCCACGGTGAATGAAACCGGAGACGGAGGAAAAGTGGGATTTCACGGCGTTGGCCTGAGTCCTTGTTGGGGCTAAAAAGCCGAGAGGCCACATTGAAAGAAAAGCTCTGCAGAGTGGAAACCTGCAGACATGCTGTGGATTTGCAGCCCTGCATCCCTTTAGTTATCATTTCAAATGATAGGCTTCAAGATCTTAATTTTTTTTGTAAAATTTCTAACATGTTTTGCTATCAAGGCAGTTTGGGAAGGTTGGTGAACAATTATGCAGTGCTCTATTTTATTTCAAGCTTTTCAAAATAAAATAATTTAATGCATGTTATCAATAAGTATGTGAGTAACTGCAATGTTTTACCTTTCTTTGGCTAAAATGTGACAGCTAACAGTAAAAAGAGGGCAAAAGCACAAAATGTTGCCACATAGTTTTGGTTTAATTCCTGCTGCAAATATCTCAGTATGCTAGAAATAACTTACAAGAAACTTTTCAGCAAGACTTAACTTGTTTCAAGTCAATTATTCCTTAATATTGATGAAGAATTCTGATCAAATTCACTAAAACCTTTTTTTTCAGCTGTCCTTGAGCAAAACTTAAATGGAAAATATGTGCGAACCTGACTGGAAAATCCTCCTCAGCTCTTTCAATTCCAGGAAGTCCCACCCTCGCTGCACCATCCGCTCAAGCCAATTAGCTTGCAGAGGTATAAAGTGTGAGAGTGAGCCGTGTGTCTGTTTTCCACGTTGCAGATAACAATCGAGTGTCTGTGCCGTGCACTTTTACCGTGACCTGGATGTTGGGCCTGTCTATTGTGCGGCAGGTGTGCTGTCCTGCTGACTGAAGCGACTCGGACTGATTTTGATCTCAAACCAGCATTAAGCCCAACATCTCTGGCCTTTTCCAGCTCTGCTGTCAGACTCTCTGAGGCTTCACCCAGAGCCAAGCAACTCTCAGAAGGAAATCTGTTATACAGAGATGTGTGTACATTTATTTGATTATACTTACTGAAATACCTTTTTTTAAATTTTTAGAAACATTTTTGCTACGTTGTATTTTTTACTTTTACTTGAGTAACTTTATTTTGAAGTATTTTTATTCTTATGTGAGTAAAATTTCTGGATTTTCTGAAAATAAAACATGTTTTAACCACAAATCCATCAGACAGAGACGCTCACCTGCAGTTCTGGTTAAAGTTTCATTAGTTTTTAGTGAAAGAAACTAATTTGGAAACATTTCCATTTTGCCTGATTTTCTTATTTTTTGTTATTTTAAACAAAAAATAAGAAAATTATAAGCAAACTTTATATTTTGCTCTGCCTCATTTGAAATATTAAATGATTGATAATTTGATCAGTTACTCAGAAACTTTTCACCAAATAATTTTTTACTCTTGAGTCTTGGACTTAAATATGTTGAAGTCGTGCTGCTCTCACATAAGTACAATTTTTGGGGTCTCTATATAATAATAAGCTTACAAAGTATTCAGTCTGTATTGTTAGAAAAATATTTAAATTTCCCAATAAAGCTCTACTTTCTCAAGGTTTCCTGCAGTGATGTGACAAACATAATGGGCAAAAACGCTTTTTGAAGGATTTTAAATGTAAACGCCTTGAAAAAACATTTTTTCCTTTTTATTTTTAGTTCCTCCGTTCTGCATGTCCCACAGGGAAAAGCTCCAGATTAAATCATTTCCTCTTGCATTGTGATACTTCAGAGGTTGAACTACTCTACAAAAAGTCTTTCTATTAAATTAAAAAAAAAGAAATTTAACTTCTGAACATAGAAAAATATCACAGCTCTTATCTAAGAAAGTGTAGAAACTTTCTCAATGCTTGAAATGTCTAAAAAACTAAAGTTATGAATCATTTCCAGTTTCTCAGTTTATTTTATGAAGCATTATAACCACATAGTGCCTGCAAAACAAAGACACTATGAGAATCAAACGCCATTGTGTGTTTTATCCATCACTGGATTATTGACCTGAATGTATTAAATTAATAGCTGTGGAGTGAAAACTGAATAACTGATGGTTCTGATCAGGTTGTCAAACAGATAATATTTTATTATATATGTTTTTATCTGATGCTTGTGTTTCTTCTCATGCCGCCCTGGGCTACTGCCCATTTTAAAACCCTACTGGGTCAACTGGTTCCACAATATAACTATTTAAAGTACAAAAAGGAACTTTATTCTTGAAAAAAAAATACAATTGTAAAGTTCTATAAATATATAAAAACATGTTTTTTCTTAATTGTAAAATTAAACAATCAGAGCTTTGTTTTATTTTCATGTCGAAGAAAAGAATCAAACTTTCACAAAAGGTAAAAATACTTTTTTCTTATTGAGTCATTTTTAAAAATAGGGGCACAAAATAACGAGCCCTCCTTAAAAATAAATCTCATACCTTCTAGGATTAGGATGTGGTGAAACAGGAAAATGTGTCTCCTTTAACAAAATTAAATTAAAAGTATGAATTTCATTAAAACAAGTTTAAAAAAACAACTTAAAAATAATTACTTCCTTATGAAGACATGTTTGTTATTAAGGGTCATCCTGAAGGAGCAAGAAGCCATTTCTTTAAACATATTAACAGAAATGTTTTTATTTTATCGGGAAAATAGACCAAAATCTTTACAGCTGAGAATGTAAATTATTCAAAAACAAAAGTCCTTCATTGAACTTTAAAGCTGCTGACAAATTAGTGTTTTTTTGAATTAAGTACAAAACAACTCAAAGTATTTAAACACAGCCAAAAACACATATATCTCAGTAGACAACGATTTGAGTTAAATTACAAAAAAATAAAAAATGTTTATTTCTAGTGGTACTTCAGTGTCAGATATAATCGGGATTGTAAAAAAAGTGCACCGTTTTTTCATGCTGGGGTTTTGGTGGATAAATTATATTGCTAAAGATAAAGCTCCAGTAAATAAAAAACATTTACTGCTGCAACATCGATTCAGGAGCTGATATGACATATTTTCTTCCAATTAACATCAGATCACATCATAAAAAAAGGTTGTTATAATGAAGAGTGCTGAAAACATTTTCTGTGAGAAACAGTTTTAAAGCAAATGTTCTCAGATGTTTGATAGTTTTATAACTACCTGTAGCTCAGCTAGCTGAGCTGCTAATGCTAGCTGGTACCTAAACAGGAATAAATAACGTATATTGTTGTTTTTATCCGTCTTTATTACAGAGTTTACAACATTTGTATTCGCTTCAATTAGAACGACAACATCTTCTTTGCTGTTGCGTTTCTGTTGGAACAGCTATTTTTTAAGCTAATGCTAATGCTAAAGCATTGTTGTTAGCTGGATTTTTCTTGAAATGATGAATTTTCTGTTGATGCATCCAACTATATCCATGTTTAAAAATTGCAGTTATTGATTTGAAGTTGAAAAAGTTCAAGGTAGGTTAGCTTCTTTATTTATGCGACGCAGTGGCGCCGCTACCAGCTAATCAAGCATGATGATGTTTCATAGTGTTGTTTGGAAACCTTTTTCTAATTGTTTTTGATTTTTAAATTATGTATTCATTTAATTAGGAAAGTGCACATGAATTAAATATGTGCAAATTGTGTAAATTGCTGTATTTAAATTTACAGCAATTTAAATATGCAGAAATTAGCACAGGAGCTAAATTTCATTTTTTGTCCTAAGGCAAGTAATTACATAAAAAACCCCAAAAACAAACAATAAAACAGATTAAAATTAGCAAAACACAATTGCATAATATCATAAAATCTGTGTTTTGAATCAAACTGTAATTTGACATATTTAATATCATACATTTCTGTCCTAAGAAACTAACCAGTGTATAATTCATAAAAAGTGTGTGATAAAGAAACACACTGAGACTGAGGTATCCAAGTATTAGTGAGAGGTGCTTTCCTGTGTTTCAATCGGTTAAAAGTACAAAGTTAATGCGACATTAGTGCCCATGATTGATTGAAAGTCCATCTGTAAACTTAAAGGGGACCCACTATGCAAAATTCACTTTTTGCACATTTTTATACTTTCATTTGGTCTCTTCTGCTTCTGAAAACAGACATTTTTTTGGCTGTAAGTTGATGTGAAAAAATGAGCCGTTTCAAAAAACCTTCCGGATGTTGAGTCACAATCGATGGGAACTGCGCCGTCACCTAGCAACACCAACGAATCCCGGCTTGTCACCGAGCGACCCAAGCTGAGCTCGAGTGCGTTTGGTCTGCTGGCTTTACCAAAATAAGCGCTATACAATGGCTGCTGGAAATGCGTTTTTATTCCTTCATTTGGGTCTCCACTGTTTCTAAAAACAGATCAAGCGCTTAAAAAAAAGCAGTTTTTTGGCATTAGGTTTAAATTTTTTTATATCGGAAAAATGAGTCGTGTCAAAAACCTTACAAATGTAAAGTCACCGTAACCTAGCAACCTCAGTCGCATGTCGTTACCTAGCAACCCAAATGGAGGTCCAGCACGTCTTGGTTTGCTGGTTTTATGGGTGTACGTACAATGGCTGCTGAAAGTATTTTGTCGAAAGTGTTTTGTTGGCGACTTACTATCCAGAAACCACTTGTTGCCTTTTTGTTGGAAACGCAGGAGGCTGCACTTAATGCTTTTCAAAGCTGTACGGTTGTATAATTGCGTATCTGTTTCCAGCCACCTTCACATGCAACTGTAAATGTTGGGCTGGCGGATCTGACTAGACTACAATCTCAATATCTAAGAATGATTTTTGCAAAAAAATAAAAAAATGTAGCAAACATGTTTGGACCAATTCTAACCTGTTCATTGAAGCACAATTGATCACCTTCCACCATTTCTCAGTGTCATGACAGATTTACGTTCTCGTATTCCCCGTGGTCCGAGTCTTCCAGCTCGATGCCCGGCACCAGGCTGTAGTACTCAGTGGACTGAGTCAGATACACCTTCTCTCTGTCCGCCGAGTCTTTCATCACGTCTGTCACGCTGACCGTGTCCAGCTCCGTCTTGCTGGCCCGGTCGGGCTCCTGGGGGCCCTGCCTCCCCTCCGAGGAGCCGGGAAGAGACTCTGCTGAGCTCAGCTTGATCTCCACATCCTCGTAGATGTCCCTGGTGCTGCCCAGGAGACCCGAAGCCGGGCGGAGCAGCAGCTGGTTCTGCAGGATCCCCTCCGTCTTGCAGTCGGCTGCTCTGCTCGGCTCGGCGCCTGGATCCTGCTGCTTGTTGTGGAGTTTGTTGTTGCTGCAGCCAAACGTGGGGGCCCTCTTCTTGGAGGAGCTGAAAGTGAGAGTTTCCTTTTTCTTCTTCTTCCTCCCGCAGCACCAGCAGAGCAGCAAGGCGGAAAGGATGAGGAGAGGCAGGACGATGAAGAGCGCCGTAAGGCCGGCCAGGCGACAGACGTCGCTGATGCTGAGGGACCACACCGTTCTGCCGGCGAGGTGACGAGGAAAGAAGCACGTCAGGTTCCCCACGAGATCCTCCAGCCGGGCCGTCCTGTTGGCCTGCCTGCCGGCCTCCAGCCCTTCCAGGAACAAACAGGAGCATTCCCACTGGTTCCCATCCAGTCCCAGTTTATGAAGACTGGGAATCTGGAATAAATCACCAGGGAGGGACCGCAGCTGGTTCCCCTGCAGGTCCAGCCTCTGGAGGCGATCAGAGTCCTGAAGGAAGCCTCTGGGAATCTCCTGGAGTTGGTTCTGACTGAGGTCCAGCTCGGTCAGACTGGGCTGGCCCGCCAGGAAGTGCTCTGGCAACTTTCTCAGTTTGTTCCCATCAAGGAAAACTCTCCGCAGTGAAGAAGCTTGCTTTCCGCTGACATTAATAAGGCTGATGCTGCAGTTGGAGAGATCCAAAGTCTGTACGTTGGTGCCGTTGGTAAACACAGACCAGCGCACTTGACTGAAGGCAGAGCCAGAGAAGTTCAAGCAGCAGGCATCAGCGGAAACCTCAGAGGGAAACCGGGACAAGACAGTAGCTGCTGGACAAATGCATCCATGAACCGGACCGTTCTTCAACAGTAAGGCCAACATCAGGAGACTCCAGCGGAGAATCATCTCTGCAACAAAAATCACAGGGAAAATGAATTCATCAGCTCCTCCACTCCAAAAACCATTCCAACTATTTTGGGTCTAGTTTCTAGTGGAAATATCTTAGTAAATATCTCAGTACTAGGCCTGCTAGCTAGAAGTTGAAGTTGCAATATGTAACTTTTATAATTTGTTAAAACTGTCAGCATGTTGTGATAGTGAAGACTGATCTCCTCCACCTCCTTCCTGAGCTACTATTCCCATCTGAAGACATGAAACACTCCTGATCAAAAACAACCAATCAGAGCCAGGAGGAGGGTCTTAACACTGTCAATCAATGCTGCTCAATGTGCAAATGGCTGATAAACAACTTACAGTTCCAGGAAAACCACTGAACTGCAGTCAGCTGTGGCTGTGCTAACTAGTGTTAGCATTCGTGCTGAACCAGCTGTAGCTTAGCAGAGAGCAAGAAGTCAGAGCACAAGAGTGATTGACAGCACTAAGACCTTCCTCCTGGCTCTGGTTGTTTCTGACTGTATTTCTGCAGTTAAAACTGGGAGCGCTGAGAGAAGGCAGAGAAGCTTGACTTTTTTTTTTTTTAATTACATATTGCAACTTTAATATTGTATTAGATTAAAATTGGTTCCAAAAGATTAACTAAAAACAGCCACTTTGACCTTTTTTCAGTGGTGTAGTTTAGCCTCCACCCGACAGAGGGCGCCGCAAAGATGGCGGAGGGCTCACCGAAGAGGAAAGAGAAACAGGCCAAACACAGACCAGTGAGGGACGCAAAAAGCTTTGTATTCTGCTCTGTTTAGAAAGAGGGTTAGGGTTGGGGTTAGGGTTGGGGTTAGGGTTGGGGTTGGGGTTAGGGTTGGGGTTAGGGTTAGTCCAACCCCAGAACAGCAGTTTCTGTCCAGTTTGTTGACGAAGGGAGAAGTGAAGTCTGTCGTCCTGAACAAATCTCTGCTACACATATTTTAATCTCTATGTATTCAGAAGCCTGACAGCTTCCCGGTTTGTTATCTTTCAAAAATATGTCGAATCTCTTGCTACAAGAGAAAACTATTTCATTTTCTTTTTTTCAGAAAATCGGCCACTTATCAACTTATCAATGAGTACATTGACAAAATAAATCAACGTGAGATTAATTTATTTATTGATAACTTTCATCCCAATTCACTACACTTGAAGACAAAACTAAGTCTGAAGTAACTTTTTACAAAGATATAGGAGCTTGTTTTAAATGGATAATTCCCTCATTTTGATGAAAAGCTCCAAGTTTCACTGATATATTATTTCACTTATAACTTGGGAAATAGTCTGCCAGTGAAACCAGCACTTTTTAAAATCAGTATTAAGGAACTATTGACTTAAAACAAGCTTCTATGTCTTCTGTGTTTTATTTCAAGGATACTAAGACATTTGCACTAGAAATTAGACCACAAAGTACTTGGGAAGTTATTGTTTTTGCAGTGTTTTATCCCTCCTCCAGCCTACCTGCCTCCCAGTCCTCTCACAGACCAAGATGGCGGCTGATATGCTGGTAGACTCAGCTGTTTCTCTGAGGACTCCTGTTTGCTTTGAGGGTTGTAAAAGTTGGCATGGCAACTGGGATCACTGGGGAGCGGCTGCAGGAGAGGAAACAGATGCTTAGTAGATGGGAACAACATTAACAACACAGTTCAGCTGCCTTGGCTTGGCAGTTTTCACTTTTAAGATGAGAGCTTCTTAAGACACCTAAACCTGCTTTAAATGTACAAATTCAAACTTTTGTGCTTCCATTTGGGTTTCTACTGCTTCTAAAAACAGAAAAAGTGTTAAAAAAACCCCCAGCCAACTGTTTTTTGGTGTCTGGAAAATGAGCGGTTTCAAAAACCAACAGAATGTAACATCACAAATCAGCAGGGACTACATTGTTACCTAGCAACCCCAGCGCAGCCCAGCCCGTCACCAAGCATCAGCTGCTTTTACGACTGTATGCGCCGTACAATGGCTGCTGGAAAAGACAGGTGTTTTGTTGTTGACTTGCCGTCCAGAAATTGGTTGCTGCATTCTTGTTGTTTGTGCAGAAGGCTCTACTTCTGCCTTTCGAAGATGTGCAGGTACATAACTGCACATCTGCTTGCAGACATTTACACAACCTATTTTCGCTGCCTGCATTCATAAAGCCTCTTTTTCAATTCCTCTGGGATTTAAGGTCATAGCGCGGATATTATTTTAGCTTGAGATGCTAATTAGCTCTCCAATAAAAACAGCACAAAAATGTGGACAAAAGCCTTGAAAACGATTGAAAGAGAGCGATGCTATTGCTCGGACAGCTCTCTGTGGTATTTGCCTTCTTGGTTCTTTACTTCTGTTTTAAAGAACCACTAAACACTGGCTAACAAAATCTTCATCCTTGCGTCACTTTAATGTCTCTTTTTGCATTTTTTTAGCTTCTTTCTGCAGATACAGTGCATGAAGACAGATTAGCATCGCTTAACCTCTGCCTTTTTCTCTGCTGACCACAGCCCTAATCTCACCACCATCCAGATATGTGCTTCTTCGGCTGATAAATCACATGTTTGCCGGGTCGGCCGGTTCAGCTTGCATGTTGGCCACAGCTGGACCAATAAATCCCAGACTCCCTGCAGATGTAGTCAGCAAACAATTAACAGGAGATTTCAGCAAGAAATGTCAATTTAGGTTTTTTCAGCAACAGTCTGTCACAGAAATCACGAAACGTTTCTCAACATAGACCCTCACTTCCTGCCTTTGTTAAAGAGCCTCGCTGAATATTCTCAGAAACGGCCTCTTTCTGCCTTTTTTATGTGGCATCTCTTGGCTTTGCATTGAAGTAAGAAAGTAAAGGTCAGTTTGTGGGAAACTGAAAAACTTTACAGCGGCTCTACGTTGAAGTTTTGCTTTCTTCAGCAACATGACCTTTAGAGATAAAAAGAAAGCAGCGGTTATTGTTTATCGATAACTTTAGCCATTCTCTTTATCTGTAAGGCCTCAGTGAAAATTACATGACCTTAAACAGCGTGTAAAGATATTTAGTTGTTTATTTATCTTCAAAGATTCCCACTGGCTCCTGCAGTAAGTTAAATTCAACTCAAATTAAATTCAAAAGTAGTTGTTGTAACTGAAATGATTCAAGATTCTTCAAAGATGGTAGATGGTGATGGCTGCGGGTGGAAAGCATCTCCTGTAGCAGTCTGTAGTACAACCAACTGAAGAAGCCTCTGACTGAAGACACTGATGTTACAATAAGTGCAGTAATTCCAGTACTAATAAGTACCTATTCAGCAAGATATATTAGCTTGTTTTAAGTCAATAAGATCTTAATATAATAAAAAAAAGTACCAGTTCAGTGACATTTTATTGAATTGTTTTCAAATTTTTCCATGTCATAAGTCAAATAATCTGCCAGTGGAATTTGTTTAACTTTGAAATTTGTAAATGTTGCTTTGAATTATACTTTTCTATCAATATTATTTTTGATTAGGGCCTCCAAGAGCAAATATATTTGTAATTTTTTCAGTTTGCTGCTACTTTAAGGTTAAAATTACTTTCCATAATGTTTATACCATTAACATAATTAGGTATTATGCTAATGTAGCAAAATTAGCATAACTTCTGTTATCATTTAGCACTTGGATTTGCTCAGGAATGATTAAGCATTTCTTGTTGACACGTTGGTATATGGGGGCCCAAGTGAAAATCTGCTCAGGGCCCCAAAAAGGTTTTGACCGGCCCTGTCCTTTAGCCTCCGTCATGCTGTCTTACAGGTTCTGTTTCAGGGATTTCCTCTGTCTGCAGGTCAGGATGTTTTCAGGCCTGAGTCGGTGAGTAAACCTGAGCAAAGTAGTGCTGATGCCCTGGAGTTAAATCTTTAAGAAACAGAATATAATCGTCTTGGTTTTATTTGAGAAACTGAAAGTTCTCTGTGTTCAGGTGCAGGAGGCCATCTTGCATCATCACTGCTCAAACAAACAGCCTTTCCTGCTTCCTGTTTGCTTCACACATGAGTTATTCAGGGTGGCAGGCCTTGTTTATGTTCCCCAGTCAGGCTGAGGCAGCCCTGCTCCTCGCCTCAGATCACCAGTAATTAGTTTATTTATGTCTCCAAATCATCGGCTTCTGCCAAGTGTTTTCATCTGACTGTCTCCCAAAGCAGAAATAACTGTTAAGGTGACAGGAAATGGGTGTAATCATGTTATTTATTTGTGTTATTCTTTTCATTTTAGTGTTAAAAACACCACAGTTCAAATTTAAATTTATATTTTAGTCAATCTGATGTCATTTGAAAATATTAAATCAGATTTTGTGATCACGACTATATGGAAGAGGTGACTTTAATCTCTGAATTTAAACTTTTTCTCAGAATTGTGACTTGGATTTCAAAATTCAGACTTTAATCACAGAATTTTTACTTTTTTTTTTTTCAAAATTCAGACTTTGATTTCTAATTATGATTATTTTTTTCCCTCTCAGAATCGGAATTGTTGAAATTGCCTATATTTGTCTGTATTAGACAAATATAACCTTAAACTCAATAAATATAAATATATAAAACATGGTGTCTAGGCATGCTGCAATAAATCAATCACTGCATAATAATTTAAAGCTCAATAATTTCCATTTGGATGATTTATAGACTCTCTACCACAAACTGAATGATTAAAGTCTTTCCCTTTTTTCAATACAATTTTGTTAACAAAGGCTTCAAAATTCATTTTACTGCTTCTTTCTTTTGATTTATTTATTTATTTTTGATATTTTAAATGTGAATGTTCATTAGGAGTAAAAGTTTATTGGTCTTTGAGAAATCGTCTACCATTATACTACTTGAAAATGGTCTCAAAACGACAACATCACTGTTTATTCTGCTCCTTTTAACATGAGTTTCATTACAGGCTGAGATTCGGTTTGGGCTGCTTTGTCGTTTGGTGGGTTTTACTTTCTGTTTGGAAACTATCAGTCAGATCTGGCAACCCGGGACCATCATCGTCATCATCATCCAACAGTTACTTCTGCTCCAGTTTGTAACTGGACGAACATTTTCCTGCTTTTATTCAAATTCAGGACCGCTGCGATCTTTTCACCCTGTGCTCCTGCGTATCTTTTTCCTCTGCGGTTATTTGCATGCTGTTAGGTTTCACTTTCTGCTGATAATAATCAGAACAGGAAAAATGCTGCCGTCCAGCTGGATATTTGCTTAGATTTGAAGGTTTTAGTTCAACATTGGGAAAATACAAAATCTCACCAAGTATTTCTGTCTTACTTCCTAATGCAAATATGTTTCTACACATGAAATAAAACAAAACTATCTTACAAGTAACTTTACAGTAAGATATAGGAGCTTTTTTTAATTAATAAAGTTCTTTATATTGATGAAAAAGCTCTGGGAGATTCTCACAATAACAAATTTTCTTTTAAATTGTCCCTGAAATTATTGCAATAAATGATAATATTGTTGTTTTGAAACAATTTTCTAATAATATAATGGCAATAATAATTCAAGAACACATTTTTAAAGGTCAGTAAACTTTAGATTAATATGAACATTTAACATTGGAGCTGGAAGACATTAAAAATATCCAAAATAAATAAATAAAACAAAAGAACAACAAATAAAATTCATTTTGAAGCCTCCATAAACACAAGTCTCCTTTAAAAAAAGGCCAATAAAGGTTTTTATCCAGTTTTTGGTAGAAACAGAGAAAAATACTAAATTATGCAAATAGAAATTATTGAGCTTGTTTTAATTAGTCTTGCGATTAATCGATTTATTGCGACAGATTTCCTTATTTCAAGCCTACTAGGATATTTGCTCCTGAAACTAGAGAAAAGCAGTTGGTAATATTTCATGTTTTTGCAGAGAATCGTTCACGGCTCCGTCGGAGCGACTCTGAAAACGGTTCAAAAGTCTTTGCATTCTTCAGTAACCGAGACGTGAAGCTCCGCCTGAGTCGGAGGAAAGGCCGCAGCCGAAGCTGATTTCTGGAATCCACAGCCTGACCTTCTGGATGTCTGAGAGCGAGAACGAGGATTTAAATCAGGATGATCTCACGCTCTAACAATGTGAGCCGCTGCTTCCTGTTGGCAGCCAAACGAGTAACGGATTCATGCATCCTGTCATCGGGACGAATCTGGAAAATCCAAGGCATGTCTCCTGTTCTTCTGGGGTCCAAAAGGTTTGAGAGACACTTTTCAAGTTTGGAGAAGTTGGAATAAACTTCACTGCCAGTGGCGAAACAAGTGGATCTGCGTGATGCACAACGGCGTATTAGGGATATTATAGGGAAGAAAAAAAGGAAGTTTCTGACAAAATTTTGAGATTAATATCAGAAATGTTCTTGGAAAAAACAAATTTTAGGGAAAATTTAGATAAATCTGAGAAATTTTCTTAAAAGTTTAAGAAATTGAAAATATTTTACTTTTCAAGCTCAAAGTTTCCAAAAGTGAAAAACTTTTTAATTCTGACATTTTCATGTTTTTTGAAGCAAATTTCTGAGATTAATCTAAAACAAACAAATAAGTAAAAGGAGTAAATGTAAGCCAAACAAATCTCAGAATTTTCTAGAAATAACAAAAATTTCTTAATTTTAAACGCGAAAATATTTGAGATGAATCTCAAAAATTTCCCAGAATATGCTTGAAATTTTCTTTCAATCTCAAATGTAAAAAAAAAAAAAAGAGAGAAGACTTTTGAGATTCAGAATATTTCTGGCTTTTGAAATGTTTCACATTTAAATTTTTGGCTGTAATTTACTCCGTTTTGTCCCCTCTCTATAATGACCCTTCATAGGGGCGCTGCGCTAGAGGGGGCGCCAAAATGAAGAAGTAACACTTAATTCTAGTCAGCACTTCCTGCATTTAATGACTATCTTTTAATGTTTAAATGATGAAATCTATGAGAAAGACCCTCCTATATAGTGCCCACATTCACCTCAGAAAGTAGTTTTGCCTCTAACAGTTAAACTTAAGTCCTAGTTACCCATTTTACCTCTGCGCCTCCTTTGATTTCAGTTCTTTAAAAAATGTAAAATATTTTAAATTTGCATTAACCTGTTTTAATGCATCTAATTCAAGCTGTTTATTGGGACCAAACTGCTGTGACCGATGCAAAACCCCCCATCAAATGTCTCTTTATGGCGGTCAGGGTGTGAATAAAAGGTTTTCTTACCTGCTGACTCCATCAGCCTCTAAGTCGGTAATGATGGCGGTTCAATCACACCGTGTGTCTCCTCTCTGCATCCTCCGTGGGTCTGCCGCTCCGTGGGTGTGTCTCCCGTGGAAACTCGGCCTTCTTTTCTGAGTGGGACTGCGCGCAGAGACGCTGATGAGGTTTTTCCGCCTTTACGTCGCTTTTTAACTGATTCTGCTCCACTGGTTTGATTCTGGAAGAACTCGGGGGAAAGTTTACGCAAAGTCAACGGCAGCCTAGTGGTGACGAGGCGCCACCTGGTGGATGGAAGCACAACTACAGCAGTTTAAATACCGTAAAAACGCAAAATCCCGCAAAGTATTTTTGTTTAGTTTCTAGATCTCTTAATATACATAAAATAAGACAAAACTGACTTACCAATAACAATTAAATGATGTTTAATTTAATCCCTTAAATAAGGGAAACATGAGTAAATTTCTACGAAAAAAAAATCTTATTAAAATTTCTCAATTTGAAAAATTAAAAAAATATCAGAATTTTTTAGATGAATCTAATCGAAAAATTTTGGAAATTTCAGTTTGAAAAGTTGTCAAATTTTCCAAAGTTGTTTTAAAGAAAAAAGTAGAAAATTTTTTACTTTTTTTTTTTTTATCTACAATAATTTTAACATGCTTTTGTATATAACAGCAAGATATAGGAACTGGTTTTAAATAGACAATTCCTTAATATTGTTATAAAATGTGACTAGTTCCACTGGCAGACCTTTTCACTTGTAACATGTGAAAAATGTCTCGTTATAAATAAAAAAAAAATCTTTTCAAATACCAAGACATTTATAAGACGACACCAATTCAAGAGGGTTTTCTAGTGCAGACCAAACAAACAAAATGCTCCCAGTATGAACCCTTGAAGAACACCTTTTGCAATATAGTTGTATAAAACATGGGCTCTAATGCAGAGCTTTGAGGGACAACTTTTGCATTATTCTAATAATAAGAGGAAAGATCTCAGAGTTGACCACTTTGCTTGTGGCCAGAAAGATAATTTATTAAAGTCAAATATTTAGAAAAAACACAATTTGTTTATTGAAAAAATGTGAATATTTCTGAGTTTGAAAAGTTGTAAATTTGCTAGAAACAAAATAAAAGATTTTTTTAGGTTAATCTAGGAAATTATTGAAGAAAAAAATCTGGAAAATTTTTCAACTTCTGAAGATTTTAAATTTTTGAAATACTGAAATTTCCAAGTTGTCTCTCAAATTCATGAGATTAACCTTAAAGCTTCAGGATTCTTTTTTTTTCTAGCAAATTTAAGATTTTTCAACCTCAAAAATAATTTCCTAATTTGAAGATTTCTCTGTATTCAACAGTTTGTAGTATATAAAGTGTAGATGTCCTTTAAAAATTAAAGGTTTATGGAAAATTTGGCCAAATTTTAACCTGAAAATGTTACATGTGAAAAATCTCTGCAGGTGAGATTAATCATGTACATATAAAACTATCTACTTTATCTTCACGAAGGTGAATTAAATGGAAATTTGCAGGTAATCAACGGTTCAGAAGGAATCAATGCCCATATTTGGGCATTGATTCCTAGAAACGTTTCGGCCACCAGATGGCGCCATCCGCTCACTAAACTGGCTGATTTGGTCTAAATATTGAACATACTTAAAGTATTCAACCTGGCAGATATGACACCGATTATGACAAAATCCATAAAAATCAACAAATACAGTTTCTATTTATTTGTAAAAGACAAAAAATGTTTATACAGTCTATACAAGGATCAGTGATAATGAGACACTTCTGATCTGCTACAAAATTAGTGTAAACATTTCCTGGTTGTCAGTTTAATAGAGTTTATGTAAATGTAAAGAGTCGAGAGTTTACTGTAAACAGCTTCCACCTTTAACTAACTGTATATAAAACACATTGAAGGCAGCCTAATGAAACAATGAGGAGACATATAACTTTAGGAATAAAGTTTTCTTCAGAGTAAGTTTGTTTTGTTTTGATCTTGCAGTCTAAAGATAATTACTGTACATTCACTCAGACAGTAGGGGGCAGCGAAGACTCCTGGTGCAGTTTCAGTTCTGGAAACAAGCGGGTCAGTGCTTTAAAACATCAACTTGGATGCTAATTCAGAAATGTATGAGGGCCATTACAGATAGAAAGCAGAAAAAAGGAAAAAAATAAATAAATACTGGACATTTTCTAGAAAGAATTAGGAAATTTCTGAGTTTCAAAAGTTAATAATTTTCCAGAAATCTCAGAAAATTTTAATCTAAAAAATGTTCTAGAAAACACTTGAAAATTTCAGTTTAAAAAGTCAAAAATTTCCTGGGAAAAAATGCTGAGCTTTTGAAAAAAATCTCTTATTTTCAAGAACAAACTGGGAAATTTATGAGTTTGAAAAGTTAAAAAGTTAGAAAATTTCTAGAAAAAACCCCCCCATGAAAATCCATGAGGTTTCAAACTCAGAAATTTTATAGAAAATGTTAATTTCAAGCTTCGTCTCATGAATTTTAGAGAAAAAACAAACATTTCTGAGTTTGAAATGTTGGACATATGCTAAAAAAAAAACAACAAAAAAAAAAACTGAAATTTTCCAGAAAAAACTTGGAAATTTGAATTTCAAAAGTTGAACATTTTCATCTTTTGAAACTCAGAAAGACTTTTTTTTTTTTTTTTTTTTTCAGAAAATGTACTAATCTAAAAAATAATTGTATATTTTTCTAGTAAATTTTCAACATTTCAAACTCAAATTTTCTTGGAAAAACAAGTAAATTTCCAAGTTAGTTTTTCTCTGGAAGATTTTTTGACTTTTTTTAAAGGTTTTTTTGGTCAAAATTTCCTCCTCCTTTTTTCTATGTAGGATCTTATAGAAATGTCACTTTAAACGTTTAAGGGTTTAAATCCAACTAAACTCTTTTAATCAGACCAACTAGAGACTAACAGACTGCAAAGAAAAAAAAACAGGCTTTTTACAAATTTCCAACTAAAATTTCAATACGTTTCCAGACTTCCACTTTCTCTTCTCTTTTTGGACGCCTGAGTATCTTCTCTTTTGGTTTTTACATCTGCATGTTCTGCAAAACGTTTCACATGAGTTTGGCTTTCATTTCAAATTTCACTGCTCTTCTTGACATCAGCAACATTTTGGATCGGCTCTATTTTCCTATCTTTGGGACTCCGACATGTCAGATCTGGACTCAATCATTTCTGCATTGAATGCAGAGTCTTTAAATCACAGTTTGTTATCTGTGATATGTTTATTTTCCCTGTAAAATATTCCCCAAAGTTGGACTAAAAATTCTCTGGCATTTATGTTTGGAAAAAGCTTAAGAAGCACAGATCCAGTCTGAAACTGCCTTGAAAAGAAGTCAAGTGGTCCATTTTAATTTTTGTACGAGTCTGTCATTATCTGTAATTTCTGTCTGGTTCAATGTGGTGAAGTAAAAATAATAATCATTTTCACAGACTTTTCAAAGCTCAATAGGAATCTTGAAATACCCCAAATAAACGTAATGCTGATCAGGTCTATGTTTTTATTTAAAATTTTAGTTTGTGGCTGTAACTCATGAAGCTTTGGCTTCTTTATTATTGCTCTAAAAATACTGAAGCAAGTGTTTATTGCTTCAGTATAAACACTGAAGCAATAAACACTAATTTTATTATTTTTAATTTTCACTCGGTATATGTTTGCCTTCTCTCACAAACCGTGTTTCCGTTAATGTTTTTAAATCAGAAAAGATTGATGGAAATGGCAAAATTTGAAATAACTTCTTAGATTTGGCAGAAAAGCGTTTTTTCTCTCGCTTGCAGAGGTTGGTGGCTTTTCCAAAAGAAGAAACAAACACATGAGCTTAATAAGTAGCAAACGCCCATCCTCTGGTGGGTACGTGCCTTACCAGAGGCACAGAAATGTGAAATTTCTTGATTTAATTTTCCAGCTTAGAGGAGGGAAGTCGACTCTGCTTTCTGTTCCTTACAGCCATGTGTAGCGTCAAGATCTGATGAAATAACGCTTTACGCAGCCTTGTAGATTCGCTACAAACCTCCAGATGAAAACGTGATTAATTCGCTATTTTAACCACTTATTTTTTTGCAAAATGTTACAAAGGGCCAGTATAATGTGCTTTCCAGGCACACAGTGCCATTTTATGGCACAATAAAGTAACTCAGTCGGCATTCAAGGCATTCAATGCCTTGAAATTGGGCCTCTGTTTCTTTAAGAAGCTCCTGCTCTTTTTGAAACTCCACCTTCAGGAAGTCGTCACAACATGGAAGAATTAAAGCAACATTCCAGGTTTGTTTTCGGTGAGGGAATAAGATTGTAACACGATGTAAAGCCAAAAAAGTAGATTTTACAAGATACTGCTCCTTTAAGAAAGATATTTATGTTTTCACCTCTTTCCTGACTCATTTTTTAAAGTTGAACCTTGATGGGAAATTTAATATTACTGATTGCTGAAGGAATGTTGTGTTTTAAATAGGCCGGACTTTAAGGTCACTTCATTGGGTACACTGCAAAAACACAACATTGTACCAAGTATAAATTCTAGTGCAAATATCTTGGTGCGTTGAAATAATTAAAAACTAACTTACAAGCAACTTTTCAGAAATACATTGGAGCTTGTCTCAAATAAATAATTCCTTAATATTGATTAAGTTAAATAATCTGCCAGTGAACTAAGAAAAGAAAATGAAGATCTAATTTTAAAAACTGAATTAATTTGTTCTATGTAACTGAATTAATTTTGTCAAACTTAATTTATGTTGACAGCTTAATAAAGTTAATTTGTCTACTTGGATAAATTTAATTACTTGAAACAAATCAACTCATTTTTCTAAGTTAGATCACCTGATTTCTGTCTTACACATTAAAATTTCTCATTATAATTAAGACTTTTTAATCAATACTAAGGAATTATTGATTTAAAACAGGCTCCTATATCTTCCTGAAAAGTTACTTGTAAGAGAGTTTTGTTTTAATTCAAGTGAACTAAGACATTTGTACTATAAACTAGATGTAAAATACTTGTTTTTTGCCATGTATTTCAGTAATAAATCTCTCTCGTCTCTCTAAATAGTCACTATTTTCTGTTACAATCTGCTGACTGTCAGTTATTGACCCCATCTGGAGAGAAAATTGCGCTCCTCTGCAGTCTGTTGAGCAACCAGAAACATTCACAATAGTTTAAGCTCGGCATCGTTGAGGGAGGCGGAGGACGATTACGGAGCAAGTACTCGCTTCATCCGGATCACAAACGCTTCTGTCATCTCGGAATACAAAGTTCACTGCTTCTTACATCTGGATGTGGTTACCAGATGTGCCGTTCCGGTCACTTTGGCTGAAAGTTTCCTTCTCTCTCCAGTTGTGTTTGAGCCATTAAAGAAGAGCGATAATGATAAGTTCCTGCTGGAACTGCAGCACATTGTACAGTAGATTAATGATCCTTCATGCTGCGTTTCGTTCGGTCTTTACTGACGACGTGTTCGGGTTTTCATCATGAATCCAAGTAGATGGAGTAGATCTGACTGAGGCAGCGGTCCACACCTCCACTCTGAAACAGGAAGCTGTCTTCTGGACACGGAGACGAGGAGTAGTTGTCTTCGCTGTGGCCTTGCATGTCCTGCAGCAAGTCAAACCCTGAGAGAAGCAGAACAGGAAACTCAGATTTTTTGTTTTCTCTTCGAGTGCTTTCACACCTGATAGTCCGATATACTCGTTTCCTTTGGGCACCAAATTTGCAGCATTTGTTACATTTTCGGCTGCTGTGGTTTGCTTTCACACTGCACTGAGTCAAACGATCCAAACTCAGTGAAAAAGCCATTCCCCTCCTCGCCTGAGGGGGCGCTGCACCAAGAACCACTAAAGCAGATGACACAAAACCTCTGAAGAAGACATTAGCACAACTTCCTGCTTCACAAAAAGTAAACGCAATGAAGTTGCATCAGATTTTAGTGGTTGGAGGATTTCTTCATAGATATATATTACTGGTTTGGACATCGACTATTAGCCGCTAACGCTAGCGACGCGCTCCAGCAGGCGCCATTACTGGGAGTCAATGTCCGCAAAACCAGATGCTGCAATATGAGCAGGAATCTGTCACAAAATCATTGTAGCCCCTTATTTTTACCCGATTCCCATAAACTGTGGCTTAAATCAAAAGCGATGTTTTAAAGCGTAAAGTTTGGTTTCTGTCAACAGGCAAGAGGACGAAATCTCTATTTTATGCTGCCCAATAGTTTGAATATTACATAATTCCTGCTGTTAGAATTAGCTTGATAAATTTTAACAAACCATAACTAGACTTTATGAAACGTTGCATCCTTTTTGACGATTCTACAAACAAACAATCGATTGTGTTTATTGTTTATGAAAGGTCTAATAATTGCAGCGACTGCGGTACGCCACAGCGATGGGTAAAATAACCACTTGTATTCTGCTTTTCCTCGCTCTCTGTCTCGGCTTTACTCTACACGCCGACCCGTTGCCGTAGCAACAGAGACACAACGGCTCTGGAAGAGATATTTTAGATATCCAGAATAAATAAAAGAACAGAAAAATGATCTAGTCGAGTCCAAAGCACCAGATTTTAGACTTTTGTCATCCAGTTATGTTAGAGAAAGAAAGAAAAGAAAAAAAGATAAATCATGCAAATGGAAATTATTGAGGAGGCTAAAATTTATCATGCGATTAATTGATTTATTATTCATTGCGACAGGCTTAAGCCCATAACTGCAGCTATGAATGAGGTAATCCTCTGTGGAGAGAGGCTTTCAGGTCAACATAGTAGTTAGTTTAATCTGCCACAGCCCTAATTACTAAAAACAAAAAGCTCTCAGAAAATTTGACGTCTTACCTGCAGCGTGGGAGGCTGATGGGTTCGTGAAGTAGCCAGCAGTTTCAAATCCTCCATTGCTGATTGGTGGAACCAGTTTTCCCTCTTGATAGACACATTCTTGGAGGACCAGAGCAGCAAACCAAAGTGTTACTCCGGAGCTGAACATACTGCGTGAAGGAGAGGAAGTTGCCATTATCACCTGGTTGCTGCTGCAGGAACAGTGGCTGCTGGTGGCTGTAGGTTTTCTGGAAACCTGGCAGCTGAATATCGCATCTTTCTGAGGAGGAGCTCGCTGGCTGGAGGTCCGCGGACTCGAACATCGGCGTCGATCTGTGCCTGGTGAAGAACAATATTTGCATTATTCCAAATATAAATGTTCGCATCGATCCGTCGCCACGATAAAACATGCTATCGATGATGCTATCGATTTTATATCGATTATGCTAATCATCGTTAGCATGGACCGGAAAGCTAGTCAGAGTTGATGGAGTTCGGTACCGGAAGAACCTAAACGTACCGCCATGACGCCAGCCATTGTTGCAATTTGACATTTTGAAAGTAAAATTGCTTTACAGAAACATGCCAGTGCTTTTATGGCCATTTCGATCTTTTTGTTTATTTCAGTTTATTTCGCAAAACTGTAATGAAAACAGCATCACAAGAGTCACATGATCCACAACCAGATGGGCTTAAAGATCTGGTAGTTAAATTACTTTTCAGGGTAAATAAACTTAGCTTATCTGTAGATTAGCTCAGCTTTAGCTTCACTGTAATTAGGGCTAATGTTACCATCCAACACCTCATGAAAACACATTTATGCTTCAGTACAAAGAACCAAATTGCCAAAACGTTAACCATCTCGTTATATAGCAAATTTCCCAGAAAAAATCGTGGAAATGTCTCAGTTTCAAAAGAGGGTTTTTCCTAGCAAATTTGTGACTTTTCAAACTCAGAAATGTAGTTGTTTTTCTAGATAATTTCTTTCCTAAAATGGTGTCGTATTAAGGAGCGACCACTTTTCTTTATTAATGGTCAGAATAATCAATTCATTATTGAGATGGTTTACCACAGCCCTAAATCTGTTATTAGTTTCTTCTTTATGAAATTATTGCTTGAAAATTGTGTTTTGTATTTGTAAGTTACATATTAAAATTAGTTTGATACACAGTGCAAGAGTGAGAAAAAAGAAAAAACAGCAACGGATAAATTTATTCATTCAAGATTTTCTTTCCTAAAATGGGGTTAAACTGAAATGCGTTGCTCAAATTAAACGAACCTGGGATTTTAAATGACGCAGAAAACCATTAATCATCTTTTTTTCCTGAGGACTTTTAACCTACACACAGTACAGTATGTAAAAAGTGTTTTCCACCTCAGAGAGTGTAATGTAGAAACCCCTTGATGATTTGTGCAGAGCTGTATCCGTTGCTGCGGAGCAGGAATGTGCTGACTGTGCGCAAACACTCTGACTCAACATGGAAACAAATGAGTCAATGCAGCCGGTTTGACAAGAAGGAAGAAGGCAGCTGGATATCTCAAAGGAGATACGCAGCTGAACTGGTCTGGTATTTCACTCCCGCCTCTTCAAAGAGCGCCCTCTCTCTGGGTTTCTCTCCGGGATGATGTACTGTAGCAGATTCGTCCCCAGGGAGCAGAGTGGCCTTGGAGGGGTTTTAGTGGGCTTCATAAACAAGCTGGGCTTTGTCAAACACACAGATGGCCTCTGGCCCAAACGCAGTCAATATTTGCATCTGACCAGCTGCAAAAAAAGAGAAAATGTTTGGAGATTTCTTTTCATATCTACCATTTATCAAACCCAGAACCCTTTATTATGGATTTCCCATGTCAAATGCTATTACGTTTAATTTAACAGCCTCTGCTTTCAGTGGAGAAACCCAATAAAAGCCCAAATTAATCAGAAGGACTTTCTGAAACCCAAACTGATATAAATCACAGATGGCTGTGGTTTCTTGAGGTAATAAAGACCAGGCTTTGTATACGATTATGTAAACAAAGTAGGCTTTGATATAGTGGGACTGTTAAATGTGCTGCGATGACTCTAAGCCCCAAAAATCCAACACATTCCCCTCAGTGGCCCCTGAAACTTCATCGCTGACCTTGGCAATAAAAGTCTGCTCCACAGCTTACATTCCTGCAGCGCTGCAGCAGCATAGCTGAGATGTTTCAGCCGCGCTGGGCTGGTGCGTCGCTCCGCGGCCGCTCTGACGCACCAAAAATCCAACACATTCGCATGGCTGTCAGCAGAACCTCAGGGAAACGGATCCTCTGATCATATATTACCTGCTAACCACCCTCTTACTGTGCTTTTTTCTGTCTAACTGGAGCCAGCTGCAGCAGACGCTGTGCAACCAGAAGAGGAGTGGGCAACACTTTGTTTCTAGTGGCTCATACTGACTTAGTTACAACTTTGGAAAGGTAACACTTGGGAGTGAATAATGGGCTCAATATGCTGTCCACTTTCATCAAATTTCAAAAATCTAAACTGGAAAATCTTGGCAAATAAAACAGTATATTCTTAAAAATGTTTTCAAGGTCTAATATGACAAAATATTCCTGCAGTAAAAAATTTGTCCCCCCTACAGCTGTCCTTTTGCTTTCTACGTAAATGTAAAGGGGACCCATCATGTGAAATGAAAAATTTGCATGTTTTTATACTTCCGTTTTGTTTTTAACTGCTTCTAAAACAGCTACAGAACTTTTGAAAAACTCAGCTTAGTGTTTTTTTGGTGTCTGGAAAATTAGCCGTTTCAAAAACCTCCTCATTGTTACATCAACTGACAGATGATGTAACAATGTTGCTGCAATGTTGCAGAGGTTGCCGTTACCTAGCAACCTCTGCCAAGACCAATCCCGTTACCTAGCAACCCAAGCAGAGCTCCACCATATCTGGTCAGCTGGTTTCACCACTGTATGCGCTGTTCAACGGCTGCTGGAAACACAAGAGTTTTGTTGTTGACTTACCATCTAGAAACGACTTGCTGCATATTTTCTCTGGATTTAATCAGAGCTTTTTGATTATTGTGATTATTTCTACCCCTGCACGTGTTTAAACTACAAGTGCCAGAACTCAAAGAATAATTAATAGCCTGCTTCCTGCTTGTCATGTAGTGTTTTGGCAATGAGTTCATGTTTTTTTGGTGTCTAGAAAGTGAGATTTTTCAAAAACCTCCATAGTTACCTAGCAACCCAAGGAGAGCTCCAGTACATTTGGTCAGGTGTTTTACCGCTGTATGTGCGTGTTTTGTTGGTTAGTTGAGCAGGAGGCTCCACTTCTGCTTCTCAAAGAAGTATGGTTGCATATTTGTGTAGTTGAATTATTTATTAAATTACTATTAGTAGAATTAAACCTTTCACAATTTAACATCAGCTAAAAATAAAATTGTTTTTCTGATTTTTTGTTTTAGTCCTAACTAACAACTAACAAGGATGGCTGTGCAGGAGTCTCCACTTCTGCTTTTCAAAGAAGTACGGTTGAAAATGTTTGTGTGAATTAACAGTGAAGGAAAAATATAAAAGGCTTCCACAGTGAAATGATGTAACATCTAGTTGTGTGCAACAAATGCTCACAAACATGTCAAGAACTACAGCGCTGAATAAACAAGCAGCGAAGAGCCTAAGAAAGCTAATTCTGTGTTGTAGTTGAGCAAACAGGAAAACATGCAAATGTGTCAAACTTAGTCTTGTGTCACTCTGAGCTTCTGCAAAGCAAACTTTGTCTTCTTCTCTTTCCTCCGAGTCGCATAACAGTGTTTCTGTGTGGAGGCCGACCCGGTCACCGCCTCCATCCCTGGCTTTTTTCCTCTCCACCACAAAACACACAAACACGACTCATCACAAACGCAGCGCCGCCGCCGCCGAACCCAAAGAGTGTTATAGGAGGCCGAAGCGGGTCGGCCCGCTAAACCTGGGGCTGAGGTCACAGAGCGTTGATGTTGAAGCTACGGAGATTTACCTGCATGTGTTTTTAATGTGTTGTTAAGTTATTGGGAGGAAAAACAAAACACTTGTCTGTGTCGGGTTTGGCAGGTTGTTATGACTTTATTCTCTTATTATTTCAACATGCAATAATTCTTCAAATATTGACTTTCTTCTTATAATGTTATTCCTTTATTTTCATATTTTTATTACTTTATTCTGGAAATTGTGACTTTATTCTTGTATTATTTCGACTTTAATTCATACGCAGATAAATTCATACGTGTATGAATTTATTCTTGTAATTTCGTCACTTTATTAAATTATGATAAGGAGCAATAAAACTTTTTATGACTTTTTTATTACTTTATTCTCATATTATTGAATCTTTATTCTCATAATTTCATTTTCATTTTATAGTAAGGCCCTAATGCGCCATCTAACAAGTTTCAATGCTTTTTTCCTTCCTCTTACTAAATTACATTATAATTCAAAAAGCACATTTTATATTTATTCTAGTTATCTTTCTATTATTTTAGAATTTTTTTAGTTTGAAGCCTTTAATTGTGACAAAAGGACAAAAACAGACATTTTTGAGGGGATAATTAGTTTTGTACACAGAGCCGTTTGTTGTCATTAACCATATAACTGTCTAACTACACCATCTAGCTTCCATATTTATTTCAGCTTCAGCTCTGCCAACTTGTATTATTAATATTATGTCCAAGAAATGCACCTTGTTGTTTCTTTCTTGGCAGGAGAGAAAACATTAAAAAAGCTCAGGAAAGTCTGTATACAAATAAAAAAGGCCCATGAGGATGGTAAATGACGTAGGACTTCATGAACTCACTAACTTATTACTTTTTAAGACTTGGGCTTCTTGGATGTTACCATTTTAAAAGTGTCCAAATAATGAACAAATACTTTCTGGCTTCATACAAAAATACCCAGACAGTACAACGTGTTATTGCTTAAGTGGAAAATAAACTTTTTTCAAATGTATAAATTTCATTTTATGGAGTGATGTAGATGTTGAGCCTTAGGCAAGTGCAAGCATTTGTTAAAAGAGACATTTGTGACTGTAAATGTGATAAATTCAGTTGGTTTTATCTTTAATTTATCGGACTATCTAGTCTTAAACACATTTGTCAAAGAAACTCCAAAGCACCATCAGAAATCAGCTGAAAAACTGGATGAAATCACAAGAAAACTTCATGATTTTCTATTACTTAGGCTACTGTTTTTCAAAGCGGGCACCACCAGGGGGCGATAGCACGGACTCAGAATGAAAGAAAAATAATAAAAAAAGACTTTTCAATTATTATTACAAAATATATATTAAAACAATGTTTATGTTTCTGATTGGCTCCCAGTCAAATTTATTGAGCTGCTTTGCTTCTCCAGCTAGCAGTCAAATTTACAATGAGATAAATACCTCATGCCTAATTAAAATTAGAATTGTTTAGCAGTATAAGAGCTAAATGGATGTAAAAACTATTAAATAATGAGTAAAAATACATTTCTTTTGCAGCACTGTCTGTGAGTTTGTTGGTCAGAAGCTAATGCCGTTTGGGTATCCGTAGCATAGAATAGTTTGGGAACTCCTGTTATTTCCCAACAACTCAACAGTCATTACTAATAATATATCGGCAATAAAAGTCGGTTTACATGCAAAGCTTCAAAACCAGCTGAAGCTTTCCTGGAGATTACGGTTTTGAGGCCGAAATCTCCAGGACCTAAACTGAAAGTTGCGTAGAGGTTTAGAAAAGCGAGGCCAAAGTTTATTACTTTGTTTATTCTTCTGGATCCCACATACCTGGCAGGTGTTTGGCTCAAGCTTCCAGTTTTGGAGGATGGATTCAGGACAATGGGCTGCTTTAAATGCAGACACACAGAGGAGCTATTTTTAGCTTCAGCATAAAATACCTCTGCATCTCTGCTGCCAAAACAAAATCCAGTCGTCTTAGGTTTGCAAAAGAAATCCCTGCTACTTCAAACTTTGCCAGACACCACAAGGGATAAGAGGTAAACCATGTTTTTCCTTTACTTTTTGAAGATGCCTCTGGGTGAATGATTAAATGTAATTAAAGTGCTCTGTTTTCCTGGGAAAAATCTGAGATAACAGTAGTAAAAAGTCAAAATATTTTTATCCAAGAGGCTTGAACACAGAAAAACAACAGCAGTGAAAATATTTTTTGATGTTACACTCACCCGTCCCTCATTGTGCCCAGGCTGGTCAGTGAAGATACAGGACTGTTGGCATCAAAGTTGCCCTCCAGGCCGGGGTAACGGGAGCAGCTGTCTGCAGATGGGGGCATCAGCTCTGGGTTCCTGCTGCTGTGAGATGAGCTTCGGTTTGAGTACACACCTGAAATAGAGCCACAGGTATTTTTAGAGACGTAATGAAACTGAACACAAAGAAAACTGGTTTCTAGGTTTGAATTTGGGTTAAACCTGTTGATGGAAGTCTACTTATTCTTTAAAAACATTGAGGTGGGGAAACTAAATCATAGCACATAAATATGTGCTGTTTTGACTATTAGCAGTGCATCTATTAGCTTTCAGCAGCTAAATCTTAGCCACTACGCTACATTAACAAAAACAGCTTTTCTGTTCATTTTCAATGATGCTTACGGCTAACTAACTCATCTAATAATAGTATTTATGTTACGTTTCAGCAATGTTAACAGATAACTGCTGACTTTCAACTCTGCTAGCAATTAACAGTTAACTACTGACCATTAACCATACTGGTGTTAGCTTTGAAATAGGCTAACAGTTATCCGCTATCCTGCAACAGCAAAAAACTGTATTTTTACTTCAACAATGCTGACCAGTAACTATATAATCTAATAGTTGTGTTCCTGTTATGTTCCAACAATACTAACAAATAACTGCTAACTGCTAACTAGCTAAGGTAGTATTTCTATTAACTATGCTAAGAGTTGACAGCTAACTATATTGACATAAACTCTAATCTGTTAGCTGTCAAATAGGCAGTTATTCATTATCTCACATTAACAAAAGTCTTAATTTGATGTACTTTAACAATTCTAGCTGCTAACTAGAATTGTTAGCAGCTAGAACAATTCTAGTTGTCACGTCTAATTCTGTTAGATGTCAACAATTCTAACAAAAGCTGCAAACTGCTTTAGCTAAAGAAGTATTTGTGTTATAGTTCAACTGTTCTAACAGCAAACAGTGAATTGCTTCTGTGTTTTTACGTTAACAATGCTAACTGCTAACTTCATTATCTAAAAATAGCATTTCTGTGATGTCACAACAATACTAACAAAAATAACTGCTAACTGCTTTAGCTATGTTGGTATTTCTGTTAGCGCTCAGCTACGCTAACATTAACCACATCACAATGCCGCATAAGCAAATCCCTTTCAAAAACAACTTATGTCAGCAAATAGAATAAAGAAAACTGATGAGATGAAATTGGGCATAATGCAAACAGTATACAGTCTACAGTTTGCACAACCAAGATTTCTGCTGAAGATGCAAGGAAATAATAAACCGTTTTGAAGAAAGAAGCAGTGTGAAGGCTTCAGAACCACCTGTGCAGACAATGTTAACAGAAAAACGTCTTTTTTTATGTTTATATGTCATAAACTGGATCCTAAACACTTTGAGTTCATGAAAAGTTTATGAAGCCAGCAAAAAGTATACATGATGTATTGAGAAGAAAGGTTTCTGACTCTGTTTGTCTACTTTTGATAAGGACAAAGTCCTCCTGGGATCGTTTCTGAATTAAACACTGACACGCTTGTTTTGCCCTGAATAAACATAGCTCGCAGTGTGCTGTTTGAGGCTTTTCCCTCAAAGTCCTCAGAGTAAAACTGCAAGTAGTCTGCAGTAATAGACATGGACAGCTCTCCTGGACACACTCTCCTTTCCTTTGCCAAGTCAGCCTCAGTATCCCTGACAGCTTCTTGATCCGCGTTCAGCCATTGAAGGAGGGGAAAAAATAGAGCTTGGCGTAAAACCTGGTGTTGGAGGAGCTGGAAGAGCGGGCGGAGTGAGGGAGGGCCCGCTCGCTCACTCGCCCGCCCGCGTTCAGTGCCCGGTAATTGGACAAGGTAAACACCGACGTGATGAGCTATGGTAGTAAGAATGAGACGGGAGGGAGCGGAAAAGGAGCGAATGAGGCGATGGGACAAAATGAAAGGCAGCTTGAACAGCCCAGGTGTTTGAGCGATTACAACATCTCTTTGTTGGAGGGTAAACACAGACGTTTGCTACTGTTTCGTACCTGTGAAGTCATCCAAGGCTGGTAGAGGCGAGCTGTTTTCCTGGTGGGAGCAGGCCGAGCTGTGGAGATGCTGCCTCGCCAAGCAGTCACTCAAAATGTCCGATTCCAACACGGCATGCACATGAGCCTGCGAGTTAGACAGAATGCAGATGTTCGGCCTTAACTACGGAGCTACGCTTTTATGTTGCATGTGAAGGAATGAGAGTAATTACAGCGCTTCGCCAAACAGCGTTTTTCCACTTTCTGTCACGTTATAACCACAAATATCAGAGTATTGTGTTGAGATTTCATGTTAATGGAGTAAAAGGAAGATTGTTCTTGTTTTCTTAAGCATTTTTTACATGTAAAAATCTGAAAAACATGATATGTTAATATTCAGAATAGGGCTGAAACAATTAACAGGATTGAATGTATTCAATCAGTTATTGAAATCATCATCAACTACTTTAGTTATTGGTAAATTGTTAACTGGAGCATTCAGACTTTAAAAAGGCCATTTGAAGAAAGAACAACACGTTCAATTAAGCCAAAACTGCACAAAAACACAACAGAGCTGGACAATATGGCTGAAAAACCACAATACAGGCGTTTTATATCAGTTTATATTGATAATTATTGATTATATTTTCCTTTAAATATTTAAGACACTGACAAACTGATGGTGTGACTTTTCCTCTTTCAGTTTTCTCTCTACATCATTGTTTATTTATAGACAGTTATGACGCAAAGTGGCGGAACCTGAAAATGCAGGAGGTTGTTGCTAGGTAACCACAGAATGAGTTGCTAGGTAACCAAAGAGTGAGAGAGTCAGTTGATTCCACCAACTTTCCCTAGTATTAGTATTATCTAGTGATATTTATTCATGTGTCTTTCTCAGTATGCGTCGTTTGTTACTGATTTATTGTCCAGCCCTAAAACTTTTATATATTTTACATTTAAGTGAAAAATAAGTTAATAATCACCAAATCCAAAAAACAGATTGGCTCTATTCACTGTACTGACATTAGATTGAGGAGAAAGGATTGAGTTTTCCAACATATTGATGTTAGAAGTATTTTTGTTTTTGTTTTTTAGCATCATTTGAAGCAAATGCTCACGCGTACACTAAAGGAAGGCTGCGCTGTTGCACCTTAGGCAATAAATGTTTATTTTCTGATTTGAAAATTAATTGAATTGTTTATTTGCGTTTGTTAATATATTTCTAGTTTTGTATAAAATAAGCATGGGCAGTTAAATGAAAACCCTGCAGAATGTAGCATATTTTTAGCCGATTAATCGGTTATTGGCTAGAATAATTGATAGAATAATCATTTACTAAAATACTTGTTGGTTACATTGATAATTTTTCTCTTCAGAAATGATATTTGAAAAGTTTCCTTATTATAGTTGATCTGTCGTTATTATAACCCACAAAGCGCTGAAGTGCAAAGGTTGAGTTAGGGGGCGTGGCCAGCAGCAGCTTATTTGAATTTAAAGTGACAGTGTCCCTAAAACGGCTCATTCTGAAAGGAGGTCAATAGACAGGACTGACCAGACTAAACTCTCATTAACTATTAATTATTTTATCCAAAAAATGTAATAAGCATGTTTTATTTAGCATATAAACTTATCCTAACCTGTTCCAGGAAAAGTATGAGGTCTCCTTCAAAATATAATATAGTATAAAGTTTGAATACTTTTACTGCCTCATAGTGGGAAAATTATAAGAAGCATCAAGACGTAGATTCACACATAAGATTAAAATGTATTATGAATATCTTAAAAAAAAACTAGGTTAGTAATATATTACACATAAAACACATAAAAAATACTGTGCAGTTATCAGAAATTGAGATGTTCTATTTAATCCGATGGATGTGCAACAGAGCGTAACGACTTTTCAAAATGAATTTTATGTACATATGTACTGACCATTAAAAAGACAGCAGGCCATTTACAATATCGGTGCAGAACAGAAAAACAGATGTGCAATAACAGCAGAAAACAGTGCATATAAAAGCTTCAGCGTCTAATTTGTGTGTTTAGGCCTTGCCGTTCCCATGCAGCTCCAACTGAAAGGGACCGACTTTGATTACATACAGTAGATCAATAGAAAGCACATTTATTTTCATGTTCTACTGTTCATTTTTCCACGTATACGAGGCCTGGTTCTCGTTTCGTTTTGTGCTTCGGCCTCATGAGGAACAAAATCCAGAAATCCTGTCAGGCCAGTCGCTCCAAGATGTTTGAATAAAATAAAAGCAGGACAATTTACTTTATTATCGTCCGTTAACAGAACATCCCTGAGGACTTTCTCAGACGTTTAACTGACAGAGGAAGCTCTCAGCGACTGCCAAAGAGCTAAGCATGTATAATCAGCGGAGAAAATGCGCCCAAATCAATGTTTATGAAGATGCAAGCTTCAATAGCTCGGTCACATAAGCTTTAGGAATATTGTAACCGTGGGGAGTTTTTAAAGTGAATGTTTATGAAGTGTGTGTTTCAAAGTTTTATTTAGCCCCAGAGGGTTTACTGCAGCGCAGGGTGTGTTGGCTTTGTCATAACACTGAAACACATGTTGTTCTGTTTAAACCAATAAGGCATCTGAAAACGCACCAAACGCAGTGTCACTCATGGTCCACGGAAAACAAACAAAGCCCAGATAACGCAGAACAATAGACCCACTATTCCGACTTCCAGAGAGCTTGGGTAATAGTTTTGTTTTATTTCATCCTACTGAATAATAAACATGTTTTCCTCGTGTTGCTGATCTCCATCTCTTCAGCACGACAGAAACTCAGACCTGGAGCCTCTTGACTTTGTTTTCAATGAAAGTTACATAAAAAACAATATTTTCCAGGGCGCAGCAGCAGCAGTGCAGGACTAAAGCTCGACCTTAGTCCTGAAATCGGACTGGTCACTGGTGAGCTGGTGACCTGGTGACCTTTACTGCATGCCTCCCCCTCCTCTCTCTCTTTACACACTTTTCTGTCTGATAGCTTTAAATAAAGAAAGGCCAATAAAACATTAAAAATGACATATTTGTCTTCATGATTTATGAACAATTCAATCTTAAAAATGTTGATGGATGGATGGATGGATGGATGGATGGATGGATGGATGGATGGATGGACAGAGGAATAAATGGATGGGTGAAAAAGTGAATGGATGATTTTTGTGCCTCTAAACATTTCTAAGCTGATTTCTGTTGCAGTTATTTTATGTGTTTCCCTCATGTGGAAGATCAGGGGAGTGATGTGGGACGACGGTGGGTACCTTGACCTCTCTCTCCTGCAGGCCTTTGGCAGAGTGAGCTTTAACATGTTTCCTTAACGAACTGGGATCGGTGTAGCGCTTGGTGCATCCGGGGATCTGACAGGCGTATGGTTTCTGTCAACAAAAACGCGACAAGGAAAAATCAGAAAACTACAACAAAACTGATTTACAGGCTACTTTATACTGTAGCTTTGATTATTAACATCATCACAGACTAAAGAATATCCAGCTGAAGCACATCAACACATCACACATAAAGATTTAGGACGAATATGGAGAAAATTGTGCAGGCTGCTCAGAAAAAGAAAACGCTCTGCAGCATATTTACCTTTCATCTGAAAGCTTAAAGGGAGAAAAGCAAGAGGAAAATTCAGAAACAAATATTTATTTGATTATTTTAAAGCTTCATTTGTGTTTATAAGAAGTAAAATAAAGAACAAATGCATATATTTCATGCTTAGTGAACATTGTAAATTACAGAAATAAAAAAGAAACTGATGTTAAATGGACAAAGAACTCAAATAATTTAAACATCTTCCTCCATTTAATTTAAAATGCAGCTGTAGTTTACATTTATTCACATATACGGCTGAATGAAATGTCATATCACAATATTAGTGTGTGAATGAAACAAAACAAAATGAATAAATTCATGAAAAACAAATGTAAGCTGCAAAAAATTAATAAAATGGAAAATTTAATCGACCATTATTACATATTATTTGATTCTTGATGCAGTAATGCTTTCCGGAAGTTACACACCTAAACCAAACGTTTTAAAACCAAATGTTGCTACAAGCATCTTGTTTTATAGCAACATTTCAGGTTATTAACATTTAAATAATTATATTTAAATATAAATGCAAGGCAACACAAATAAAACTGATGGATAAATGAACTAAAAAAGAAAATTTTACATTCTCTGCAACTGATTAGATTTCTATGCTTCTCAGAAAGCGAGTTGGACTGAAATTATTATAATTTTTTATTATTTTATACTCAAAATGGATGAGTAAAGCCCACTTCATGTTCCTATTTTGCTGAAAATGATTAAATTTTGTCAGGTTAATTGATGAGAACAAAACATAACATGTGAAAAAAAGCATAATGTTTACATGTCAGCTCATTTTACTTTGAAATCTAAGGAAAACGAGTTTGAATAATCCAAATTTCTCTGACTTTATGAGCGGCAGTCGTTTGTTTATTTTACGTTTCTGAGTGTCTTTAAATTATAGGGAATAAAAATTCCTTTATCATAAAATTACACCAGCACAATTCAAGTTGTTTTATTAAACTTAAAGTTAAAAAGAAAGGATTGTTATTTTTATATTCGACAATTACTTACATGCAGACATTCCTTTGCTGGGCCTCCAAAATGGCGCCAGAAGTGTCTGATTCTTGATTTGTGACGCAACCGAGAAACCGCCATTAGCCAGCGCGAAACCACAAGAGGGAGAGACCAGCTTTCTGGTCCTGCTGTAACAACAACAGAGTGCGACATCTCATCCGTGTAATAAGAGCTCTGATTCGCTGGATTACAGCTAAATCCTCATTGCTTGTCAGCAGGAGTAAAAATAACTGCGGGCTTTGGGAGTAAATCCACATGAAGTCTGCAGAGCAACGTTTCCACTGAACTGAGACCGTATATCAGGCGGAGACGGGGAGCAAGAGGCACAGCGGCTCTTTAAATTAAACCGGATTTATATGTATGTCTTGGAAATGCGCTCTTAGCTAATTAAATTATCATTTGGAAAATATATGAAGCCATAAAATAAAGTTATGTGCAAAAGTATATGCATTAAAGCCAAAAAACTACGGCTTGCTATCATTTACACGTGGTCAGGTTTTATATAGCTGGTTCCTTTTTGTTGTGATATTTATTTATAGAGCAGTATGTAACTTTTATTAAAAATATTCTCTATGTATTTGTTGAAACAGACAATCTGTGAAAGGAATTGAGCTTTTCCAACCAATCAAAGCCAGGAGGCGGGTCTTAGTGCTGTCAATCACTGCTCACCAAGTTTATTATAGTTGACTAAAATAACATAACAGAAACTGAAATTATGAAAATATTTTTGTTAACCGAAATAAATAAAAACTGATACAATTGAGGAAAAAATATAACTAATTGGAACTATATTGTAAGTAACACATACTCAAATTATAGATATTACATCCTTCATTTTTGTATTTATGAATCTATTAATTCGTCTGAAATAATTTTTTCCCCCCACAAAAATCAGTTTATGACATTTAAGCCGGTCAACAAAATGATTTTTCGGTTTTTCAACAATAATTTAATATTTTTTTTCATTATTACTTCTGTTGAGTATTCATTCATTACCAAGTGTTTAAATAATTATAATGCAATAATTTGACTTTATTTTAATTCTGCACCTAAAAATTAACCAAAATATGAAAAAACTAAGACTACTAATACTAGTAAAAAGAAAACTAGAACTAAACAATATTTAAGTAGTGATGGCTAATAAAAACTCACTAACAACTTAATCTGAGTTACAACAACATTTAGTCTGCCTTTGGGATCAATAAAGTATTTTTGAATTTGAAAAACAAAGACAGACAAAGTCACAATGAGATAAAACCAAACAATAATGAAAAACCCAGAACCATTATAATCCTTTCTATCTCCCTCCCATTACTTTCTGTTACGCTCCATAGCCGTTTTCCTGTAACGGTAAGATGGTTTTCTGCTAGTAGCACATCTAGTAGCACATTTAGCAGCGCATTCACGAGGTTTATTGAGAGCATTAAGACCCGCCTCTTGGCTCTGATTGGTTGTTTCTGACAAGGAGAGATGCATTTCTTCAGATGGCAGTCGTAGTTCAGGGAAGAGGTGAAGGAAATTGTTCTTTTCACAGATTATCCATCTCACAACAAATATGTAAAAAAACATATTTTTTTTTATAAAAGTCACGTACTGCAGCTTTAAGTAGAGTAGTTGGTGAGGTGAGTGCATGTGTTGACTGACTGTGTCCAGGTGGGTGCGCTGGTGTTTGGCCCGGTCACTGGAGTTGCTGAAGGCCTTCATGCAGCCTGGGTGTTGGCAGATGTACGGTTTTTCTCCTGTGTGGCTCCGCAAGTGGATCTTCAGGTTCTCCAGACGTGAAAATGCCTTGGAGCAGCCTTCGAACTAAAACAAAAAAAGAAAAAAGAAAAAGGGACAATACTCAGTTGCGTTGAGTATAATAACACTGCACAATTAAAATAGAAAAAAACAATGTTTTTACGCTTTATGTGCTTTGATTGTTTCAAGGAAAACAACTTGAATTGTTCTCTTACAATTTTATGATGAAGTTTTTTACTCCCTATAATTTAAAGGCACTCAGAAATGAAAAATAAACAAAAGTTGTTGCAGACCTCTTGCATTTTATTTCCCAGCTCTCTGCTTAGCGCCACCTGGTGGGACTTGCTCTGTCAGTTTGATTTCAAATCCTTTTTCAAATTTGGTCTATTTTTGAAGCTGGACAGTTTGATAAGTTGGAAAACTATTACAAAACATTCTATGCAGTTTTGTATTTACCACAACAACCTTTATATTTATTGGTGTTTTTTTAAATCTTGTAACTCCCTTGAATGATATTTAACACTGCTGGTCGACTCATAATTTGAATATTTGTTTTATTTATTATAATTTTCTTATAAAAATATAATTTTTGTTTATTTTGTTATAAAAAATTGAACCACATAAAAACTAATTTGTATGACTCACTAATGACCAATTTTACATAAGAAAGATGCAAAATAAAACTGCAATTTAATATATATATTTCAACCTCCCTCTTATATTATATTGTAAAATAAAAACAAACTTTAATCTCTTTGTGTTTTAAAAAGTAAGCATTTCAAATGAACCAATTAATTATTTTTAATTGAAATGGGTCACAATTAAGTGAAACAAACCAAAAACACACACAGGTGGTGGGTTGTCCTCTGGACCAAATCCAGACAAACATCACCTTCAGCAGTTAATTTTTCATACTTAAGTTTATAATGAAGAACTTTGTTAAGATGACAAATTAAGCAGCCGAGCGTGTTTTCGTTTGAAAACCACTGGTCATTTCTTTGAATAAGGGCTTCAAACCTCTTCAGGGTGTGAGTCTGAGGGCAGGAAGAACGGCTTTCATCTAAACTGTTTTCCTTCCAAACATTCACTCCAGGTTTTATTAGTTCCCACTAATGACTCTGTAAATGTCACTCACCTCATTTATTTTAATAAGTCTTTACGTAAAAAAATATCCCACTACATCATGATGATTAATTAATACAAGGCCTGAAACCACCTGAATATAAAAATACAGTTCAGACCGCATGTAAACAGATGAATTCCTGAGAAACTTCCAGCTTTCAAGAAGCTGCAGATTTGAGGCTCCAAAGCTGTAAAAACAAACGTGACTTTAACGCATAAATTGACAAAGAAAATGTATGTTTCAAACTCTAATACTTAGAAAAGTGTTTTCTGATGCTTTTAAAAATGTAGCCTTTTTGAATAGATTGAATTATTTCCTGGAATACATAACATTTTTTTTTTTTTTTTTACATAAAATAAAATTAAAACACAAAAATTTAAATCTTTCTTGGACTTTCTACACTTTATAAAGCTTCTACCTTATAAATGTAGATACAGATTGATGCTAATAGTTAAAGTATGACTTATAAACAACATTAAAAACAAGGTCAAGCTAAATGTATTCATATTTAGAAAAACTATTAAGTTTACTTATTTGGTGACTATTTAGTGAAAAATCACAAATATAATCAATTCAGTCATGTCATTCAGATAAATTCAAGTAATTAGACTTTGCAGCTATGTTCAGTTTATAGTTAAAATTGTTAAAAGAAAATTATCCAAGGAAACCCAGCAAGCTATATTCTAATAAAATCTAGTGTTTTATCTGCCAAACTCAATTACCCTTAAAAATCTGCAGAGTAAGTAGCAAATCTAGAGCCAAATGGCAACACTGAACATGTAAAACTCAATTCCTGAAAGCAAATTATTACCTACTTACCACATAAAATGGAACGGAAGTGACAAGGTAACAGAGTAATAAGTCTCATAATTTAATTTAATGGCATGAACATAGAAACGGGAAAAAATAAACAAATGAAAATGTCTAAATATAAACTACACATTGCCTTCTCAATGTGTCACCTGCGTAAAATAATTTCATTCTTGGCGCCAACTAAATGGCTACATTAGCATCCCTCTTAACAAGTTTAACATAATATACAGGATTAGCTAGTCATATTTTACCTAACATCATCTGCATGTAGCGGCATTGCAAAACTTACACGGTTTGGTTAGAAGAAACTCAAGTGTTTTGCCTTTTGCTCGCTGCGGTTGGGTAGCTGAACGCGTTTCTGTCAACAAAGCTAACAGCGGAGTTAGCATGTGTACGATCATGGTGCGTTTAAAGACCACTCGGAAAAACCCCTTAACGCATATCAATAACGGGTTAAGCAGTTGTAACGGAACAGATGGCACAGTTCCGAGAAGTCCGGCGGACAAGAGTAAGTTCCCCGCCCGTTACACCTTACGGACGAAAGACATGACTGAACAACATCATTTTCTGTTTTCACTCCAATAAATATTTATTTATTTATTTATTTATTTTTAGGCAGTTATGAATCATGGTGGCGATATCTGAAGCAGCTACTGGGCAAGTTACTTAGCAACAGGGTGTTGCTAGGTAACCGCAGAGCGAGCGAGTTAGCAAAATTTAGCCCACCTCGCTTAGCTAGCCATCAGAGGTTGAGCAGCTAAAGACTTTTCTCTGCCTACGTCATTATGCGATTTTGAACGTTAAAAGTCAGTTAAATTATTGAACATTCTATCAGAAGTGTTTTCCATTGATACTGATCACGTGTCCATTGATTTCTTTTGCCCAGCCATTGATGCACAGTGTCAAAACTTGATACTTTTCTAGACTCAAATTTCCAAAGTTCTCACTAATTTTAGCTCCATTTTTAAAGTGTGAATACAAGAATTAACAGTGGAAAGAAAAATATATTTTTACAGTAGTCAGGTTTTAGGCTTTTTCTGCTGTGTTCACCATGTTACTTCTTAATAAGTTTCACAAAAAGGCACCATTCTTGAGAGTTATGTAAAAATAAATAAAAAAATCTGCATAAATTCACAGAAATCTAACAGAGGTGTGAGCAATCTTTTCCGGCCACAGAAATATAAAAGTTTCTTCTAAGGTATTTCCTGCTAATGGGATAATTGTTGGTGTGCCCTGACGGTAATCTCACTGCAGTCCAATAAATCATAACAGGAACATTTTGGATTTAAAAACTCTTTGGGGACTCGTGTTTACAGCCTGAATAACACCTGCCGACATTACAGGCTGGTAAATAATTCAGAATACGTTAATAAACACTGACCGCATTCATGTGAGACATTCATTTTCCACTGCAGCACCAGTGGTGACTTCACCGTCATGTCCGAGTCACAGCAGTTGATTAAAATGAAATCACGTTATTCATTTAGCTCAAGCGTGACCGGTGAATAATTTTGGTGTTGATGTAGATTTAATATTAATCCAGAGTAATACATTTATGAGCGGGCAGGGGCGCAGGACACAGTAATGAAGGGATTCAGTTAAATAGGAAGCGTGTGAAACCTTTTAAATGAATTATTAATCAGAGTTTTGGGCCGATGACAGAGGGGAATAACAGAGTCGCTCTCAGAGACGGGAATTTGGTCGTCTTGGAGCAGATGTGATGAAGAGAATGACTGATGACATGATTGATGAAGACCGACACTCTTGGCTCTGAGGCAGAAACCTTACACGTACTATTTCTAAAACATGATGCGGTCTGCTTTATTCTTCATCTCAGTGCTTTTTTTTAAATGTTAAAATACTGAGGCCAAACACTGACATTAATACTGAGAGCATGTATGGACCTGGTTACACATGGATAATGTTTTCTTTCATATTCATACAGTGAAAAACAGAAAAAATGTTTCTCATTGTGTGGAGCACAGACTAAGACCTTGTGTAGACATTACCAGGTCTTTATACAAACAAAACTCTCCGCCACAATGTTTAAAAAAATAATATTGTACACAGTGGATCAGTTTCAGAAAGGTTTTCAATCCACACAAAGTTAAGTTGCATTCACATCAGGCTTGTTTGGTTCGCTTTATTCAAACTCTAGTTTGGTTGCCTAGAAAGTCTGGTGTGTTCGGGGAGTTGTGAATGTGCAACTCTGAGGGTGTTTTGTTTCACATCTGATGCAGCTCATATGGTCTGCTTTCACACTGCACTGTCAAACAAATCCAGATTAATTGAAAAACCTGTTCCCCTCCTTGCCTGTGGTGGCGCTGCACCAAGAACAACTGTAGAAAACAACAAAAAAATCTCAGAAGAAGGCACTCGGTGCAACTTCCTTCTTCACGAAATGTAAACAAACATGGAGTGATATCATATTTTAGCAGTTGTAGGATTTCTCTTTTGTATTTGGTAAAAGATTTCAAGCCATTTGATCTGCCTACAAACCTAGTTCCCTGTTCAATTGAAGTAAACTCTGGCACAGTTCGAATTCATATGTGAACAGCCAGCAGACAGGAGATCACCAAAAGCAGGAAGCAAACCACAGCGCAGGGTATTCTGGGTAAATATACAACCAAAACAAACATAAGAGACTAGTGCTGGTGGGAGAAATGGCTTTTTTCACATTTCAATTGTGAATTCACACCACCCCAAATGAACCAGGCTTTCTTTAAATGGACTAGAGTTCAATTAAAGTGGATTAAACATGGCCAGTGTACGGACCAAGAAAGCTAACTCTAGTCCGCCTTTGTACTAAGGTCTAGGTTTGGCTTAAGTGAACTCCGGTGTGGTTCGAAGGCATATGTGAATATCATGCAGACCAGAGACCAGTCAAAAACAAGAAGTGAACTATAGCGCATTGCATTCTGTGTAAAGAGTCTACCTAAAGACAAGAGAACTCCTACAACAACAAAATCTGACGCAACTCCATTTTTGTTTACATTTCATAAAGAAAGAAGTTATGCAAAAGTGTTCTTCAGAGGTTTTTGTGTCGTTTCCTTCAGCTGTTCTTACTGCAGTGCCCCCACTGGTAAAGAATGGGAGCAGGTTTTTAAAAATGTGTGAAAGTGTGTGAAACCATAAAGTGCTTTCATATAGTACTTTATGGTTTGTTTCATAAAGTGCAGTGTGAAAGCGAACTGTACGGGCTGAAAATACTGCAACTTTGAACCGAATCTACCGGGATATGCATGTTATGAATAAAATATAATTTAAGGTCATCATTACAAAATCACTGGTAACAGTTAGGGATGGTTTAGGATGAAGAATAAATTAGGTTATTCTTCTAAAATGAATGGAAGTCAGTAGAAATTCATAATATGGGTAGAATTACAAACATGTTTGAATGCTATTGGGGTGGGCTGTTACTGATTTCTCACCAGAAATTGAACATTTTGTTATTTACAAAAACCTTTACCATTTCTTTAGGTTTTTATTGTTTGTATTGATTATTTACTGTTGCTAAAATTTATATCTAATATCTAGATATGTTGGAAAAACAACCATTGTTAACTGTGGCTAACTGTATGTGCCATTTTAACAACATTACAGGTCACACAGTGCCCTGATGCTGAAAATAATTCACAAGTGAATGTAAACAGGCACTCCAAAAAAAAATCTCACCATTTTGACCTTTACGTCAGGTCATTTAAAAGCTCAACTGGTCTGAACCTGCTTTCAGTTCGCCTCCGTTTGTGTCAGACTGATCAGACTGTCTGTTAGACATGCAGATGATCAAACTGTTTCCTCTGCCATGTTTCCCTTACTCATGCATAGAAGAAGAAACAGGGCTTTATTGAATGAATGCATGAATGCAAGATGTGTCTGTAGCCCTGAAATAGTTGGAGACGTACAAATCATCTGTTGTTAATAGTAAAATAAAGGCAAAATTAGAGGTGTTACTTTCACATACTCCATGCCAGAGTTTTAGAAAACAAACCAAACCACCCTGCAAAAATCTATTCCACATTCTGTAGAATAAATACTTTTACATTGGCACTATATATTTATATCTATTTCATAGACCATGTCAATACTTTTGAAAGAACTTGCTGATATGGCAATTATAACAGAAAATATTGATATTTTCTGTGGTATTATAACAAGGAGTTAGTTGGAGTTTTTTGGGGGAATGACGTTTGTCTTATATTTTGTGATTACTTATATCCCGGCTTGCTTCCTGTTTGCCATACAGTTTTTTGAAAATAAGTTTATGGTTTTTGAAATCTGGAAATTAAGCCATTTCAAAAAAAAAACAGCACCGTTACCCAGCAACCCCAGCGGAGTTTTGCCCTGTACCCAGCAACCTCAGCGGAGTTCTACAATGGCTGCTGGAAAAGACAAGTGTTTTGTTGTTGACTTACCACCCAGAAACCACTTTTTGTATTCTTGTTGGATGTGCAGGATGCGCAACATCTGCTTTTCAGAGATGTACGTTTGTATATTTGCACATTTATTTGCAGCTATTTTCATTTCTGAGTGTAAAAATTTAGTTGGAGGACGTGGGCAGCAGCATGTTATTTGTTATTTTATCAATCTGAAATTAGCTCAAAATGGCCAGAACTGACCAAACTAAAATCTAAAGATAATTTTGTACAAAAAATGTAATGAACATGTTTGGTAAAGCCCATAGACCGATTCTAACCTATCCAATTAAGGCTAAGAAAGACGACTCACCATGCATTTATTAGGTTTTTCTCCAGAATGGACCCTCATGTGGATGAGCAGCTTGTAGCGAGCGTTGAAGGGTTTGTGCCGTCGGACACAGCCAGTCCAGAAACATGCAAACTCCTCCCCTTTCCGCTGGTCGATGTGCACCTTTTCGATGTGCCTCACCAGCTCCTCCTGGCTGCTGTAAGTGGCGCTGCAGTCGATCCAATGACATGACTGCTCCTGCTGGTCCAGCATGAGGTCCGGTCCTGCTGGTCGATTGAGGCTGGGGGACTGGCTTCTGTCCTGAGCATCATTACTCAGAGGCAGCTGGCCAAGACGGAACAGCTCCCCCTGCTGGTTGGCTATTGGAAACGGCTCCCTTTTACATGGCAAGAAATCATCTGGAGGTTCTTGTTTAATTGAACAGTAATCCTCCTGTAGACTGTGTTGTTGTGACGACACTTTGTGATGGTGATCAGAATAAGGCACGTGTGAGGTAATAATTGAAGATGATGAAGAAGGAGAAACGGACGAAGGTAGAGATTCAAAAGATGGAGACTTGGCGCAACTGGTTAACATGTATGAAATGGGAAGAGAGGGCTGAGGGTAGCAGCTGACCCTCTGAGTGTTGGTTTTTAGCTCTGTTTGACCTGTAATGACAAAATCCTCCACAGTCTTTTCTACGTGGGGTCCTGCTGTCTTGCAGCTGAGCAGGGAGTTGGGGTTACATCTCAGCGAAGTCCTGGGAAGGGAGCACAGGCCGCCTGAATGCAGCGACGACTGGCAGAGACCCCCAAAGGACAGCGGCGCCTGAAGGTCTTCAACATCCTCAAACACGCTCCCAAAGCTGGGTAGGGTGAGCTGCATGTCCGGAGGGCCGAGGTCAGGGGGCCACATACCAGACTGCCAAGAGACCCTGCCAATGAAACCACCTTAGACCGAGCTTAGCAATCCACTGGAGGGAAAACCTTCCACAGCGTCCGCCAAACTTGGTGATTGAGGAGTGGACGGCATCTTCTAGAGAGAGAATCTTTTCTCATTTGCTCCAAACAGCAGCTTTGTCACCAACGCTGTGGAAAACACAAAACAAAATGATTGATCAAACAAAAGCCTCAGCTGGTACTCAGACATTTACTGACACCTTAGGTCTAAGACTTTAAGCCAACAAGATGGTCGGTTTGAAAAAATAGGTGGAAAAGTGAGAATCAATAGATTATTACATCTCTAACATGCATTAATTGTCAAGTAGAAAACAACTAAAGGAACTATAACAAGGAACTGAAACAAAATAATCTGATTTGCACTATTACAACCTGCCTTTATTTTTTTTAAAGTAAATATTACTATTTTAGCTTTTAAATTTCTTCCTTTAAAGTTCACATATTATTAAAAGGTTTTGTGACTCTAGAAGCCTGTAATCACTAGTGAGAGAGCCTATGCATGATGTGTCTGCTCCATGTGGCGCCCCCTAAAGGCCATTTATTAATACTTACTGTCTGCACAATTTGAAAGTGTGAAACCAAAGTCAAATTTATTGCACACAATAAATCAGATTCGGATTTTACAAAGACTTCTAGTTATTTTCCACCACTCTCTTCTAACGGCCTTACAGGAACAGATGTTGGTGTGATTGATCCTCTAAAGAAACGCATTTGTCCACGTCGGCTAAGCTGAGTCAGGATCTTCAGAGTTGTTATGACTCAGCAGGTGTGGCAGCTTTGACTTTTCTGCCTCTTATTTCCAGTTTGACTTCAACAGCAAGTGTTATTTACAACGTCTGGCGACCGCACTGGGATTTGATTGCATGAAATCTGCTTATTTACAGGCTAGCAGTGGTGGAGAGAGTGCACAAACATTGCACTTAAGTAAAAATACAAATAAACAGACAAAAAAAAAAACAAACCCAGACAAGAATATCACTAAATGTATCTATGTATGTATTTTCTTGAATATCTGAATAGCGTGTATATTTTTATTGTGTTTAACTTCTGTGACACTACTGACATTTGGATTTTTGATTCTGTGCATCTTAATGGAGCTGAATTCAGTAAGGAAAATAAAAAGAGGAATGACTATACATTTGAAAGCTTTCATTTATCTCAAAGCAAAATCAATGTATTATTTCAACTGGAGTAAACACTTTGAAGAAAAAATTGCCAGTCTAAAAAAAGGACATTAGACACACCTAACCCAATGTTTACACTCACACTTAAAAATGGCCACAAGCAAATGTGCAATTTCACTACTGTAGATCTTTGAAAAGCAAAAGTAGAGCTACAATAATGCAGTAAGTGGTTTCAGAATGGTAAATCAACAACTAAACACTTGTCTTTTTCAGCAGCCATTGCACAGTGGTAAAAGCAGCTGAGCAAAAGTGCTGGAGCTCAGCTTCGGTTGCTAGGTAACAGGCAGAACTCCTGCAGTTACCCCTTATTTTCTAGACACCAAAAATTATCAACTTATTGCCAAAAAAAACAGCATGACAAACATAAAGCAAGCTATTTATTACCCTGTGAGTTCTGATAGTTGTATTTTAATTACATGCTGGAATATAAATAATCACTAGATATAAAACCCAAACATAAAAAAAAACAAACAAAAAAAACAACCTCAGATTAAATCCTTTACGTAATTCTGGAACACTGCTTGGGTTGCTAGGTAACAGTGCTGGGTTCGGCTAGAGTTGCTAGGTAACGGTAGAGATCCCATTGATTTTGACATACAGGAAATTTTTTAAACCGTTTACAAAACATTAACTTATTGCCGGAAACCGGTTGGTTGGTTTTTTTTTTAAGCTTTTGTACCGTTTTTAGAAGCAATAGAAATCCAAATGGAAAAATGTTAATTTTGCCAAAAAACTGAAAGTATCCACAGTTAGATCCCCACCACAGCAGTTTAGGATTAATGAGCAGCGTTGATCCTTAAAACGAGCTCTTCCTCGCTCCTCTCACAAAAACAGTAGCTCCATTGTGTAAAAAGTCCTTCACAGGTTATTGGAGATGACTCCTTTTCCTCCATCTGCCAGATATTGATAATCTAATTTGCAGCCGGATCCCTGCCACGTGTAATTAGTCATCCGAACGCCTCAAACAGGAATCCATGCTGACGAAATCCGGTTGATCCTTTATGAGCTATAAACCGGCACGGCTAAGAGGATGAGTAAGAACACTTCTGTAGTTATATTAGCTGATGATGGAGTCCCTAAGTGTAGGTTCAGGCCCGTGTTTCCTGGTATGCTCTGGTTTAAAGTTTTATGATTCTTCCCGTAAATCGCTGGAGTTCCCCCCACCGGAGTCGTGTAGCAGACCAGTCATGGGAACTGTGGTTAAATCTTAATTAGAGAGGCTGCGATGTGTCTGTGCCTCAGCGAACTCAACGGGATTAATAGCAAAGTGGTTTGGTGTGACTGAAGAATGATAATTGCAAGCCACTACCTGCTGGCTTTGAGAGCTGGAACCAATATTAAGAGTTTTCAGACGAAATAAAACCATCAGAAGACGAGAAAATACATAATAATCACTCAATTGTTCATAATCGCATCCGATCTCTTCCAGGAATGTATCGGATTTCCAGCTGTAAGTGCAGCTGTGTCTGTTCACCAAAAACACTTTGGTCCTCATCCAGAAAGAAGAGCCAGACAGTGAAACTAAGAAAAGTGTCCCGCAAACCCTGAAGCAAGCCAGCGAGCGCTGTAAAATAGCAACCTCATCTCATGTGGTGCCTTTTAAAGACTCACTTGCTGAGGTTAGCTAAACACAGCTGTGGCATTTCAGGACAAGCTAATGTGTACTTATCTCAACAATAAACACAAAGGATTCTTTCATATGCTTTCTAGTTTATTTGCAACGTGGGAAGGATCTTTTTTTTGTTGTTGCTGTTTTATTACTGAAACAAACCTAAACCCATAAGAACCAACATTTCTAATTATGATCCTCATAAATTATAATTTATTGGAGCTCGAGTCCAATCCTGGGATTAAAGTATGGATTTTTATAGGTCTCCCTGTCTCATAATAAATGCCCTCTGTAAGGGATTGATACTCCTCAAACTATTTTTCACATTTTATCACATGACCAGTGGCGTCCTCATGTGGGGGGCCTAAGGGAGCCATAGCCCCTTTTGAAAAAAAAAAAAAGAGAGAGAAAAGAAGTTAACAAAACAAAAAAGCTCTCTCTATATAAATACATATATTGTACTGGCCTGTAAATGCTTTATGTATATAAGCCAACAGCAATGTATGTTTTATTTCTACTCAGAATTTACCATTTTTTCTAAATACATTCAGACACAAACAAATGAAAAATGTTTTTTTAATTCACAGCTGCAGATGATGAAATAACTGATTCATTTAAAGATGAAACAAATCTGAATCTGATTATAAATTATTACATGTGGTTAAATTAAATCAGCCAAGTTGTCTTGATAAGGTTACATACTGTTCTCTTTTGTTTTTTACTTTGGTTTGCAACAGCATTTTAAACAACTGAAACTATGTATTTGATTGGACAAACCCCAAGGGAGAATTTAACTTCATGAAATTCACCCAACTAAGCGTTTTGTAAAGCCAGCAGTGCAGCAGGTCAATGTTTTCTTTTTGTTCTACATTAATTTTAGCTTCGTCTCCCACCAGATGTTATTTATTTCACCAAATTCAAATGTCACAAACAGCTGTGGTCTCTCAGAGTCCTAAGGTATTTTCTCTGGCTGTAATTTACATAAATATACATGACTCTGGGTGGATTTTCACCAAAATGCACGCATAACGCCTCATTTAAATGTGGGCAAAACTGTGTGAGGTGCTATTAGATTGTTGGCGCTGTTTTAGGAGCAGAACTGCCTTTGTGGGAATTAGGAGAAAACGCAAACTGTGGTTTACACACATTTATCAGTGAAAATAAACTCATGAAAAAGTTTGCAGCTTGAAATTTTTCCCAGAAGCTAAACAGAAAATTAAAGCTTTCATACGACAGGAGCTCAACTCGCAACATTGTTTTTGAAATAAGCAAAAGCATGAGGAGTTACAGTGAAAATAAAATATAAAACTAATATTTTAATAAGCAATTAACATTATGAGCAGCAACAATTCTTAGAAAAAGCAAAGTTTTCTATTTCAAATTTGTGGTTTTGATTGTTTTTGTTTCAATATCGGGATACTGTGAAACTGTTGTTTAAAACCAAATTCTCAGATGGCTTATTTATTTGATTAACTTATTTCATGTTTATGACATGGTTGAAAAGTAGAAGAGTAAACAAAACAGGAAAATATATTATAGTGGACCATAAAGCCACCCACAAATGGCTGAAATCAGTGAATACTTGAGTTTTATGAAGCAGATAATCTGTGAAAACAATCAATCTCCTCCCTGAACTGCTATTACTGGCTAAAGTAATGCAACCAATCAGGGCCAGGCGGAGGGTCTTAGTGTTGTCAATCAACCTCATGTACTCTGCTCAATTTGCTAATGGCAAAAAAATAACTTATAGTTCCAGGAAAACCGTTTATCAGTGGCTGTGCTAATTAGCATTCATGGCAGGCTACGTTGTTTTGAACCAGCTGTAGCTTAGCAAAGAGCCAGGGGAGTGGGTGAGCATGAGGGTGATTGACAGCGCTAAGACCCTCCTATGGCTCTGTCTCATTCAGACAATTTCATTTCAACACCAATCTGAGTATAACTTCCACTGTTTCCTGCCAACATAGTATGAAGACAGAGATTTAATACTGCAAAACACAAAACCAAGTAGTTTGGTCTAGTTTCCAGTTCAAATATTTTTAAATAAAGCAAAACTAATTTAAAACTAACTTTTCTGCAAGATATAAGAGCTTTTTTTAAGTCGATAATTCTTAACATTGATTCCACTGACACTATTTTACTTGCAACATGGGAAAAAAACTGTCTTTGGTAACCTAGCAACTCATTCACTCTTTGGTTACCAAGCAACAACCAGTTGAGTAACTCGCGCAGCAGCAGTTTAATGATTCGCCACTGTGCCTCATTACTGCTTAAAAACAAAAAAAACAACGACTTGGAGTGAAAACTGTGGCTAAAACTGGAAAGGTTATGTCACCATTTTGGCAGCATTTCAGATATCTAAAGCAAAAAACTAATCAAAATTATTAATAGACCAATATTAAATGCTTATATCGAGATACGTTTTTCAGCCATATCATCAACTGTAGGATGAAATAAGATGTAGGTTTAAAAGTCACATTGAGTCCAACAAAGATCTAACAAACACAATAAATCAAAGATGCATCATCCTTCAGCAAATCATGTTTTCTGTTAAAAACATTGATTCTTTAATACTGTGCTCAAAAAATAGGTCCTAAAAATTTACCACAATGAGGAAACATCATGTCTTCTGAATCCACATTGAAGACAGTATTATGTCCTGTAAATGTCTGTTCCATTCGTCCTCTTCATTATGTGTTTTTCACAGAAACAAGCATTAATTAGGCTCTGATCTCATATTTTGACCAAAGATGAATGTGGTGCTCAGTCGTCACCACCTGAGCAGACGTGCAGAGCCAAATATTTCCAAGCAGGTGTGGATCTGTCAGAAAGTTTAGCAGCAGATGGCAGGAAATTCCCCTGGAACGACAGCGGTTCAGTCCAAACCACAAGAGAAAGGCCTGTGGACCAGAACCAGCCGCATCAGTAGCAGCAGGGCGTCTGCTAAATCTCTCCTCCGACGGACTAAAACTGGTTTGATTAGCCCTGACTGCCTCTTCCCAATCTGTTTTTGGGTGGTATTCAATGAGAGGAAACCTTGTGAGAACGGACCGTGTTTTACATGTTCTGGATTATTATAACCGATGTTCGGCGGATCCGTCGAGCAACACTTTCCACATGATTTCATAGCCAGTCGTGAATGATGAACACAAGACGGCGTCCATGGAGAGTCTGAAATTTAAAGTTTGTTTCCTTTCGCAACATTAAATTATTAGCGTCATAATGTATCCGTCTGTGCTGCCTGAGTAAACAACTGAAAGCCATGATGTCACATTAAAGATGGCCTCTGTTCTGTCTCTGGCTTCCTGAGCCCTGCAAAATGCAACAAACCCGGGAAAAATACTGATTTTAGGTTTGTCAGTGGTTTTCTATAGTTAGGATGTTTTTGACTTGGAATAAAAAAAAATCATAGTGGCAGCCAGACCAGGCACAGCCAAAAAAAGAAAATGAATATAATTGTATTCATTTACTTATTTATTTTTGCACAATAGAATTTCTACTAAATGTTTTAAGAAGGGGCCATGGCCCCCACAAGCCCCTCTCTTGGGGGCATCATTGATCAAATATTTTCAGAAACTGTTTAAAGAAATTGATTGCTCCATGCAGATGGAGGATCAGTTCAGATCCAGTGCCGCAAAAAAAAGTGCTTACATCCTTCTGGATTTTTGTTTCTTGCTTTTTTTGTTCCATCTAAATGATTCAGTTCATCAAACATATTAAAACACTGGAAAAACACAAAACCTTATAAAGTATTTTTGGTCTAGTTTCTAGTGTAATTTTGTTAGTACATTTGAAATAAGGTATAACTAACTTATGAGTTACTTTTCATCAATATACAGAAGCTTGTTTTAAGTCAGTAATTTGTTAATATTAATGAAAAAGTTCTAGTTCCTTTGGCAGAAGATACTTGACCATAAGTTTTCAGTAAGATTTGTCAAGTTGACTGCCAAAGATGACTTCAGGCAGACAACTACAGTTTTCTCTGAATGACTGTGACTCTGACAGGGAAAGTGAGAGAAAAGAATCAAATAAAGTCATTTAAAATAAGTAACATTGTTAAAATCACTCGTTTCAGGGTTTGAAGAAACTATACAAGTTACACTCACATTCTGACCAACAATTCCTGCTCTGAATCGATGTAAGCACACATATTCATCCAAATTTAGTTTCAGCCCAACCTCTTAAAATAAAAATTTTTCTCTGTGAGGTTCATATTAAACGTATAAGCGCTGTGCACCTCTGCTCTGCTGACTCTGCAAGGTGGCGTCATTAATCTTGACAGATTTTTATAATGTTTTACCTGCTATGTTTATTATCCTTGTATGTTAGTCTTAGGTTGCTCCCAGGAATAATATTTGAGAAGAAATCCCTCAACACCAAGTCTGGTCTACTCATTACTGTATGTGTCCCAACATAAACGATAGGCAGAAAATAGCGCCATGCTGCTACTGACCATTACCTCATATCTTTAAAATATTAACTTTAATTTAGTGGTAAACCTCCGGCTTGTTTTGACTTTATGAAATAATCTCCTTAATGTGATATTTTATATCCATGCAGTTCTATGAATAAAACTCCTTACCTCATGACTTAATGGAAAAATTTTAAAAATTACATCTACTGTGCTGTTTTGTTTCACAGAAAGTGATGTTTTCACATAAAAAAGTGAAATATTTGCACTATAAAATTGAAATCCAAATAGAGGTTAATAAAATTAAAAAGATGGATGACTATTTATGGTTAAAAAATGGATATTTAATTATTTAACGCCATAGAACAGCTATCTCAAATGCTTACGTTTATTTTTCCAACCTTCCTGTAATCTAGGTCTGGGTGACATAGCTGAGAAATGTATCACGATATCAGCATTTCATGTTAGTCGAAATCGATAATTATTTTAGTTTTTCTGTTTTAAATATCTGAATTACAGACACACTGGTGGTGTGACCTTTCCTGTTTTCGTCACAGTGTTTTTCATTCTTCAGCAATTATGAGGCACTGCTGCTGCGAAAGTTACTCAGCAGGTTGTTGCTAGGTAACTGCAGAGTGAGTGAGTTGCTAGGTAACCAAAGAATGAGAGAGTCAGTTGATCCCACCAGCCTTTCTAAGCCAGCAGTGTGAGGTTGAGCAGCTAATGCCATGCGGTTATGGGTCAGAGTTCAGTGAAATTATTGAATATTCTACCAGATGTATCATCTATTGATATTGATCATGTCTCTGTCGCAATATATATTGTTACTGATTTATTAGCCAGCCCGACCATAATTTCCTCCGACAGATCATTTCATCCACAAAATGTTATTAGTGAAATAATCTATCAGTTTAATATGCGTGTTTTTTTAATCAATATTAATGGAGCTGGCTTAGATCTTTTAAAAGGTAGAAGTCAAATGGAAATGGCCTGAACCAAAATATGTTTTTTATTTTATATTTAAGTTTGAGGGTGTAAAGATGTTTTATATCTACTGTACAATCACTAGTATTTGTTGAGACTATTATGGCTTTGGGTGAGTTTATGAGCTTAGGCACCCTGAAACAACTGAAGCCTATAATTACGGCTTAAAACAGACGGTGAAGGTAATGCAGGGCATTTTATCTATTTAAACTATCATAACTCCAACATTTCTAATAGTTATTCACATATTATTTACTGGCTAAATAACATGATGTTCTATCATTTTTAGGGTTTAAATAAATATTTTGATTAATTGTGATTAATTGATTTATTGAAATAATTAATCACACAATTCACAATTGTCAGAGTAATCAATAGAATATTCAGTTACTAAAATAATCGTTCATTGGAGCCCCAGTCTTTGTGATTATCTCTGATTAAACGTAATTGACCCTAGGCAGATGGCTTTTGTTTTTAATCACACTGATCTACAAAATGCTGCCAGATTTTGGGGATTATCTAAATCCTAATATCTTTATGTACTGACATATTCATACAGCCGTTTATCTTCCTGACATGAAAAAGTTACGAAATGGGAGAAAATCTGTGTCATTAATCTTACAATCTGTTGTTTGGGACAGATTCTGAGCTTTGAAGGTTAGATTAGATTAGATTTTTCCTGCTCTTTTGTGTACATTTTTTATAAGATTACTTTAATGTTGGCTCTCTTAAGGGTGCTTTCACACCAGCCATGATGAGTCCGCTTTATTTGAATTCTGGTTCATCTGCATCAAAAGTCTGGTTCGTTTGGGGCAACGTGGAGGCATTCGAACACTTCAACCAAAACTCTCGGTTTGTTGGAAGTGTCTGTGATGCAGTTCTAATGCATATCTGAACGCTAAGTGGACTGGCTCCAAAATCAGAAAGGGAACCTCAGCACAAGGCATTCTGGGTAAATACAACCAAACGCAGAAGCCTTTGGACACAAAGTAGCCGACGCTACTCCATCTTTGTTTACATTTTGTGATTAGGGAAGTTGTGCTCAGGTCTTCTTCAGAGCTTTTTGTGTTGTTTTCTTTACTGGTTCTTGCTGCAGCGCCACCACAGGTGAGGAGGGGAACAGGTTTTTGAAGGGTTTGGATTGTTTGATGCAGTGCAGTGTTAAAGTGAACTGCAGCAACTAAAAATGTAAGTTTTTTTAGCTCCCAGTCAAACCGAGCCTAACGGACTATCAGGTGTGAAAACATGCTAAACTTGAAACATTCCAATCTACTGCACTTTTCAATCCAAAAATCAGTTTGATCTATTTCCCCTGATCAGCAATCAGTTATTAAATTACCATTTTAAATCTACGTTTTAACATTAAAATAATACACCCAAACCCATCCAAAACCGCTATTTTTACTGCATTGCGCAAAAGAAAACAAAAGTTCCTGGACTTTCAGTGATTTACCAAGTAAAAACAATTTATAAAAACCCTGGCTTCCAGCTATAATGCACCCCAGAAACGATGTTGAAACTGTTACCTCTGACACTGGCAGCGGGTTGAATTACCCAGCTGTCACCCTTGGGTGTTGCAAAAGAGCCGGCACCCGTAGCCAGGAATAATATTTCCGCACCAAACCAAAACGAGCTCTGCCTATGGTCAATCGCTGTTAATATCCGTGAAATGTATGTAGGAATTGGGCAGCGAAGGAAAACATACGACAAACCATTTCAACAGTGTGGTGTGGAAACAGAATAACTCTCATAAAACATCTGTTCAAACCAGGAAGACAAGAAAAATGCGACAAATTCAGACGCCGCGCCAGGGTGTTTTTTAGTCCTGGTCACAAATATTTATATGAGCCAGCAAATCCTTTTTTTTTTTTTTTCTTCCAGCCAGTAATGAAAACCATATGATCAGAGTTGTTTCTCTGTGGCTTTTAAACCTTAATTAAATGCATTAGGTCATGCTGTGCTACGTAATGTAAACACAAGTAATAAAAGCAGCTTAGTAACAAAGCTGTGACAATAAATTAACTCTACTACAATAAAATCACCATTAGTAATACAATTGGTGATATATATCCACCAATATGAATACCAATAATTATTTGGTTTTCATTTACATGTTGCTTAAAGTGAAGTTAGATCAAGTAATAAGAAAACAAAAGAGTTTTCTTATGCCAATAAGAAAACTTAACATAAGTTGGAGCCTTGTTTTTTCTAGAACAGGACTCTTTCCTGCTCTTTGATCCCTCCACTATCTTGTCACTGTATCAACTGGCTCTGCTTAAGGATGATCAGTATCGCCCTCTGGAGGATGGAGGCCAAACTACACCACTGAAAAAAGGTCTAAGTTAATATTATTAGCTAATCGATTGGAACTCATCTTAATCTAATAAACTATTAATTGACAATTAATCATAAGTCACTTTGCATCTCTGCAAATGACTCCTCAGAATAATTACAGGACCAACAAGCAATTTGACAAATAAATTAGTGTGGCATTAAATGCAAGAAAGTACCAAAAGAAGAGATTTATTTAATAATTGATAAATTAAGTAAGTATAAATATACATTTCTTTTTTGATTAAGTTTTTAATTTATTTCTGTATTTTTATGCATATTTTTTTATTTAAACCAATACTTTTCAGTCACTTTTATTTTTGGAATAGTATATATTGAAATGTGTTTTTGCACATTTTTCTATGAGCTGCCTTAACAGAATATTATACAGAATATATAATATATTTTGGTGTCTCAGCTCTGTGATTTTTTTTTGTACAAGTGAAAAAGAATTATGTTTCTTGGATAACTTTGAAGATTACTTGCCAACCCTACGTGTTCGTCCAGGAGGATTGAATGCTACAAGTCAGTGACTCAATGAAACAGAAAACTTTCTAAACTAATTTAAATAACTAAATTAACTAATATTAGGCCTATTTTACAAATTTTTCTGGTTGATAAATTGTCCCACAAGTTATTGCCATAAACAATAATGTTATTTTGAGATCATTTACAAGTAATGAAAAGGTAATAATGACATAATAATGCAAGAGCACGTCCACAAAGATCAATAAACTTTAAATTCTTATGGATATTAAACACTGGAGCTAGAAGGCATTTCAAATATCCAAAATAAATAAACAAAACAACAGAACTAAAAAATCTAATTAATTATGAAGTCTCTGTAAACAAAACCGTCCTTCAAAGAAAAGGGCTGGTTGAGACAAAAGCACCAGATTGAAGAGAGAAGATAAGAGAGAAAAGAGAAAAACAATAAATTATGCAAATGAAAATGATTAAGTTTGTTCTAATTTAATATGTGATAATTGATTTGTTGCTTATTGTGACAGTTTTTTATTGTACTGTTAAGATCAACTGGAATGACTCGGTGATTGGATTGAAACGTGTGTTTTTGTAAAGTGCCTCGAGACGACGTTTGTTGTTAATTGGCGCTACATAAATAAACTGAACTGAATTGAATAAGATCTGTTACCGAAACAACAGCTGCTTCAAACATAAAACATTGTGAATAAGACAAATAAAACATGACAACACCCCAACAAAAGCAGCTGAATACTAGCTTTTGCTCCCTCTATAGTGGTAATATACATTTCTGATAGTTATATCTTCTAATTTATCTCTCATGAAACCATTAAACCAAATAGTGTTAATGTTAAAATTCCAGATCTATGGTAAAATGTAAGCATTAATGGTGACCCCCTTGGTTTGCTTATGCTTTGATCTGGCTTTGTGTGTTTACTCCTGTTTTGTATTCTCACTACAAACAGGAGTAAACATATTAATTTGCAGATATAATGGGCAGAAAATACTCTGTGACTATTCCATCTGGTTTTGTTGATTTTTACTCGGTGTAGAAGAACCAAAACAAAGATAAACCTGACAGACTGAAATAATTTTTTAGAAGATTTTCCTCACAGAAAGGATAAACCGCTCCAGGGCTCTCAACAGGCACCGCTCAGCTCTGCTTCTGCTTTTTTTTCCATGGTGTGAGCTGACTGCCTCCACCTCAGGAGAGGTGCAGTAATGCAGAACCCCTCCTACACCTGTTGCTGAGCAAAGCATTTATAACCAGATTTAATATTTTGAACCATAACTCGAGTTATCTGACAACTGCTGCTCTTTTTCTTTTTTGCTTTTATTTTGCTAAAATCCATTTAATTAACATAAATGTTACAGATAACATTATTCCAAGGATGGTTATTTAAAATACAAAATAAAAATAAAAATAATGGACAACACTGACCTTCCTCTTCATGAGACTGTCTTTAGTCAGAGGCTTCTTCAAATATACTGCAACACAGACTGCTACAGGAGATATTTCCTGCGGGTAGTCATAAACTTCTACAATAATTCTTTAATTAAATGACTTACATGTCACAGTTACATTTAATTTCACTTTAGGATTAATAAAGTATCTTTAATTGAAAGTTATTTAAATGTTTTAGTTGCATACTGTTAATGTCATTATATATTTATTTATGTGTTTGTAATATGTAAATTTAAATATTACTAAAGGCAGAGCGGTGGGTTCAACCCAAAAACTGCACTCAAGTAAGAGTAGCTGTATCTCTACTTATTTGTAGTCAGCTAAGAGTAAAAAGTATTTGTACATCATAAAATATTTAAATAGATACTATAGTATAGCACTGAAAATATAAATTTATGTGAAAATTGTGACCGTATATGAATAAGAATTAATATAAATAACATAATTACAAAATAACAAAATCAGACAATAGAAAAATAATCCCAAATCAATTTCCTTCAATTTAAAATGTATTAAACTAGAAAAAACAAGCTGTGAAGTTACTCACAGTGTGTAGAGTATCCAGAAATTTTAATCAAATTAAAGCAAAAAGTAGTAAAAAAAAGAAAAAAGAAAAATACTCCTAAATGCAATTTTTGCCCTCAAGAAAATTGCTTAAGTAAATGTAACTTGTGGAAATGTAACTAGTTACTGTCCTGAGCTGGAGTAATTTAATTACTTTCCACTTATAATTTAGATTTAGCTGAAATTATGTGTTAAAATCAACAATGTAAAGCTTACATCCACATTTTTGTGATGTTATTGAGCTCACATAAACTTTTATCTCCACTTTTTTAGCAGATTAAATCAAATGAAAATATTACAAAAAAGTTAAACTGTAAAAAAAAAAAACTAAACTATATAACACATACATTTTTCCAGATTGAATTAATGAGGTCTGTAATATATAATAACAATACCTGATGCTATCATTTACTTTTTCTTGATAGGCTGGTTATGTTTGCAGCACTCGGGTTGCCATGTCCAAACCTAAAGACACACTTTGCTGCTTACATTTGTGAAGCTTTGCATTAGAAAAACAATCCACTTCATCTGAAAAGCTTTTGTTATTCTCTGTTCCTGGCATGAAGCTGAAGTGAACATACAGAAGATCTGCCAATCCAAACAAATATTTCAGGTCGACACAAATCTTGGCTTGCTGCTGTTTCCCACTTCAGCTGCGCACTTGACCAAACAATTTGAGCATCTGGAGAAATAATTGGCCAGTCGCTGGTATTGATCAACAACCCAATCAGCCTCTCAAAGGCTTAATAGCTATATAGGTCTTTGAAAAACATTGTAAATATAGTTTATTACTGTTTTTATAGCCACATATTTAAGATAATATGAAGTAGATAATAAAATCAAATGTGATTCAACCCTGGCTGCACACACCTCTGTGGCACAGCATTGCAATCATAAACCATAATCCCTCTGCAAAAGCTCCATGCCAGTGATATCATGAGACTAATGAATAAAACAATCCTCCTCATCTGTTGGACCCTCAGTAAGCCAGATTTCCACCCCCTGCGCAGCACTTTTCATTCCAGCTACATTACATAAATCAGTGAGATGCAGAGGAGTGGAAAGGAAGAGTCCCATAAGTAATAAGAAGAGGGGGGAAAATATCAGACCAAACCATTTGGGGATGATCTCACCACAGTGTAGCCTACAGCACCCACTCTATTAATTTCACAAAACTTTGTTGCACAATCAAAACAAGATCTTGTGTAATTCATCATATGGAAGTAAAGTCAGACCTGAAAAGTCATTTTCCAAACCCCACTGTGGAAGATTTCTTTTTTCCCTCATTAATCATAAAACAGACACTTTTCTGGACTTAATTCAGCTAAACGTTGCTTCATCTCTCACCTGGAGCCTATTTATAGAAACAGATGCATCCTGTTAGAGACCAAGTCACTTTAACCCCATAAAAATATTCTTCAAACATAACAGTGGATATAAAGCGTAAACATTGCGTGGGAAAGTCTCCCGCTGCATTATAACGCCGGTTCGGAGGCAGAAACAACAGGGAAACATTAAAAGGTCTCCTCTTACCGTATCACGTCCAGGCATTGAGCGGTAGTGGAGGTCTCGTCCTCGCGCTGGCTGCACGCGGACTGTAGTTCCTACTGTCACTGCAGCGCGCTCACCTCCTCGCGTGCTGCTGCTGCTGCATCAGCTTTGTGGCGCGCGCTCACACGCACCCATCCTCCCCCCCTCAAGACCCCCAATAACTCCCCCCGCCCTCACTTGTTTCTACCAATAACGGAGTGTCATTAAAGTAAACCAGCTGTGCGCAGGTATTACAACGTTCATTCATTAAAAGGTTCCGTTCATTCTTCAAAAGTTAGGCTTTAAAATAAAAATTAAAACATCAGTTTAGGAAATTAAATTAAGTTAAAATAGGTTACTGTTGCGTTAATGTTTTAAAACTCGTTATTAAACAGCAAAAACCGGATTAAATCACCACACGCGTACGCGGTCCCGTGTTTCCCTAGTTGGTATCCGTACCGAACTGTCGCGACGGTTGCTATGGAGTTGCTATGACAACAATAAACAAGCCGGAAGCTCGGAATTATCTCTCGGCTCGTTCCTATCTAATTTCTAAACAATATACAGCTTGTACTTATTTAGGATGTTAGCAGAGGTGGATGGAAGAACCAAAACATGGCACTCAAGTAAAAGTAACAATAGTTCCACACATTTTTACTCAACCAAAAGTAAAAAGTGGCCGTTCAAGAACTCAAATAAGATCTAAAATTTAGAAAGAAAAAAGCTACTCAAGTACTGAGTAACTGATACAAACATAAATCACTTAATGTTTAAAAAGTACATCATCAGATGGACCAAAATATAAAGTTATATGGAAATGTTGGTATTTTAGGAACCAAAATAATTCATATAAATTGGCAAAAGCAAAACATTTTGGAAATTGATTTCTTTCATTATAAAATTGACCAAACTTTAACAAAAATACAGGTGTATGTCTGTCTGGTGATTTGTTGTTTGTTAAAACATGTTTATTCTTCATTCTGTGGAGTTACACAGTGAGAAGAGGATCCAGATATTTAATAAAGTAAACATAGTGACATTTCCCAATAAAATTACCAAAGTTAAAGTAAAAACTACTGTGTAGTAAAAATACTTTTTCCAAAACATTACCCAAATAAATGTAAATGTGACTAGTGCACTAGCTTACACAAAGGATGTCAAAAAGTGAAAGTATGGAACTCAGCAAATGTCAACATTAAATTAAAACTTTGGGAAATCGCTGTTTTAGAGTTTTACTTTTAGCTGTATCATCTGTTTAACGAGTGATAAACAATGTGCACAGTATCTCAAAGTTACCTGTTATTGCAGTCACATTTCTATAGTACTCAGTGCCAATGGCAGAAAGGTCAGGTACAGTCTATACATTTATTTTAATTAAAACAGGTTTTACAGCTTGAATTAAAAATAACAAGATATGTTTAAATTATAACTGTGGGAATTAAATTTGGGGGAAAAATGTCTTATAAACAAAATGTTTAATGTGATTTTGTTAACGCTGTAATAAATACGGCAACCTAAGATGAGAAAAATAGCTTAGAATGCATTAGACATTCTAAGCTATTTACTATATACTATAAATTGGTTCATAATTTAAGGTAAAAAAATGTTCCTGATCTCTATTTTTACTTAGAAATATTATGTTTACTGAGTTTTATGGAACTGTTGAGTTTATGTGAAATCTTGATGTATTTCAATCAGCAGCCAATCCCAATAAATACACAAAAGATTCTGACTTTGCTTTTCTAAACTGGCTGTATTTAGTAAGTTCATTATCAAGCAAACATTTGTTTATATGAAGAATTCCAGAAATATTTTTCTATTTATTGCAATTATTTAGCTGTAATTTTTTGTATCTTGGAATTAAATTTTTGTTCTGAGACAAACACAGGTTTTTTTGTTCCTTAATTTAAGTTTTAAGTCGTGAAGCTGTCAACTTGTACACTCATAACTGCTGTTATGAAACTTTAAAACTGTTTTATTTGTCATGTAAAGGTCACAAGGAAATGTTTTTGCCATATTTTAATCAGTACCAGTTGCTATAACTATTCTGTGTGCACAAATAATAAGTGAGTGAGTATTTTGATCATCATTTTTAAGGATATTTTCTAACTCCAAGCTGGATGATCACAGCAGGTGTCATGTTGGTGCAATAATTGAATGTTTGACCTAACTATTAGACAGATTCTTTAAATGGTGCAAAAAGAGATTTAAAGAGACAGTACAATTTAAATTTGACTTTTTTGAGCTTTGCATCATGTTACAATGTTATCCTCGTCAAAAACATACCTGCAGTGTAGCTTTGATTCTTTCATGCATGTTTGAGAAATCCTTTTATCTCCACGGCAACCATTCAGCTGTGCAAAACGCCTGGGTGGACCTGGTTCCGCCCCCGAGTCGTCGTTCCTCCTTTGAGTTGCACTTTTCAATCTGCTGAGATTCTGCCTCACAGAGCTGAGTGGGAGCTGAGTCTTTCACTCAGCTCCTTCAGACTAGCCACCAGAAATTAGAAAACACCTGGTGGAACTGCACATGTGCTGAGCTCATTATGCAAACTACTTCTCAATGAAGTGGTGGTAAAAACATTGTTAAAGAGACAGAGGGCCAATTTCAAGATGTTAAATCATAAAGTAGAATTTGTTTCAGGACATATTTGATATAAATGCTACTTTTGTAATAACTGAAAGTAAATAGTTACTTGATTGTTCTGTAAAATGGCACTTTTTACACAGAAAGCACATAATACTACCCTCTTTAAGATGTAAAATGTTGATTGTCAACTCAACAAAAAAAACGACCGACTCCATGAAAGGAAGGCTGGTCACTGTTAAGAAAAGCAGATTGGCTTATTGGTTACAGATTTCTTTTGTTAATGTCAGAAATGTTTACTAGAAAGTTTTGAGTTGTTTATTTATAATTCTCATTTAAACAGCTGAAAATAAAAAAGTGAGAAGGGAACATGTGTGTTTTTCATTTAGTTGCGTAATAATTCTGCACGACAGTTGCCCAGTAATTGAACACATTTAGCTATTCTCTTAAGAAACAAGGAACCTCACTTTTACTTTGACCTGCTATGCTTCCGTGAAGAAGTTATGAAAGGTGAGGTTCAAAACCAGCTTTTTTAGGGCCTCTTGTCATTTTAAATGCATATAAGTTGTTGTTGACTACACCCTCCCAATTCAACGCTCGCACTGAAAATGGCCGCAAACAGATGCACAACTGTACGTCTTTGAAAGGCTCAACCAACAAGAATGCACCGAGTGGCTTCTGGTGCATTCAACCAGAAGTCAACAACAAAACATTTCTTTTCAAGCATAAAACTAGCTGACCAAATGTTCTGGAAGTCCACTTAGGTTGCTAGGTAACGGGCTGAGGTAGGCGGGGTTGCTAGGTAACGGGCTTAGCTTTGGTTTTCAGTGTATTAACAATTTGGATTACCTGAGAGCGATGAAGTTGGTGATTAATAAAAATAATCCCTCCAACAGGACTTGCCTAATTCTTAAGGCAGATCTAAAGACAGCCATTTTGACTTTTGGGCATTTGAGAAGGACAAATGGTCTAAATGCTGTTTTATATCTGTTTTTCCCTCTACAGTTTGCTGATATCCCCATATAATAACTGACAATTCACAATGATTATGAGTTCACATGGCTCCTCTTCACTTTATGGTATTTTTATTTCCAGTGGTTTCCCTGCAATTTTATCTCAGTATGTTTGAGGTTGTAAGTACTGACCTCACACTGACCACGTTCTGGTTTCTGGTCTGCACAGTTTCCAATGGTTTATCTCTCTCATCATCAGCTCTGCTGTATAATCCGTAATGGGCTGAAACTTAATGACACCCTTTACCCCTCCATTACTGCCAGTCCTGACATTTAGATAGCACAGAGCTTTTATTGTGCCAACATTTGAAACAATCACAATCAAAGGTTGTACCACGGCCTGTCAAATGTCCTGCTTGTCCTCTAGCTGTAAAGAATACACACAAAAAACATGTCATCTGGGTACAAGGCTGGATGGTAAAACCTGCAAGTCAGAGTTACATTTCTGCGTCTCGAGATGATGTTCGGAGCTGTAAACAAGTCCACTGGGACGCTGCTGCTCCAAACAAAACCAGATGGGCAAAAACAATTCACAAAAGAACATATTCTCCAGGAAAAATTGGGACATAGGGGTTTCTTCGCTAACTAGATGCAGAAAACAGCTGGTATCAGTCTATTTTGTTTGCGGCCCTTTCTCCCTAAAGTGGCAAAGTGAAAATTTAAGCAAAAGGTCACACGAATATTTAATCCAAAAACGACACACCTCCTCCCGTGAGCTGGAGTTTATTTTTGTCTTTAATGGACCAAAAGCCAAACTGGAAAAGATTTCTTGATGTTGCAATTGGTACAATGTTTTTTCCCCCTTATTCATTATGGATTTATTGGAACTTTCTGGTGTTACGTAAAAGCCAGGAAATAAAAGATTAACGTTTTTAAAAAAGGCAGTTTAAATGAGGTCATAAAAATTCACGATATCAATTTTCATTTGCTCAGATTGCTAAACGTATTATATTTTCAAGGAGAAATGCTGAAAGAAGTGCTGTTGGGCAAAAATAAGAAGCAATATTTTATATAAACGTCCACCTGCATGGATCACCTGAACATTTCAACCAAAAAGTTCTGTACAGCAAGATAAATTACAGCAATATAAGAATATTTGAGTACTTTATTGGGATAAGTGCTTTAGAGTCCTCTGACTTGATAAAGCTATGAACACATTAAGATTTTTTTAGTATTTCTAATACCAGGTTGGTCCATCTTTTTCTTCAAAACTGCCTTTAATGTTTGAGGGATAACCTCAAAAAGGTTACGCAGCGATTTGATCCAGTACTTGTAGATTCTTGGCGTGAATCGTCCATTTCTCCACATCCCAAAGGAGCTTAATGGGATTTACATCTGGTGACTGCAGAGACCAATGAAACAGCCAGTTTGATGAGATGTAACCATTTTGATATTCTATGGTACCCATCAGAAGGACTGCATTGCACAAAATTTGAAGAAACCTGCAACTGAAGAGACTCGTTTTCTACGACAGAAAATGGTCCAGTCAAAGTCACCTGAAAATCTATTTTCTTTTCTATTGCGATGCTCACTCTGAACTACAGAAAGTCATATAAAATATGTTTATTTGTGCCTGTTTTTAATTGTCTCCTGCCAATTTATGCAAACATTTTTAACATCTGTTTTTTTTTCTTCCTTGGAATCTATCAAGATATGTTTAAAAGTCTAATGAGGGAATTGTTTAATCCCTCTGCAGTTGTCAACCCTCAGCAGCACCAGTCGAAACGTCATACTTATGCATTATTAGCTTGAAATAATTGAAAATACTGCACACAAAAATCCTTTATGTGTTTTCCCATGTGATGTTGAGTCTCATGGCCTTTCACATGTTTAATGAACACGCCAAACTTTTCCTGGATTTATTTCTTTAGAGAATACTGCCCCCTGCTGGCTGTCTGCGGCAGCACATAGCAAGCTTTAGTCTTCTCCTGTAAATGCAATTATATTGTTCTGATTTGATTAAATAAATAATAACATGGGTTTATATGGCCTACTTTATTTTATCTAGAATTATTTGTGTTATTTATAATTAAAATATTGTAACTTGCGAATTAATTTATCATATTTCTACTTTTCCCCTTTACTTCAAAATAAAGGAATACATGTTTAAGATTTTGTAAAGGTTCAATTTTTAATTTATAAGAATGTAGATATAATTAAATCACTCGCTGCTGAATATGACCAATAATCTAAATATAAGTTAAATCTTCTGCATATAAGAGGTCAAATGTAAAAGATAATAACTAATAAAACCAATTTAACATGGGCATTTAAAAGTTGTTTTGAAAAATTACTGCAAGTTAATTCACACAATTTACATAATACTACTACACAATACATTTATAATTTACATCGTTGAAGTTTATTTCAAGGATATTATTATAAGGCGTATCTAAAGTAATTATATTACTTTTCATGATAGTACCTATTTTTCAAATTATATTTTAGAATTCAGAAATACTATTTTTAAAATAAAATCTGTGTTCATAAAGCTGAAAGCAAAAAAATATAAATATTTTGCCCATAGTACACGGCTTATGATGTTTTGCTCACCTGGTCACATCGGATGTAGCCAAATTTATAATGTCGTGCTTTTCGTAGAGACGCCGCCCCTCCAGATTGCTCCGTAAATCAAAACCAACGCATCCTTCTCATCACTGCGCCATCGCCTGTTGCGTTAGCTGGCTGTTCAAAGGGGGCGAATCGCTTGTGCACCAAAAAGGACGACCTAAATTGCAATTTGACCGATTTTACGAAAAAACAAGACATTTTGCTCGTACAGGTCGTGGTGAGTATTTTGTCCCCAGACATTTTTCATTTTTCCCTCCTTTTTCTTTTCTTTTTGGATTTTTTCCACGGTGATTTTCCATTTTGCGAGTGGACAGAATGTGCTGGCTAGCAGGGTTAGCTGGCTTAGCTAACGTGGAAATGCTCGTCCCCCTCAAAGACAAAAAAACTCAGATTGGTTTTTTTAGAGCCACAACATGTTGGAAGCATCTTAGATACACTTTGAACTATTTTTGCAAGTTTGCCTAGCTTTATATTTTTCTTTGACGGGACTGATTTGTTTTTGGCTCGCTTTTCAGACAGTCGGACAGCTAACGTTAGCTTCAGCTAACAGCGTCAGAGGCAGCAAAATTTTAATCCCTTTCAGATTATTGACGGCATACATATCAGAATTTTTCAGGTTTTGATTTTTTTTTTCTCAAAAACTGGTCAGATTGGTGTTTATTTTTTCGTGCCATTTTTAAGTTGGTGGTTAGCTAACGCTAGCAGCGCTAGCCGGCATGGAGCGCTACCAAGGCTAGCGCAGGCCTTGTGATTCACACTTGAGCCCAGAAGAGGGCGCTGTTGGTGTCCAGGCGGGTGTGGTGTTGATTGATTTGGGTTGTTTTTGTGAATCGTTGTCTTCGGGACATTTTTTTTTCTCACTTTTTCTTCACTTTTTTTTAACGGAGTTTTCCCCAGTTTTTCCCTCGCATGGTGACTTTTTTTTTTTTTTTAAAGCTTTGGATTGCAAGTTTTAACACATAACATGATAAATGCACATTTAATTAAACATGATGTATAAAAAGTGTCTTCCTTTGGCTGTTATGTGTTTCTCTGCATTCACTTATATGTACATCCCCTTAAGGCTTCTTCATTCCATCCTCATGTTTAGCATATAAAAATAAAAGGTTAAAAGTCAATTAATACATAGAGGATTAATGACCAATGGGATTATTAGGGAATGGGCCTCAGTCATTTTATAAGGGATATAAAATGTATCCATTCACATAATTGAGAGACTCCACTAACATGGATGCTGTTGTATGAAATGTTGCTGCTTTTTTCATTCTAGTTAAAAGTAATATTGTCGGTTTATCTGCAGCTGTTTTGCTATGAATGCAAAGTCTTTTTTTTTTTGGACATTTTTAGATGTCTTTGAACTTTTAAATCATGCTTTTTTTGGAGTGAAACACATCTAAGACCGATTAGTATCACAGTTGGCCATCCTTGAAATTTTTGCAGCATCTTTACACTTTAGTGATTTCAGTGTGAATGAAAAAAAAAAAAAAAAAAAAACTGGCATAAGTAGATGGTTTTATTAATGGTTTGCTTTGATGGAAGATATTTGAACATTTTACTGCTTGAATAAACAGATTTAGTCAAGTTATTAGATTTAAAGTAGTTGGTGTTATATAATGCAATGTTTTTGTGTCTTAGTTTGATTTCTTAACCTTTTTAATTTAGATTTAAACTGATACTGCCTCGCTGTAGCTTTAAGGCGCTTTAAGTGCCTATTTTTTGGGTGGTGTATATTCTGGAGTTCCTGCACACACTCCGTCCAGCCCAGGTAAGATTTGGTGAACGATAACCCTGCCCAGCTTGACTGAGGATGTGTTTTCTGTCGCCTCAGTAAAAATCGCCAGGGGGCGAAGGTGAAGGTCCAGACACCAGCCCAAACTGAGCCCAGCCCACAGTGTCAAACGTCAGGCAGACGAGATCCCCGCACACAGACGCTATGGAGTGAGTGAACGTTGAATAAATCCCCCCACTGCGTTTTCCTTCTCTATCAGCAGGAGGGGGGCAGAGTTACTGTCCATACCACTGATGTTTTCATGGTTCTCGCCCTGCAAACAGCAAAAATCTGATCTTAAACAGGAGCAGCAAGGCCATAAAAGTATACAACAAAAACAAGCGAGTGCATTTTCTCACGGGTAACGTTTAAGCTGCTCTGCATAACTTCCTCATGTGCCTCCGCTTCACAAGCGTGTTACAAGAAACTGGAGCTTTATTTACTTTAAAAGCTTTGTTTTGCCACGTGAGGAACTGCAGTGTGTGTTCGGTTGGGTTAGAGGAATAGGAAGCATTTAGGCTGCGTCCGCGTGAGAAAGTCTGCCTAGAGGAAGCGTTGCTAAATAGTGGTTTAGTTTTTGCATTAATCAGAAGAAGCCCTTGTTTCCTTTTATGAAATCATTTGCAAGTTTGATGCTTGACGTCTGTTATGTGAGGAAAAACAACCACCAGTGGTGCATGAATGTTTATTTTTTGAGTTTGTCACACCTTCATGTGGTTTTAATTTAAGTTTTTGAGGCCTGATGATGATGATTATTTTTTCCACTACAACCAGTGCAGCAGGTTTAATAATGAGAATTAAGATAATCAGAGCAGCTGAACAGCTAGAGATGTATTGATCAATACTTAGACGGATTTATTAAGAATATTTTAAGGATTTGTAATTGAGGGATAGAAGATTTTTCTGGATCGTCGAGAAAGGAAAAAAATAAAGTTTGTGCTTTTGGTTTGTGTTTAAACCAAAACTACTGAACGTTTTTCATTAATAAACGGGAGAAAGCATAAATTTTTGATTAATTGATCACAAATCAGGTTGATTGATGCATCTCTAGAGAACTCCTTTCATTTGTAGATTTCTGATCCACAGAAAGATGTTTGAAGCTTAACTACTCAGACTTTCAGAGGACTGAAGCGTCTCTCATCCTTCCCAAAAATCTCAAACCTTCGCATCCGTTTTGTCCGTCTGTTTCTGTCCCTCTCTCCGTCAGACGCTCATCCTCCGCTTCCAGCCTCATGGCCAGCAGCAACGTCACCAACAAGACTGACCCGCGCTCCCTCAACTCCCGGGTCTTTATCGGCAACCTCAACACCCTGCTGGTCACCAAGGCGGACGTGGAGGCCATCTTCTCCAAGTATGGGAAGATCGTCGGCTGCTCCGTCCACAAGGGCTACGCCTTCGTTCAGTACGCCAACGAGAGGAACGCCCGGGCCGCTGTCACGGGCGAGGACGGGAGGATGATCGTCGGTCAAGTTCTCGGTGAGAATTTTAGCTTCTCTCATTAGTACCTAAAGTTCAGCCAAACCTTCTTTATCTCAAACTCGCATCATCAAAGTATCTTCAGTGTGTCGTCACTGGCAGGAAGGATTTCCAGTAGCCGTCAGTCTTTCCACAAATATGAAAAGGCCTCTGACTGAAGCCTGTTGCTGTGACCTTTCATGACTTTCATGACATGCTAACAGCTAAATGTTCGCCAGCAGAGACGATACTCCGGAGTAGCATGTCCTGTTAGCAATTACTTCAACAAAACCTGTGAAGATGTTTTGCTGAAAACAAAACATGACGGCGCACAGAGCCTGGTTTTGACGCAGCATCGATGCACACATTACGCATGGTTACGCATGCAACTGGTGGATTCATGTCAGAACAAACCCCAAGATGCCTTAAATCCACACGACAGGACGTGTTAGCTACACATCAGTGGCTTTAGATTTAGTCTAATACAGGCATGTCAAAATAAGCTGAAGTCGCTCTCTGAATATTATCTAGGCTGCCCAATAAAAGTGTCATCATGGACGCTGGTAGAGAATTCAGACAACCTATATGCCAACAGTTAAGGGGTTGATAAACACTTTTATTAAGTGTTTTTATTTCAATGAATTGATCGTTTCATGTTTAAACTGATAGCCTACTATCTAGGTGAAAGTTCTTCGTGTTTTGTCTGAAAAGTGTTTTTATCGTCACTGCCTAATGATCCGTTCTCTCTTTTATTTCAGACTGCAATCTCGCCGGAGAACCCAAACCACACAGGTCAAAAACCTCTAAACGCTCGGCTGGAGACATGTACAGGTCTGACAGATAAACGATGCCTTTAGCCGATGCAAAGATAACTGCTTTTAAAAGGGGCTTTAGAGAAAAACTCTGGGAATGCGGCAGGTTTACATATTTTCACTGTGTTGTTTATGTTCTGTCTTGCAGTAGTTCCTCGTTTGACCTGGACTATGATTTTCAAAGAGACTACTATGACAGGTGAGTGAAAACCGTCTGGGGGAAAAAACAATCCCTGAGCACCTCAGTCAACACCTGGCATGATTTCTGTTTCGCCTTCTTATTTTTCTGAATGGCTCCAGAATGTACTCGTACCCGTCTCGCGTCCCCGCGCCGCCGCCGCTGTCGCGGGCCGTGATCCCGTCCAAACGCCCGCGGGTCAGCCTGAGCGGAGGGAGCAGCCGGCGGACCAAGAGCAGCTTCTCCTCTTCATCAAAGAGCAGCCAGAGGACTTCATCGTCCAGAACGAGTCAGTGCTCTCGCCAAAAAATAACTTCAGTTCTTAAAGAACATTCAGCGCTGCAGCTGGAAGACGTTTAAATACACAGAATACATAAAACAATAAGGCGACATGGATCAGGAATATAAAATCTGAAATTTTCCATGCAATTTCTGATATTAATCTATATATTTTTCCAAAATAGAAACCGCAAATGACAGAAAATAAACTCAAAACTCATATTTGATTAAAGATGAAATCCTGATTTTAATTTTTTTTTTTTGTCAAACCATTTCTTTCCAATCTTTTTTTATTCTAAAATACAAATTACAAATAACGAAAATATTATCCAGTGGTGAATTTTATTTGATTAAAAATTAAACCTTTTTTGATTTTTATCATTTTTTTATTTCTAAAATAGAAATGACAAAAAAATTAGAAACTACAAAGGATATTCTTAGTGTTTTTTATTTGACTAAAAATAAAACCTGATTTTTTTTTTTTTTTTTTTTTTTTGTCAAACCATTTCTGATTTTAATCTGTTTTTTTTCCTGGAATAGAAATCAGAAGTGACAAAAAATATTCTTGAAAAGTGACTTTTACTTCAGTCACCCCTTATGTTATTGCCTGCAGTGAGGGTGGACGAGCTGCAGACCATCAAGCGTGAACTGTCGCAGATTAAAAGCAAAGTGGACGACCTGCTGGAAAGCCTGGAGCGAATGGAGAAGGACCACAGCAAGAAGTCTGGTACGACGGCGACGGTTTCCAGCAGAATACGGCTGCTAAGTTGATCTGATGCTGCATGTTTTCTAGGAAATTCACATTTTTGATGTTTGTTTTGTAGCAAAGAGCATAAAGCCAGAGCCGGGCGAGGTGACCTCACCGCCGCACTCCAGCAGCAAGAAGAACGACGGCATAAAGAGAGAGAGGGAGAGCCAGGACATGAACAACTCGGACGAGGAGGAAGAAGACGACGACGAGGAGGAAGAGGAGGGAGACCTGCTGGAGGAGGAAGAGGTGAGAGCGGTTCCCAAGCCCTCCAGGGTGCTGCGGCCTAAAATGACTGATTTCACTTCAACTTTTTCAAGAAGTTGCCGCTTTTATTGTCAAGCAATGTTTTTGCCATAACAAAAAAAGATTGAAATTGCTGCACAAAACCTTCCCAAAAAAGACCAAATTTAAACACCATCTGTATTTAAAGTACAAATTTCATTTTCAAATACCTTCCTGAAATGACATCCTTAATACGCTGCAAAAATAGAACCTCAACTTACTATATACACAATAAAAGCAAATCCTACAGAACATCTAAAAACGGCTTTTACAAAAAAGCTGATGGTACCATTTAGCACCATACATGTTTTCATATTGGAGGTTCGGCTTTTCAAAAACATCATGAAACGGGAATTTAATATTTTTACATCAGATATCACTGACTAGTGACTTCTAGACTTATTTAAAAAAAGAATGAACCTGATAAATGAAGGTCCACAATTCACTTCTTTATTTCTTGGCTGAGTAATTTGGATTTTTCTGAGACATTAAACAAGAACCAGTGCAGCTGAAATGTTAGTAAAATTTCACTCTTTGTTTTTCCCACATTCTTTAAAACGGCATAAAGAATTAGTATTAACCCTAACCCTATTAACACTTCACAACTCCTCACAGGCCGAAGTAAGAGCGAGCGCTGCCCGCCACAAGTAATGATCCGGTCAGAACACGGTGCGCTACATAATAAAACATAAATTAACAAAACTTCAAGCAATTTTAATAATTGAGGTACTCAAATCATTCGAGGAATCGTTTCAGCAAGTCGTGATTTTACGACAACTCCTACCCAACAAAACATTTAAAATGAGAAACGTCTGAGATCCTGTGAAGTTCTACTTTAGTGCCAGTTTTACAATTACTTTTACAATTATCTATTAACACGTCAAAATATTTTAAGTCGATTTGAAAGAAATCTAAAAAAAATTGCAAAGCTGATTACATTATTAAAGCTTTTGCCTTTAAAACCACATTTTTCTTGTAATTTTACGTTTTATTTTGCTAATATTAATTTTTTTGTGTGATTATAAAAACTAATGCAATACTACCGCATATATAAACTTCAGAATGTGAAAAAAAATCACTCTTATTCTGCCGTTGAGCAGTTTTGTTTTTTCTTTATCCTGAGTGCTAAAACGGAAAAAGTTTGGTCTGATTTTCTGTACTTTAGTTGTATATATCTTATGATTTTGATCTTTTTAGGAGTTTTAACGTTGCGGTTCTGCTCACAAATCCGTCAGGTCAAGAGTCAGGAGAGGGAGGAGGAAGAAGAGGAAGAGGAGGAAGGCGAACACGTGGAAGGAGACGAAGATGACGGCGACAGCGTGAACGGCGACGACGACTCGTAGGCGGAGACTCGGTGCGGCTTCCAGAAGGAGCTCCGACTCCTGTTTTAACACTCAACGTTGTAGATAGAAACACAAGTGTGCACAAAAACACAAGCATGGTGCGCACACCTTACTGTCATGTTGTCCCTGAAGATTTCCTTTTAGTTTCCGTTTAGTTGTCCAGTATTACTGTAACAGGAATATCTAGCTGTAGGCTTGTGTTTTGTTTTTTCTTCTTCTCGTCTTCGTGTGCAGACGGGAACATGGACTAATAATGTTCTCAGAGACAACAGCTCGACGGACATCTCTTAAAGCGAGGACGGGAACTCAGCCACAGATTAGTTTTTAGCTTCTGCGTGTTTTTCTTCCTTCTCAGTGAGTTTCTTTGACCTTGTGTGTGTATGTTCATGTCAGTTTTTTATACATATAAATATATAAACACACTTTTTAGTTTAACTGTAAAGAAATAAATTGCAATAAAACATTAAAATCAAATCTGAGTATTTATTTTGCCAAAGAATCTGTTTTAATTACTGCTGGATTTAGGAAAACAATCGTCTTGCAATTAAAAGTCGATTAATAGTTTGGATTAAAATTTGGTTCATTTCTTTCAGTGTTGTTTGGCCGCCGTCCAGGAGGGGGCGCGGCTGATACTTCAGCAACAAATATTTGGGCGATTCTGTTTCGAAATATAAACACGCTACAGGGTCATTAAAGACTCCGTCCAATTTAGTTTTCTTTATAAACAAACCTTTTAGTTTAACTGTAAAATTAATTTCAAGAAAACAAGTAAATCTTAGCCTACGTTTGTTTAGCTTTAAACTTCTTACTAGTTAAGCGTGACTTTGAAACTAGAATTAGGAATGCAAACAATAGTTAGACGTATTGATTTTGGGTAGTTAAAATGAGTTGAAATAGATTAGCTAATATCCGCTTCGACGGACATTAATTAGTTTCAGTGTTTTGCCGCAATCCAGCAGAGGGCGCTGCTTGTCATCCTTCAGCCAGCCAGAAACAAAGATGGCGGAGGGCGAAAGAGAAGGTCCGAACAGAAACGAATACTGTGTATGAGCACGGTTCTGTTTGGAAATATAAGCTCCTTAAAGAATCTGTCGAGGTCAGTTTATCTGTATATACAAACACATTGTTTTAGCTCAACTGTTTAGAAATAGGTTGCTATGAAATTGCTCAGGGTGGAGGGCGCCGCTGGTCATCCTTCAGCCGTTGATAGAGATACAGAAACAAAGATGGCGGAGAATGGCACATCTATTAGCGGGTAAGAAACGGTTCAAATGGCGACCGGTGTGGAATCTAAAATGCGTTTAATGCGGTTCTGTTTCAAGTGTAAATACTCCACAAGGTCCTTAAGAAGTCCATGACACGATAAAACCAAGAAATTAGAAAAAACTGTTCTTTCTGTTTACAGAGAAGCTTTTGATAGTATACTTTAATAGTACAGTATCTCAGTTTTCTTCTGTCGTGAAAATGGCCACTTATCAATGAGTCGTAATGCGATTGATAAGATCTGTCACTTCCCAGGTGCTGAGGAAATTGGACTGAGCCATTATTAATAATGAGCCATTATATATGTTACTAGGTTGAACAAAACTGGAGGGACATAATGAAAAAGTGCTATTTTATAAATAATTCATGTATTTTTCTCATATTTATTTTATTTAAGTTAAAGTATGCTAAAAATGTTTATAATAGTAGAAATAACTTTTTTTTGTTTGTTTTATATTCAGTGAAACATTAACATTGGTCAGTGGGGACATGCTCATTTGGCTGACCTCTACGCTTCAACAACCCATAACATTTTTCAAAACATAATTTTTTTAAATATATTTACATGTTATATTAACCAACATGGATTTTTCCATTTCTTGATTTTTCTCAAAAATGTTTGCATTATATGAAAATCTTTGAGATAAACCTGTGAGACACAAAATGCACCGAATTCAAAGAATGACCCAAAACAGGTTTGACATGTTGATGGAACTTAAATGCTGAAGTACTGAAACCTTTTAAAAAAGAAAACAATGGAGACGTTTAAACATTCCCCAAACTTCCTGATGTACATGTTATACTTCCAATAAAGGATTACAATGAATCTATTGTTTATGTAAGTACCTTTAAAATGGAGGGAGGAGTAGCGAGCAGAAATGGTTTCAAAACACATCAATCTAAAGGTATCATTGAACATTTTTAAAACGTGCCTTATTTTTCTCATTTGCATTTTTTCACCTACTCTGTTATGTTACAGGTGCAGTATGACAAAAATACAAGTAAATATTTCTTTTAGCTTTTATAACCAAGATGGATTGGTTGTGTTAAGCCCTGAAACAATAACACATTGTTTGGTAGAATGGTCCAGAAACTGTTGTTGCACAATGTCCTCAGTTGTGTAATTATTTTATGTCATTAAATCAAAGTTTTCAGTGGTGCTGACACCTGAAAACAGTCCAACAGTATATTTCTTTTTAAAGGAAAATAAGGCATTGACTTTGATTTAGAAGGTTAGACTCAGATGATAAATGTCACAAACTAGAAAAAACATCTTACTATCTGATAAATGCATTGTTTTTTTGCAAAGATATGCTGTATAGATAACTACTATTTGAGTGTTTTGAGATGTCAACGCTGCTCCCAAAACTTGTTAAAATTGTGTTATAAACCAAACTTTTGTCCACAGTAATTATTCTTAGTGTATATTAAAAACCTATAATGTTTAAAATCTTAAATAATTTTTAACGAGTCTCAAGTTTGAGACACATTAATCACATTTATTGCAGACAATTTTGATACAAAACAATAAAGTAGGAAGCAGCAGCAAACCAAATTGCTAAGTTTGATTGAACGTTTTTTGAACCAATTATCTGCTAAAGAGGAACGTCTGCACACAGCTTCATTTATTTAGAAACTAGTGATTGACTCAGACCTGAAAGTTCAGAGCCACATAAAGATGGTTACAAAGTCAGCCTTTTATCATCTGGAGAACATTTAAAGGGCTAAAGGACTGACGTTTACAATGTTGTAGAGAAACTCACCCATGTGTTTATCTTTAGTTGCACTGATTACTTTAAAATACTTATGTTAGTTTATAAATCACCCAGTGGCAGAGCACTAAAATACATTAAAGTTCTGTTGTATGAAACTTCCAGATGGCTCAGGATTCTACAGCAGCCTGCATCCCCAGAACCAAAACTGGAGCATTTAGCATTGGGTTTTTATGCTCCCCTGATCTGGAACGATAACTTAATAATATTTAGTTTTATTCATAAAAGCTGCAACATCATCAAGTGTCCTCTGAATTACAACTTTGCATTATTTTGCGACTGTAATGAAATACTTTTAGTTTTTAATCATGTAAAGCACTTTCAATGGCTTTGTTGCTGAAATGTTTTATACAAATTAACTTGACTAAAATGAACAATGGGGGCACCGCAGGGCTCCGCGTTCGAGCACCTGCCATACTAATGAATAAAGGTCGGAGACAAACAGGTAAGACATTAATCCATAATTTTGGTGATGATAAAATATAACTATCCACTCATTTAGATAAATGCACAAAAATACTCATTTAATATGTTTATTGTCAAAAAATAGTTTGGACAGAAAAACCATGATGTGGTTATCTACATTTTCTCCTGATTTTTCCATTGGTCTTTGCTAAATGTCTCAGCCTTTCACATTACAGTAAGTTTCTTACGTATCTCGAAGCAAATCAGTGCTCATAAAAATATGCTTTGTCATTCTGTCAGGCTTCAACTATCTCTCATCTCTTCTCACACACAAACAAAAGGCATCAACTTGTGCCAAGCGGCTTGTTTTCTTTAGCCGGACCGTGACATCTGGCGCTTTTGACAATAAGATCCACAATGGTGGTTGACAGTCAACGAGATTGAAATCTTGCTTTCAGTTTAGTCGCTTTTCTGGTGTCGTGAGATCTTCTGGTTTGAACTGAGAAATGACTTTATTTACTTCAAGAGAACAAGACAATCCTGAGCTGGGATGGGCTCCCATTACGATGACAGATTTAAAAAACAGACGAGACCTGCTCACATTTCATTTCACACAGTAATAAAAGCATTTAAAGATAGTAATTGTATCAATAGATATGTTTACATTGAAAATATATATCTTAGATCGTTTGCACAGCCTGAGCTATTAGTTTCTTCATCTCATAAGTGGTTAGAACAAACAGTGCAAAATATAATGTATTAATCTCTGAAATAGTTTTGTAAAAATACTTCATAAACAGTATGACACTCAGTTTTTGCTGCGTTTCATAGCAGCACCCTTCACTGTGTCTCTGTGGGGTCATATCAGCTTCTTCTTCTCTGGGTTTGATCAGGCGAACGTCAGGATGGACAGTGTGAGGAAGCCGACCAGAGGCAGCGCAGCTGGAGGAGAAAAACAGAAAGACATGTTAATTAGAGAAGGTAACGTGAAATTACAAAAAAAACGGCACAAAATTTAAGTAGCTGAAGATAGAAAACTGGATGAACTAGAAATTTTGTCAGTTTCAAACTCTGTTTATTGTGAAATGTGGATTTATTTGCTCTTATCGGAGGACTTTTTAAAATCTGAATAAGAAACCGTTTTCTTTTGGTTGAGCAGAAATTTTGGGAGTTTAAAGGAAAAACGTAAAAAGTCTTAAATTTATGTGTTATAAGTTAAGGCCTTAAAATGTCTTAAATTCATTAAGGAACTTGTAAGTTGGACTCATACAAAAATCACAATTGTGTTATGTTAGGACTAATCTTGTGTCGTGGGAATTTTCTATCAGGAAATGGTTTGACATCTTCATTGCGTAACTCAAGGCGGATAAAGCTACCGCTAACTAGCTGCTAGTATTTGCTAGCTTGCTGGCTTTTTTTGGGTCTTGTTGCTAAGCTGCTGCCAAGAGCTACAAAAAGAAATTTTTTTTACATTTTTGTCTTGATATAGGTCTTAAATTTTATTCATAATGGTCTTGTAATGTCTTAAATTTGAGGTGATGAAACCTGCATAAAGCCTGATCCCTGGGAAGAGTATTTATATGTATTATTTGGAAATGATCAAAGATAAGATTGAGTCTTTGGATGTTGAGTAACTACACAAAATGATTGTTTTGAATGTAGGAATATGTAGATCTAAATATTCATTAGCTCTGTGCATAGTTTACCATTAGAGAAGAAAGGACGGTTGGCCCCTGATGGTGCTGCTGTGGTGTTTGTCGAGTTTAGGAAGGTGGAGAGATCTATAGCCTCACTGCGTGCAGCAACGGTGAAGGCTCCAAGTCCACCTGAAAAGAAAATAATTGTTTTTAATTCATGCTTCAAACATGTACATTTCTATCATTCATTAAACTGGAAACAGCTAAACACCTAAAACAAATATGTATACACATATATGTTTGTCCTCTTACTTCCATCTAGTGGTCCAGATCCGATGACCATTCTATAGATGGTGTCGGCGGCTCTGAGGAGTCCAGCGTCGGTGGTGGCATTCAGACCAGCAACGTTAAACGTACACTTGATGTTGTCACCATTGACAGTGCTTTTAACATCTGTCATAGCCTGAAAATTTGAAGTCAGAGTCATGAATGCTAATTAATATTTTGTGAGGTGTGAATACTCTTACTTTCCTTTTTCACCCTAAAAATTTTATTCAAGTAGTTTTCTTGGAACAGCGCGATGTTAAAAGTAAAGTCTTACCTTCGCTAGAGTACTGTTCAAGGTTCCATTGTTACTAATCGTCGACATGCTGAAGAAAGTCCCGTTTGAACTGTTTTGAGCACAAACAAAAAGCATGATGTTCTGTGGAGAGAAGCAATGCAACATTTCAGTCAGAAATTATGAATATTGTACAAAGGTATGACTTTGTTTATTGTCTTCAGTTTAACTTACTGTACATCATCATTTGTCATAATATTTCTGTCACCTAATTTTATTAAGCTCACTTAAATTATGTTAAGATACATCCATTAAATGTAAGCTAAGCTACATTAAGCTAAAGTAAGCTGAGATTAGCTAAATTTTGATGTTAGTTAAGACAATTTGGTTAACTTTGATGAGGAATCTTGCCGCTCACTTTCAAAATCAATGTCATAAAGCCAGACTAAGCTAAAATAAAATTTGCTAAACTAAGCTAAGTGTTATTTAGCTAAATGGTCTGACAGCTAGCAAGTATTATAAAATGATAAAAATGATTTTAAAATGTAAAGTTACTGTTTTAACCAAAAAGTCAAAGGTTGTCCCCATCTTGTAGCTGTTTGTTTTTTAAATAATATTTTTTAATAAATATAGTTGGATGAAAAGGTTGTGACAATATTTTTAAAATCTTTGACGTTACAATGTTTTTACATATCTGTAAACAAGAATATTGTTTATGTAAGTATATAAACAAGAATGTATAAGCCGTAATGAAATATTGGCACTATGCTGTGTTATATCAACAAATCCTAAAGAGAGTTTTGGAAAAAATCTGCCTTATACTTTATGTATTCTACCTTCACACATAAGCAAACGTAAATCAAAGTAAGTTTTTCTTTGACTAAATTGATTATTTAGATAGATTTACCTATTATATTATAAATATCAATGCGAGTACAAAATAAAGAATTGTGCTAATAGAAACAGGATGTTGCAGAAAATGTTTGCAACCATTAAAATTTAGGCACCATTAAACACTTCTCATATAATATGCACATTGTTCAGCTATTTCGTGTCTCCATGTTTTTCCCCCAAACATTTATTCTGAAGTACTTTTGAAAATCTAATAATAATTACCACAGCGGCGGTGTCGGTGAGACCCACGGCGATGTACCCGGAAGAGTTCCCACTGAGCTCAAAGGCCATGTCGACGCCTTTTGGGGGGTTTAACGCTGTGGGGCGAGCAGATCCAAAAAGGCAAGCGGTGGTGTTGTCTGCAGGGTCGCAGCCTGCGGGACTCTGCACGCACAGCTTGGATGTGCCGCATTCGGTTTTAGAAATAGCAACCTATGGAGACAAAAACAAACCCAATAAGTCAATAAACAGTCAACAGATTCTTTAATCTCTTTGTTCTGGTGGTGCTTTAACATAAAGATTACATACCAATTCCATGTTAACTAATTTAACATGGAATTAACATGTTTCTGTTTTCTTGCGCCGCCACTAAAACGTCTCAGTGTTACAGCTAATGGATAACGTTCTTCAGTCGTCTTAAGCGTCAAGTGAACAATCGGTTACAGTTTAACAAAACCAAACCTAAAGATTCTGAGCTTTTGTTTGTTTCCCCATCATCAGTCAAGTCTTTCTATTTGCCCTCTGAGTTTTTAACGGCCATCCAAACAGCAATGCTTTAAAAAGTTTCCACCACATCTGAGTAAATTTGTGTCAGTAAGTTTTATTTCAGACATTTTTAGTTCAACACTGCAAAAACACAAAATGTTACCAAATATTGTGTCCTAAGTTTCCAGCGCAAATATCTTAATACCCTTGAGATAAGACGAGTAATTTTTCAGCATGAAATAAGAGATCTGAACTAGAAACTAGACCAAATTAGATTAGGTTAGATTTTGTGTTTTTGCAGTGAGATCTTTTTATCTTGCAAGTACAGCAGAGTTGTTGGTCATAAAGTATTAACAGTACAACAACAATAATAATAATAATAATAATAATATAGACTGACCTGTGACAGTACTGGCTGGAAACTGAGAGCCAGGAAAACCATCAGTGTGGCGAAAACCTGCATCATCTTATTTTCCATTTCTGCCTGGAAAATATAAATATTTACACAAATAATGTTAAAAAATTGTTTTGAGGATTTTTATTTGACAAAAAACATTAAAATGGAAAAATAAATTTACAATATGTCTTAACTTTGTATACACAATTGAAATTTAATCAGATAGAAGAGATGCATGATAAAAACAAGATAAGATTTGTAATTTTTCTGTTCTTTTTCACAGAAATACAACACAAAAACATAAATAAATCTTATTTAAAGAGGTTTATAAAATTTCTTTAATTAAATTTATGTCTTCTGGTTTACTAAAAATGATCAGATTTAAAGTTTTAATGTTTAAATCAGTAGAAAAACCTAAACCTTCATGTTTCTTCTTGTAAAGAAACATGAAGTCTTGACTTACTGGATGTGAAGGTTGGTTCTGGGAGGAGTTGTTGGCAGCAGATGCTCTGGGGTTCTGTTCAGGGAGGGAAGCTGATGGAGCTTTTCTACATCCACCTGGAAAGGGGCGGGGCTTAGCATGAACACCTGTCTGGGAACTAGGATGTTACATCTGTGCTTTTGTTTAGTTTTTCTGTCAGTGGAAGAAACAAGTTTCTGTGGAACGAGTTTGACCACTGAGGGGACTTTTCACATTTATTCATCAGAGGGTAGAGATGAGATGAGATGATTTAACTAGGACATTTCTAAACCTTCGTTTTGCTTCTTGCTCCATCAGTAAAGTAAAAACACTAAATGTTACCAAGTATTTTTGGTTTAGTTTATAGTCCAAACATCTTAGTACACTTGAAATAAGACAAAACTCACTTTCAATGAACTTCAGAATGAAATATAAAATTCTTTTAATTCCTTGAAATTGATTAAAAAAATTAAATATTTTCCATGTCATAAGTGAAATAATCTGTCAGTGGAATTAGTACTTCTTCTTTTGTTATCAATATCAAGGAGTTATTTACTTAAAACAAGCTCCCATGTCTTTCTGAAAAGTTATTTCAAGTGTGATAATTTCTTTTTTATTGTAAAACATAAAAAGAAATTTGCCCTTTTGTTATATTGAAAGAAAAGAATCTAGTTTTCAAATTCTTTTAGTTTTGGTTGAACAAATTTATTTCCAATTGTTAAACCTCCTGAAATGCATGCTGTATTAATCCAAGTTTAGTAAATTAAATAAAAGCAAAGAAAGATTTTCAGTAAAAGATACTTTATACTTTTCAGAAAATTGTAAAGTCAATTGACTATTCCATTCCTACAAAATGAAAAAAAAATCTTTCCACTGTAAGAAAATTATGTTGGTAATATTTTTAACCTGATTAAACGTTTAATAAACAGGTTTGCATCACCCTGGAACTGCAGATGTGGGCCACAAAAAATCAGTCCAGGGGCCACAATTGGCCCCTGAGCCACACTTTGGACACCTCTGCTCTTATGAAACAAGAAGTGTCTTTCAAAATATTTTCTTTCTTGTCTTTTTGACCTTCTCAATGAAACATTGATGCAGTTTTGAAGTAATTTTATTGTTATTATCAGATAAAACCTGAAAATACAGAAAAAATGTAACTAAATGTGTTTATTGCATCAGAAAAATTGAAAAAACAGAAACCGTTCAAAATAGAAATCAAAAGATCTCAAGAAACCCAAGAATTGGTATCAGTCCGGAGAACCCGGACAACTGAAGGAATCCAGAAAGCTTGGAAAAGATGAACACTTTGTGTTGCATCTAACATTTTTATAAGTAGATTTTAAAAGTCATAGTTTTATAATTAATTAAATTTAATTTAATTAATTCTTGAATTGTGGCCACAAAAAGTCAGTCCAGTGGCCACAAAACGGCCCACGCGCCCCACTGTGAACCCCATCGCAATAAAGTATTTTAAAAACACGTTATTACAGACCCATTCAATAAATTATAATATTACTGAAAACAAAACACTTATGGTAGAACCTTCATCACCAAGTAAAAACAAGTAAAATAATTAATTAATTGGACACAAATGTTTTCAAGCCTTCGTTTCTGCCAATTATGTTGATTTTCCACTTACAACTAAAGAAAACAAGACATTTTAAATTAGAATATTAAGTCAAACCAATAACAAAATCTTGTTTTAAAAACAGAATTAATCCAAAAGTCATATTTTTGTCCTAAATTATCTCTTGAATTATGGTCGGAGGGCCACAAAAACTCCCTCTAATGGCCGCAAAAAGGCCCTCGCTCCCTACTTTGAACATGCTTGCTGTAAAATCTTGATGCCTACTCAGAGGTCAATCTAAAAGTTACAGTTTTAAAGAATGTAAATGTGGGCTAATACCTACTAGAAGCTCATTAAAGTGAAGAGTTAAAGCAGGATTTACACAGATGAATGACCTGGAAGTTCAAATCAAACAGAACGGTTGCATGACAGCGGTGGTGAAATGTTTTTCAGGTGATGTTTCTCAGGACATTATGAAAATTAGTTCATAATGTTTGGAATGTGACACCTGTCATGTTTTTAAGGCTTTGACGTCATCAGGTAAAGAAATCCGGATGGTTTGGTGTCATGATGCCAAACAAGGAGTGGCTGCATTCCTTCCAGGCTACGCTCTGGTTTTACTTTTCACTTCGTCACCTTGACGCCGGTCGTTTCCAAATTACATCATTGGCTTTACAGCCACCAGCACTGCAATTTAAACTAAAATAACTTTAAACAATTTAATCTACCAATTTATTACATTGACAGGAAAATATGATGGAAAACGATTTTATTTCCTGAGATCGGTGTTTAAAACTGGATCATGTTTCTGTTGTTACCAGAAAAACTCAGGAAAAAAAGTCTAATTTAACAAAACGGTGTAAAACATCTTGTAAATGTTAACATCACTGCAAAAAGGTGGAAAAAAAATCCCACGCAGTCAGCATCTTAAATGTTTCTCCTGTTTTCTCCTTCGTTTTTCTGGGAAGGAAGAAAACAAACCGTCATGTGGAGCTGGAAACCTTATCGACTGGATCCAGAAGATGTTTCGATTTACGGAAACTTCTCGTAAAATTGCCCAACATGAATTTCCTTGATTGTTGATCCAGATTTTTGTTTCAAAAATAATCCGTGTTTATTCAGTTCAGGGCAAGAAGGCGGAGAAAACTAATCAAGGAGATTATTTTGGAGTGAAGCTTCAAATGCGATTCTTTTATTGCGTTGCATTTTATTTTATCGTCACTATTTTGATTTATTTATTTTTTTGTATTAATGCGACCTGACAGCTGCTTTACTTTGTGATCCGTAAAGTATTTTGGGCTTTGAAAAGGTTTTTGGTTTCTGCACCTTTAAGCAGCTCTACTGGAGGTGAATAAAAACACGCATTAAGTTACCAATAATAACAGAATTAAAGCCATTAAACAAGATTAGATCATTATTAGCCTTTTTAATACATTTGGAGATTAATTTAATCAGTTAGTCAGACTTTTTTCATTCAAACTAATAGAAAATATAAATTTAAGCTAATGCATTAAAGTGAAAAGTACTTAAACAAGACACAAAATAAACAGATTATGTTTTTGAAACAAATAAATAAAAAAGCTTAACTTTAAAGCTTATTGTTCTCTGAACAATAAGCTTTTATTTATAAGACTGAAATTTGCTACTTGTCAGGGAAGCTCATGCATTTGTTTTACCTTTATTTACTTTTGTCTTGCTTTTGATCCTTAACTCAACAGAGAGCCTTTGTTTTTTTTATTTGCTTTCCGGCTCAGAACGTCTTGCGGCCCGACCCGACCCAGTTATGATTGTTTGAAGAGCAACAGAGCAAATAAAAGAAGACATGCGAGACAATGAGGCCTTTCATTGAGAGGAGATGCATTTGATTGCTGCTGTGAGAATCGCTGACCGTCACAGAGATGTAATTTAAATAAGAGGTAATTAACCAAACATGTCGCGTTGTTAGAGTTTATGAAACCAGGGTGTATATAAATAAGAGATTTGTTTAGTTTAGACTTGAGCTGCTGTTTTGTTTTTGATCTTGGCGTTTTGTGGCGAAGTGTTTGAGTGTTTGGACAGCAGGGTGGAGCCTTATATGGATTTCGGATCGAAGGTCACCACCTCTGTTTGATGACAGAAAGTTCATGTAACGACTCCAAGCTTTTAACAACGCAGTCTCAGCTGGTTTTACGACCGTTTTCACCCCCAATGAGCTCACAGCGACCTTAAAGGTGACCTATTGCGCCTCCTTGAACGTGTCAGGACAGGTTTACGGGCCACACAAAACACGTTCATTTTATGTTTTGCTCAAAAACATTCTTACATGATGAGATTTTAGCCTGTTTTAGTGCCTCCTGTCTCTCTAAAGCCAAATAAGTTGCTCAACATCTTGGAGCTCAGCGGGGGTTGCTAGGTAACGGACAGAGGTTGCTAGGAAACGGCACAGAGCCCATCGAAACCAGACTTTTCTATTCAGACTGGCTGTTGAGAAACGATTTCTTCCTGGAGGTGTCGATTCTGTTGAAGCTTTAAATTTGACCAAATTGCTAATGTTCAGTTGTGACGTTTGTGACGCACCAGTCTGACCCTATGAAGCTAAGAAATTGATGTCATTGTTCTGTTCGCTGATTGGTGCGGTTGAAATTTTGCCAGAGGAATCCCAGTGAATGGGAGAAAAAGTCCTGACTGGCTGTGAATCGCTGGGTGGATTTTTTTAAGTACTGATTTTAGAAGCAATTCAGACTCAAATTAAATTATAAAAAAGTCGAAAAGTTTGTATGAAAAGTTTTAATTACGAGAATGTAGTCATAATATCAGCAGAATAAAGATTGAATTTTACAAAAAGAATGTGTTAAAATTACGAGAAAAAGTTTATTTAATGAGAAAAAAAAACGACACCAGCTCATCCATGATTCTTTGAAATAAACTGATAATAGTTTGATGCTGCTGATGCGTTAAAAGATTAAATAAAACCAATATCAAAGTATAATTTCACAAGAAGCCTTTAACTTTGCAGTGGCGCTCCCAAGAGGGGGACCAAAGGGGACCACAGCCTTTCTGGAAAACCCTGGACTTTATTTTATTGGTTGGATGAAACTTTTAACTCAAATTGAAGAAGTTGATGCAATCTTGACTTCCCTAGATGGGTTGCTTTTATCAATTGAGCTACTAATGAAATTATACTGTAATGTTTTGTAATTTGAGTTCATTATTGTGATTCAGACAGGACTACCCTGAAAACCCCCCACAATGGAGCTCCAAATAATACAAAAGATTTGATTCATTAATGTTTGTTAAATATGACACTTTACTAACTTAATTGAATTAACTTAATTTGATTATTTGTAACAAATTAACTGTTTTTCTTTTTTAGTTAAATGACTGAATTGTCTGAAAACAAATTAAACTGATTTGAACTGAATCATGCTGCTTTTTGTAAACTGGTATTAGTAAGTAAGTATTAATACTGGAGACTATTTTTGGATTCATGGGTGGAGACTCTTCTGAGAATATTTCATTTCAATAAAATCATCTTTGTTCCAGCCAACTGGTTTTGTCTTTGAGAACAGTTTGATGCCATGATTCATAATGGGAATCATCTCTCTCTTTGAAATGTGACGCTTTGCCAACCACAAAACCATGTGACAGACCTGTAACTGTCACATGTGCAGAACTACTTGAGACAGTTCCAAAACATTGTGCAACTGGCTCTTTAGTTTGCCACAAAATTTTTATTTTTGAAGGTGAGGAATTTGAAGAAAGAACGAGGAAGATGTTTTAGATTTAAATACGCAGCAGCAAAACTGCCAGCAGATTGTTTTTGAATGTTTCTGAGACTAAATCTGCCATTAAATCCGTGAAGCGTCCCAGGTTTGAATAGTGCATGTATACTGGAATGAATAATGTAAACATTTTGTGTTTTTTTTTCCCACATACTTAATGATCTCCAGACCATTTTGAGCTGAGAGTTTAAAACTCTGTACACAAGCTGTGAGCTCCTCCAAGTAGTCAAAGTATTGAAAATGTACACAACTACTATGATGGCAGTTTGGCTGAATTTTTAAAAATATTTGCTACTCTGCAAGGGGCCGTCAGGTATGACGGTGTAGATACAAAAAGAAAAGTGAATGTCCACCAAGAAGTCTAAAAAAGCAAGGACATGTTTGAGCTTAAAAAGTTGAAACTATGCTAGAAAAAACATTTTGAGATTAATCACAGGAATTTTTTTTCTCTCTAAGAGAAGAGTTTCAATCTTTTGACTTTTGGAAAGTTTCAGAATTTCAAATGTAAAAAAAATTTTTTTTACTTTAACTTTTATAAAAAAAATGTAACTAACTTTTTTCTAGAAAATGTCTGAGGTTTTCGAACTCAGAAATTATCTTATTTTTCCAGAAATAAACAGATTTTTCACTCTGTAATCTTTTTTAATGCCTTGAAAAATCAAAACCAGAAGTTTAAATTCTGACTCAACATCATAAATCATGCTTGGAAAAAAAAAAAGCCAGTAAGTTTGGTTTAAACATATAAACATAAAAACACTGTGTGCTTGTGGATCTCTGTCGTCATGCTGGTTCTGTGGAGGCCAGAACATTCAGAAACTATGTTAAGTCTCATGCCTCCAACTTGTCTTCCCATTAGTCATAAATTCCTCTTAGGTTTGTTGTTATTCTGGGAACATTGATTTCATTCGTTGAATCAAGTCATGCTGCCAATCAGAACGGCCGGAGATTGTGAGGGAAAATACTTAACCGCCTGAAAATGAAGTTGTTATCAAACACTGGATGCATTCTGCCATTCCGGCCTGCAGGTATTTTGTCAAAACGATCAAGTTTTCCTGGAACGAATGCATTTTTCCAGTCGCAGGAAAACTCCTGTTTTATGTAAATACGCAGCAGCGGTAAGGGCTGTAAAACTTTTCCTGAGATAAGAAAGAAGTAAAAAAAAAAGCATCACCCTTAGTAAATAAGCCCCGACCTGAATGTAAAGAAAGTTTCCTTCAGGGCCCTTTGCCTCCATATTTACACACTCTGATTAGAAATTCAGATGACTTTAAAGTGGAGGACAAACAAAATAATCTGATAAGATTATCTGATCAAATGGTTGGTATGTTTATGTTTCAGAAGCTTTCTTGACAAGATCATAAAAGAAGATACACAAATGTGATTCATTATATTTTATTAAACTTGATCTGAACTTTTTTGATATGATTTTTAGATAATTAATAAATGTAATTTATTTACATTTAAATAATAATTTTCTTGCCATTATTTTAAGTTAAAGTAAAAATATTTTTTCCGCATGTTTGAAAATGATTGTGATTTGAAATGCCGGGCAGCAGCACCCTCTTGTGTTGGCAGAAGGAAGTGCAACATAACGGTGATCAACATAAGTTTTATTTTGCTCTTACAAAATAAACTCTGGGGAAAATAGTTAAAATAATTTCCGTTTTAGCATGGTTAAGATTAGGAAAAAAATTGAAAAACCCTTTGACGTTTTTTTATGGCTCTCTCTCCTTGAGAATAATTGTTAAACCAGACAATAAAATTTAAGAAAAGAGGTGTAATATTTAACATTCTGGATGTTAAGGAATAAATAAAGAGCATTTGCTGCTAAACTCAGCGAATTATGAAGGATTTCAAATGTTTTTGTTTGCTAAAGCAACTCATTAGAGGGGGATTATTTCCAATCTGCATTTCTGCATTTCTGCACTTCACAGCTGTTTGTGCTTTAAAAAGCCCAGAAACCACCAGCCAGTCTCAATTCTAAGCTTTCTGGCTCCCCCTAGCGGCCGTTTACTTTACTGCTCTAACAATTTTTTTTAAAAACATATTTTATTTTTTCAGTAAGTAACCAGCATCATATAAAAACAAATGTACATATATGAATATATAAACACTGAATAAAACATTTTTAAAAAGCAGAAAACCCATTTGAAATAAAAAAGCGATGTCTGGTTAAAGTGCAAAAGTTTCTAACTGTTGCAAATTTCAACCTGTTGAAGCTCCGGATCGTTTTTTTATAGCAACCGAATATAAAACAGCTGACAGTGAAAATAATAATAATAAAAAAAAACAACTAGTAGATGAAACTATAAGCAGCATTTTGTTTACAAATAAGCACTTAAATATTTGTAGTTTTACCCCAAAAGCAGCAGCGACACAAAACAGTAACAGACTCCATGTTTCTCACTCAAACATCTTGAAAACAATATTTTCAAACAAAAGTGGAAAAAAGTTAAAAACTCAAACATAGTTGTGGCGGATCAAATTTTGTTATTGTAAAAAAAAAAAAAAAACCTTCAAAGACTCACAGCCTTTATTAAAAATGCTTCTGGTTTTTATTTGTGTCTGAAGAAGATTCATAATATAACCTCATCGGTGCCGTTTGTTAAAACTGAAATTAGACCGTTGTTATATTATGAATTATTAAAAAAGTGACCATTTTAACTTGCAAACTGTTTTTCTGAGGAACTGAAACAACTTTAAAATTTAGAGTGTTAAAAAGCCTCAGTATTTTGTAGAAGTTCATAATGTTTAAGTCAGTCAGAAAACCGACTGGCCTTAAAGCTGCAGTACGCAACTTTTATAAAAGAAAATATTTATTACATATTTATTGAAAGTTTGGTTTAGTGTGATCATTTCTTCTAAACTCTGGTTTAGATGTTCAGGCCGTCGTGCCTCAGGGCGTCGTATTTGGACCTCGATCCTTTCCGGCTGTGCACTGGCTCCCTGCCACTTCCTCTCCTCTCCTCCTCCTCTTGCTGCTGGTCTCCGGCGGTTCTCTCGAAGCGCCTCCGGGCGCTCTCCACTCTGCCGCTCCGCTCTTCGTTCTCTCTAACACGATGGCTCGTCTTCCTCTCCCTCGGAGACTCTTCGTCTCTGTGGCTTCGATGCGAGTCTTTTCTTCCCGTCTCCTCCCCTCCTCTGCTCCTCCAGCTCTCTCTGTCTCTGTGGTGACTTCCCCTCTCCTCCCTCCTTTCTCGTGTTTCGTGTTTTTCTCTGTCTTTCTCGCTCCGGCTGCTGTGTCTCCTCGACGTCTCAGTTCTCCTCTGGGATTTCTCCGCCACTGCATGTTGGATCGTTGTTTCTTTCTGCTCATTTTCAGGCTTCGTTTTGATTTCTGGGGTTTTGTTCGGTTCTTCTTTAGTCTTTTCAGGCTTTTTCTCGGGTTTCTTTCCAGGCGACGTTTGGGTCCCAGTTTCTTTCTCTTTCTTGTTTCCTTTCTCAAACTGTTTTTTTAAAACGTCTTTTTCTGCTTTCACACTCGTTTCATTTTCCTTCTCAGATATTTTCTCACCTTTCCCTTTTTCCTCCACTTCTTGTTCCTTTGCATTCTTTTCTTCCTTTCTCTCTTTCTTCATTTTAAAAATGTCCAACACCGATTCTTTGCTCTTCTTTGGCTCCTCATCCTCTCTTTTTGCTTCCAAATCTTTATCCTTCACGCTCTCCTCTTTTTGCTCTTTCTTTATTTTAAAGATATCCGACGCTGTCGTCTCTTTGGTCTTTTTCGGCTCCACCTCTTCCTCTTTTTCCTCCACTTCATGTTCCTTTGCGCTCTTCTCTTCCTTTTTCTTTATTTTAAAAATGTCTAACATCGATTCTTTGCTCTTCTTTGGCTCCTCATCGTCCTTTTTCTCCTCCATTTCTTCAGTTTTCTCCACAATCTTCTCTTCCTTTTTCTTTATTTTAAAAATGTCCAACATCGATTCTTTGCTCTTCTTTGGCTCCTCATCGTCCTTTTTCTCCTGCATTTCTTCAATTTTATCCATGCTCTTCTCTTTCTTTATTTTAAAGATATCCGACGCTGTCCTCTCTTTGCTCTTTTTCGGCTCCACCTCTTCCTCTTTTTCCTCCACTTCATATTCCTTTGCGCTCTTCTCTTCCTTTTTCTTTATTTTAAAAATGTCCAACATCGATTCTTTGCTCTTCTTTGGTTCCTCATCGTCCTTTTTCTCCTCCATTTCTTCAGTTTTCTCCACAATCTTCTCTTCCTTTTTCTTTATTTTAAAGACATCCAATGCCGTCGTCTCTTTGCTTTTCTTCGGCTCCACCTCTTCCTCCTTTTTGTCCAGTTTCTCCTCCAGGAAGTCTATCTCCTGCTCCAGCTCTGCCAGTTTCTTCGGGTCGGACTCAAACTCGTCTTCCACCTCCACCTCCACCTCCTCGACGTCCTCGTACTCCTCCACCTCGATGCCGTCCATCGTCTTCTGCAGTTGCGTCTTCACCTTGTTCAGCTCCAGCAGGCCTTCCTGAAGGTCTTTGCACACCTGCCGGATCTTGCCGGCGAACTTGGTTTTGGCTCCCTTGTGGAGTTTGTGGGAGTCTTTGGCGAGGAAGAAGATGTCCAGGGCGAGGAAGAGGGCGGACATGACGCCCGTGGTGACGCTGATGGCCTGGACGGCCTTAGCGGCGCCGCCGGCTGCGCCCAGAACCTGAACGGTGCTGATGAGCTTGTCGGTGTTGATCATCAGGGCTTTCCCCGCCCGGCCGCCCTCCTTCATCACGTGTTTAATGTTGTGGTTTAGAGCCTTTTTGGCGGCACTTTCTGAGTATTTCTCGAAGTCCCACTCCTCCAGGGTGTTCATGCCCTCCTACAACGGGAAGCAACAACCAGACGATTAGCAGCTGCGTTTCCTTTAACCACAGAAATGTGCAAAAAGAAATGATGAAAATAAATTATCTTGATGGAAACACTCATGAGTGTTCATAAAAAGTTTGAGCGCAAAAACATTCTTGTCATTTTGTGTTTCAGCAAAATACAGGAGATTGCTTCAACAATAATATGAAGCGATTATCGTTGCTTCAAATAGTTTTTCATCAACTAGTATTGATGAAAAGGAAACTAGTTCAACTGGCAGATTGTTTCAATTAAAGCTTTGGGAAAATAGGGTTAGGAAAAATGAATTAATCTGCCATCAGAACTGGAACTTTTTCATCCACATTAAGGAATAATTTACTGAACACAAGCTGCTATTTCCTGATGAAAAGTTTCTTGTAAGTTAGTTGTCATGAAGTGTCAATAAACAGGCTATGTTTTTGTTCGGACGGTTTGCAGCCGGCTCCATCACAGCATCACAGTTCATAAAAAGCTTCGTGTCATTTACAGAAAAGCGATCGCTCTTCAGTTTTCTGGAGGTCTTAAGAGTTTTTAATTGAGTTTTCCCACCATGTTTTCAAGGGAAAAGTTTCCGTTTTGTTGTTTTAAAATAATTTCCTCACCTGAACGAACTCCAGGCACTTCCTGATGTCCTGGATCTCCTCCTGGTATCCCTGGATCATCTTCTCCACCTTCTTGCGGTCCATGTTGGAGTGCACGGTGTCGGTGATGTTGGCCGTCGCCGACGTGATGCTGCCGGCCGTCGCCACGCCGATCCCCACCGCCGTGACGATGATCGACGCCCCGAAGGTGAACGGAGCCAGGATGAGGCCGGTGATGGTCGCCACGCTGCCCGCCACGCTGGCCACGCCCCCTCCCACAGCGGCCGTCACCGTCTTCTTGTGGAACTCGTCTGCGGCGTCGGCCATCGACAGCAGCTCCAGGATGCGGTGCTGCAAGGACGCCCCCCGCTGGTTGAACAGGTGAACGAAAACACGGGCTGCCATGTAAACTCGATCGGCTGCCTGCTCCATCGCACTGCAGACAAAATAAAAATCAAAACATCAGGTTGGAAATACGGAAGGAGTGTCACAGAAACAAATAAATCAAAGATTATGAACAATTTGACTTAATTTAGCTTCTTATCAAAAATTAAATACTTATTTTTATGGGGTTGTTATTTATTGCTGGAGAATGAAATTTATCTTAAAAAACAACAAACAACTCACTTTGAATCTGTTCACACATTCTGTCACTGAATGACTAATTTGTAGATTTCAGTAGATTTAATGTTTTTGAAGCGTCTTCAGAAACGACGGAGTATTTTAACTAAGAACTAATAAAAAAATAAATAAAACTACGAGAATAGTCATAACACAACTTTATTCTCTTTTTTTACTCCATTCTTGTAATTTTAAGACTTTATTCCCCTATTTTTTTTTTTTTTGCTTTATTCTCATAATATTTTGTCTTTATTTATTTATTTTTTTCTACTTTATTTCTACTTTATTGTGTGTCTTAATTCTTGTAATATAATGAGTTTATTAATGTAATTTTATACATTTTTTACATTTTTCTATCCTGGCCCTCATACAATCATTTTTGTAAATTAAAATTCCGAATGGACGGATGCACAAATGGACAGAAAAATGCAACATTTTACAAAATGGGACAAGGAATAAGGCCTATAAATGTAATCCCAGTAAAATAAGGCTTTTCCTTTGAAGTTCTTACATTTGCTCATCTTCCTCCTGGAAATTTGAGGACTCGTTCCACTCGGTCCAACCTGGAAACCAGCGGCTCAAATCCATCAGTCAGAGAACAAGAAACAAACACGGAACCAGATTCATGTTCGATTTAAACCGGTACAGTCTGATATCAACCTTTCACCGAGTTCCACCACTCCATCAGCTCGTTGTTCTCCTGCAAACACAGATGCTTCTGTTAATCTGGAGACAAACCGCTCCGTTATTTCACACCCTGGGTTTAATCCCACCTGCTCCATCTGGGTCACGCTTTCTTCAGTGGGATATGCTGCCATCTCCACCGGCTCCACCTCCACCGTGTCCTGATTAACAAATGGTTCAAGTTTATGGACGTTCTTTTGTTTTAAATCAGAAAAACACAAATATGTCTTATTCTCAGAAAAGGAAAAGATTTTGGCTCTGAAAATCTGGATTTTCATTCAATCAGATGCTGTTTAAGTTCTGTTTCAAAACTAAAATAATGCAGGAAGAAACAGTGAAACATTTTAAAGGTTTATAATGTCAAACAGGAACTTTCAGCTAAAAACTCCAACATCCTTTCATCAGTAAAGGAATCCATCAGTCTATTAAAAAACCTCCTTTTAATCCTCTATTTGCGGCAATAAAATCCAGAATAAGAAAGTAATCCCTCAAAAAATGCTTAGGATGTGAAGTTATATGTAAATATTATAATAAAGATAAGAAAATAAATAATTTATTTATAAATAACTTGTGGAAATGACTTTATTCTGACCTGTGGAGCGTTCAGATCCTCCATCTCGACGCTCTCCTCAATCGCAGGCATTTCACTGGATTTCTGAACAGATAAAAATAAGACAGTGTTAAATAAATGAATCTGTTTTTAGGAACGAATTAAGTCAGTTTCATATGCAAATCCAACATTAAGCAGAAAATACCTCTTTGGACATTCTGGGAAGAGTTTTCTTGACTCGGAAAGACACAACCTATCAAACGTGAACAAGAACAAAATAAAACTTCAAGAAAATTTTACATTTCGTGTCTATAAATAACTCCAAACTCAGTTTATTGTTCTGCAACTTAGAAATGACAAAAATAACTTGCTCTTTGTTTCTTCTTTATGGTTCTCTTGCGACTCAGTCCACGTCCAGCAGGTGGCGCCGGGTCTTCACCTTCCTGCAAACCAACAAAGAAACAAAAACATCATCAGGCAACTGGAACATAAAACTGCTTAATTTTAGATTTGTATAGGATTTTATTCAATATGAACTTGTTTTTATTTTATTTACTGCAATTAAAATCAAACTCGAGATTCTCAAAATTCAACAAAAAGTCAAAACTAAAATCTTTTATGTAGATTTATTTCAGGTGTAAATTTATTTTAATTTGATCACCAACGTTTACAGCTAATGAAAAAACCCAAACCAAAAAATATTATCTTAGAGCAATGAAGGATTTTAATACAAAAAATGTTTTTTTACATGTTTTTTATCTTTATAAACTGTTTGCCACATTGTACAACTTTTTCTACCACATTTTTTCCTTCCACTCAACTTACCATTAATATAATTGGACAGAACCGATCATGAACAGCCGGTTCTTTGTATTACTCCATGTGGAATGAATCTTAATTAACTAACGATTTAAAACTAAAATCATTAGTTTTAAATGTTTATATTGTTACCAGCAGTAGCAGAATATTTATATTTATTTATAGAATTAGGTTGTTGTTACCTGCTGCTCCGTATTTCTAGGCGTTCGTCTGAACATCCCAGACAGCCCGGCTTTTTTCTCCTGTTTCATAAACATTATGAAGGTTTAAATTAAGAGGGAAAAAAGTGTTAAGATGTGAAATCTAAGAGATTTACCTTCGTGGTACAAAGATTATCTGTACTGGCTGACAGTTCTTGTTGAGAGGCGCTGTCGTCCTTTAAAAAGAAACATTTAATCATTTTAAGAAAATTCAAACAAAATGATACAATATGGACAAAACCTTCAGATTATACTCAACTATTTGGACATTTTTAGTGAATTAACAAACATAAAATACAGTTTTCATCAAAAAGCTCTGAAAATATCTGAACTCTGGTTTAAATGTTTGGATTTAAACTCACTTAGATCCTTAGATCTGAACAGTTTAAGAAAATAAAGCTACATGTTTTGTGAAGCTCCAGGTGCAGAAATGACTAAAAGGATTGTTAATGTTTGGTCTAGTCAAAGGTTTCAGGCTCTGGCTCTTACGTTCCCGGCCTCAGTCAGGCTGTCCCAGCTGGACGACAGCTGCTTCGTCAGCGGATCCTGGAAAAGAGAAAAATCATTTCAACATTAAATTTCCAAATCACCTCAGAACTTTTTATAATATATTGCAACTGATATTTGCTCTGCACAAAGTTATAGCAAGTAATTATTGTTTAGTTTCTGGTGCAAATAATTTTGTGAACTTAAAATGAGAGAAAACTTAACTTATAAGTGACTTTTCAGCAAGATATAGGAGCTTTTTTAAAGAAAATTATTCCTTAATATTGATGAAAAACAGTTCTAGTTCTATTGGCAGATTATTTAACGTTTAAAAATATATTTTCCCCTGTTACAGATGATATAATCTGCCAATAGAAATTCAATATTTTCATGAGTATCACGTATAAATCAGGATTGTTTCCCCGTTGAGCTCAAAGTGTCTATTTTAAAGAAGAATAAAGATGTTGAACATCAGAGATGAACAGTTTAGGTTTTACGAATAAAACACTTTTGCTGCTTTGAATGATTTTATCACCTCAGTAGCAACGGAGCGCGGAGACGGTTTGGGCGACTTTTTAAAGAACCCTGTAAGTCCTCCCGTTTTCTCCTGCAGCAGATTCAATATAAAAAGAAAGTGAATATTTGTGATGAGAAACTAAATGAAGTCAAAATTTTAATTTTGGTTAAATTTTCTTTTACTTTTGCTGGGTTTGCCTCCATCAGATCTTCAGTGCTGCCAAACAACGTTACGTTTTCGCCGGTCGCATTTGAGCCCTAAAGACACAACAGAGATTAAAATCTGGATGAAGAAACAAAAATCTTCAGCAGAGTTTTTATTCTACCTCCTCTGCAGGCTTCGGACTTCTCTTAAACATGCCGCTGAAAATATTTCTGTCCTAAAAATAGAAAAAAAACAACCAGATCTAGAAGGTGGATTCAAAGTGAAGCGTCTTTGATTTTCAAACTTTGGAGGAAAAACACATTGATTGGTTTTAAAAGGAGGAGAAGTGAAGTTCAGGCGGGACTGACCTCGTCCAGCAGGTTGTCAAAGCTTGAAGATCTTTTAAAGATCCCAGCCAGTCCTCCTTTTTTCTCCTGCAATCAGACAAACATGATTTCTATCTATTAATTTGATGAAAAACTGAAATGGGACTCAACAGTAACCATGGAGTTATTTCTGTAGCCACATATTTAGGCTGCAGGAGGATAAACTGATCACTTTCTCCTACTACTCTCCAATTTCAACTATTTGCTGCAACTTAAACTACGGCTGAAACGATTAACTTGATTAATGTGACCCATATTCATGTTTATGCTTTTAGGAGGTGCAAGAGCAACATTATCACATTTATTAATCCAATAATACGACTCAGGATATTAAATCAGCTTTAGCAGCAGCTGGTCTCATCCACGTTACAATAATTTTGTTTATTTAGTATTTACGGTAAAGCTACTCAGTAGCTACGAGATTTATGACATAAATCTTATAATTATGTGGAATCAATGTGTTTTATAAAGTTTAAGTCATAAATCTCATAAAACACATTATTGTAAAAAAAAAATGTACAAAACTCAAATAACGCAAAAAACACAAAATCTGACCACCTAATTTTCGGTCTAGTTTCTAGTGCAAATATCTTAGTAAAATTCAAATAAGATTAACTTAAAAGTAACTTTTCAGCAAGAAATAGAGGTTTGTTTTAAGTAAATGACTTTAATATTTGTTAAAAAAAAAAAAAAAAACTAGTTCCCTTGGCAGATAAATTAACTTAAAACATGAAAAATGTCTTGTTTTCTCAAAACAAACATGGGTATCATTATGAAAAGTTATGATTAATTAGTTTGTCTTATTTCAAGTGTAATAAAATATTTGGACTAGAAACTAGACCAAAATTAGTGGGTAACATTTTGTGTTTTTGCAGCATATTAAACGTTTGTTACGCGTAAAGCTCAAAGAAAACCGCAAACGTTTTTAGTTTTTGTTCAGATAATGAATGACGAAACGTTTTCAGCTCATGTTCACGTTAAAAACGAGAGGAAGTGGTTTCATGAAACGGAAACCTTTGGGCCGGTCGGGTCGGTCAGGTTCTCACTGCTGGCGGACAGTCGTCTCTCAGAGTCCGTGTCCTGCAGTCAGAAGCAGAAAACGGTGAAGAAAAACCCAGAATCAGGAGTTTTGTTTACGTCTGATGACGCTGCAGTACCTCTGTCTCTGCTTTAGCGCCCTCTGCTGCTGGCTTCTGTGTTTTCTTAAACATGTTGCTGAAAATGTTTTTCTCCTGTAAATACGACACTGAAAGTCAGAAAACGTTTTGAGATGAGGAGACTGAAGGTGTTGAGATCCACACCTTGTTATTCTCAGCCAGGTCTTCACAGCTGGCTGCCAGATCCCTCTGAGCCTCTCTGTCCTGAAACAGAAAGTCGTTCAAAAGCTTTTATGTATGTTTTATAAAACTTTCTAAAACATTGGACAACAACAACCACTTACTGGAGTCTCAGTCTTTTCTCCTTTGGGCGTCTTTTTGAGGAGTCCACTGAACAGACCTCCACCTTTCTCCTGACGAGACGTCAGAATAAAAGCTTGAGGATAAACCAGGAGGTTTGATGTGAGTTTATTGTTTTCTGGGTTTTTCCCTCACTGACCTGCTTGTTGTCAGATAAGTTCTCGGTGCTGGCCGAGACGTCAGAGTCAGACACGGCATCCTGGAAACAAAAACCAGAGACTTTCAGACCGACAGCCACGGTAGCCTGAAGGGAATCGGTGAGAGAGGAAAAATGTTGATTTGACGGGTTAATGTTACCCATCAGTTACTAAAATAACTGTAGAAGGAAAAACCTAAGGAGAAAGAAAGGAGCATAAAAAGAAAGAATGAAAGGAAGCAAAGAGAAAAACTGAGCCAAAAAGCAAGCAAGGAAGAAAAAAAACAAAAAAAGGGAAAACAAGAAACATCTGAATTAAATTGTCAAAAGGAAACTCAACAGCAGTAGATGGAAGCAGAAACGTTTGATTGCAGCTCACCTCCTCCGACAGGACGGATTTGGGAGTCTTCTTAAACATCCCCCCAAATATTCGACCTTTTTCCTGTGACAAAGTTTTAGAAAGTACAGCAAAACTAAATCATTCATGAAAGACTCAGTCGTGTTCACACTCATTCAGTTTGTGTTTAACTGAGTTAATGCCGATTATGCCGATAGAATATCTGGGAAAGGAAATGGCGTCGTAACGTTTGGTGGCATTGCTGGATTTTATGGTGACATAAAAATCGGTTCAAACAACAGAAAATTGGTAACAAAACAGAAAAATAAGGCAGCTACATTCTTCCTAGTTTAACGCTCTGTGTGCAACAATAAGACCAAAAATGAAAACAAACCAAATCCAAAATGTCTCACCTTGACTAGGTTTTCATTTGGGGCTTCGTTGCTGGAAAGATCATCATCCTGCGTCTTTTTGTCCTGAGAAAAACAATAAAATTAGTTGCAAATCAATGGAGACATCAGGATTTTTGATCTTTTTGACCACAACAGTGGACACAAAATATCCTGAAACGTTCTCAGCAGAATATAAATGAAACGAATGAATCGAGAAGCTGCTGACCTCTTTAATCGTCTCTGACTCGTCTCCGTCTCCGGAGGATTTCTTCAACTTCCCTTTTTCCTGACAACATACAAGATTCTTCCTTTTTAGTTTCTAATTCCCAATAAGTTTTTCTCTGAACATTTTTAAAATCAAACACAAAAACAAAATCCACTCCAGAAGAGAAACGCAGCCAAGCTGGACGTTGCTTTTGGAAGGAAAACAGATCGAATTTTAACGAGATATTCATGTCTCCAGGTGGGAATGTGAACTTTTGGTAATTCCTGAGGATGAGATATTTACTCTCATTATTACATTGTCTTAACCTGGAATGTTTGGTGCAACACGAAGCAGCCATCTTGTTTTAGCAATGGTTCTTTGTTGTCATTTTAAAATAATATTAAGTCAAGTCCCAAATATTCACTTTACTTGTTTAATTGCAACAAAGATTTTTGAAGAAAGTTCTCATTTGTTAAAACCAAAAACAATTTCACCAAACCAAGGAAATAGAAAAAAATTGTCCAATTAAAGAACCGGAAAACTTTCTTTTATTTCAGGAAAACATCTGAGATCTACTTTTCTTTTCACTTTTTGTCAATGAAATATTTCATGTTTGTTTCACTGAAATCTTAACTCTTTGGGAAAACAGATGAAAGCAAAACATTTGAATTAAACGACGAGACGCTCTGACCTTTTTGCCGGCAGCTTCAGTCAGACTGTCGCTGCTTCCTGAAACGTCTCTGTGTGCTGCTGCCAGATTCTCCTGCAACGAAACACAAATACGTTCAATCCAGCAAAGACCACAGTCCAGATCAACCGCTGTTTTTGGCAGATTACTAAATCTGAACAGAAAAACAGAGCAAATGTTTTTTATACTGCAGACTCTGTGACTAAATTATTAATTTAAATAAATGACTGAGTGAGAATAATAGCTGTGTGGAGCTCAAGCTTTTATTTTATGAAAAAAAAGACACTTCTTCACTTACCATAAACAAAGTTTTGAATCATTTTGAACAAAAATTTGAAATATTTGCAAAGTATTGTGGAAGCAAATGATATTTAAAGCGTTATTCATTTTTTCAAAGTGGGATTTTGAACGAAAAACAAACATGTTTCAACCAAAAACTCACAAACACACAACTGCAGTTTTTGTTAAAGTTTAATAAGTTTTTATTGCAAGAAACTGATTTGGAAACATTTTCTTTTGCTTTTGTTTTTTTTTCGTCCTAAAAATACCAACATTTCCATTTAACTTTATATTTTGTTCCGCCTGATGATGTAATTTTAAAATAATGAACGATTGGATGTTTTAATTAGTTACTCGGTACTTGAGTAAAGTTTTTACCAAACACTTTTTTACTCTAGTCATTTCTTGGACGGTTACTTTTTCACTTTACTTGAATAAAAAAATGTTGAAGTAGTTCTACTTTTACATGCGTAAAATATTTGTGTACTTTGCCCAGCGCCTATATAACAGAAGAGAGCGAGTTTTTGTATGGATGGAGTTTTTCTTTTCTGATAGATGATGCGTTTGTTGGAGGGAACGTTACCTCTGCTGCTGGTTTCGGGGATTTTCTTAAGAGTCCAAAAAAGCCGCCTTTCTCCTTCAGAGAAACAATATAAACAGGATTTTATAGTCAATTACCCGGAAACATTTTCCTCAGTCAACAGAGCGACACCCACACATGTTCAGACATGTTTCCATGTTTAATGTCTGACTCATCCTGTTTTATCTGCCAGAGCTGCCATGAAAGACTAACCTTGTTCTCCGTCAGGCTGTCGCTGCTGGCAGAGAGTTGGCCGTGCAGCGACGCGTCACCCTGAACAGACGTTACAGAAAACCAGGAAGTTACCGGAACATGTTTACTGTGCAGCTGTGATGAATTAGCAACACATTTTGTGTTTTAGCGAGACGAAAACATCTTGAGTTTTAAAGCAAGTAAATAATGATGTTTCTGGAACACATTTGAACAATTAAAGCTGTGAACTGAGAAAAAACCCTGAAAATGTCTTACCTCCTCCAACTGGGACCCTTCGGATGGTTTTGGAGATTTTCTAAACATCCCACCGAACATATTTACTTTCTCCTAATTAAAAAAAAGTCACATTTTCAGATTTCATACCTGTTCAGGACTTCGCTATACAGGTGAATTGAAACTGATGGGAATGTCACTAAAATGTGTTTTTTGGTTATAAATTCATTAGACACCAATTTATAGCTCAAGATTTGATAATTATTGAAACTCCAAACTTCAGCTTCTCTGTAAAATTATATTATTACACAATTAAAACAAAACTAGATTTTTTTTTAATTCAAAGGTGTCACAGACACAGTGAAGAAAGAAAAGCCACATTTCTTTAGAACTGCTTATTCTCTCTGATGCCTTCTGCTCTTTCTATCCTAGTGGTTTTATTATGGTGTCTTTTAATTGTCAAGAAATCAAATGTATTATTACTATTATAATATTAATGGAAAGTTGAGTGAAAGGAAAACACAGATAAGTGCAGCACAAAAAGTGAACCGTTTCAGAAGCTTCTTAATGGACTAAAGATAAAAACCACTGGACTGTTGGTTGGTGGTTCAGTTCTCTTCAAAATAAGAGTAGATTTAACATTTTATTTAAAAGTCAAGACCCTGTTTGTAGGAAGAGACGATCAGAAACCGTGTTTGCGATTCAGGGTGAAGTTTTCAGAATCAGCAATGATTTAGGGAGACATTTAATCTCTTATTTGATACCAACAAACTACATTTTTATAAGCTGTAAACTAAAATGATTAGTTTGCATTATTACAGTGTAATAATGCGAGTTTAACCAGTGACGTTAAATCCAAACTCTGAAGCGTTCTTACTTTGACGTTGCTGTTTTCAGACAGATTCTCGTTGCTCTTTGACAAGCCGGCCTGCAAAACGTCTTTATCCTGAAACAAAAAGCAAATCAAATAATAAAAACAAACCACAGAATTGGTTGATGATGATGAGTCAATAAAATTCACTCAGAAAAATCTCAACTTTTAAAAGTAAAACAGCAGCAACACAAGGAGATCAACATTTACTTTATTTAAATGTTTGTTTTCTAGAATTTAAACACAGAATATTTCCTTTACTTTAATAATTGCAAGCAGATGGTTGGTAAATCTGGATCAAACTTTTAATGCATCGCCTTTCCTGGTTCTTGTTTCACAACATTTACGTTTTCTGCCTTGATTTTTAAAAAAACCTGTCTTAATTAAATTAATTAAAATGTATTAAAATGTAACAAGATCCATACCTGATCGGTTTCTGCTAGCTTCGGCGATTTCCTGAATATCCCGCTGAAAATTCCTGCTTTTTCCTAAATCACAGTGAATTCATAATATTAACTCTGTCTGCTGTAAATGCAGTTTATCCACATCAATCTGCTCACCTTGTTGTCAGACAGACTGTCGCTGCTGGCAGACAAATCCTTGTGATCACTCAGATTCTGCTGCAGCAACAAAGTCACAGACAAAGAACACACTTAGATAAATCATCTAAAAACTTTTTACATATATATAACTCATTTGCTGATTCAAAACCTAATTGTCCTCCAGTAAAGAAGTAAACTCTTATTTACCTGTGCGGACGTCTCATCAGCTGGTTTAGTCGATTTCTTTAAGATGCCAGAAAAGAAACCACCTTTTTCCTGTAAGGAAATAGGATTTTTAAGAAACTAAGAAATTTACCATTTCATTTCATTTTGATAAAAAATTATATCTTGATTGTTGAATTAGCTGAATTTTTGCAAATAAAACAAGGAAAAATTCTGATTAACACATATAAAACATGACTGTTCTAAATATTTTCGAGCTTCGCTTCAGAATAAAATCAAACTCAACTGGTTAAAAAGTGTCAGGAATGTGGAAAATTTGGAAGATTTCTTTCAGAGGAAGAGAATCATGAAGCTGCTGAACATTTCCTTCCTGCCTTCTGCATGTTTAAAACGCCACTGTGTCTTAATCACATCTACACATTTTAACACATTTCCACCATGATTCCACCTTCTGCAGGTTCAAAACTCATGTTCTTGTATTTTATAGATAAACACAAGGAGCTCTGGCCTTTTCCCATGAATTTACTTAATGAAGCGATAAAATGCTTGATGAAACATATTGCCTCAGTTATTGCTTACGTGGGTTGGTTCACATGTTTTCTCCTCTTCTTCTTCTTTCTCCACATCTTCAGAATCACTTTCTGCTTTACTGACCTGAGAATGAATAGAAGTGAAAACAGTTTATAAGAAGGAGAAACAAAACTGAAGCGATGTAACTTTTTGCATCACTCATGATGTGATGTATATTCTTAAACTTAAAGAAATAGACTTTACAGTGAAATGTTTAAATAAATGACTTCATAATAAGGCTATATTTTGTCATTCATGATTTTACCTTCAGGGCAGGAGAGGATGATTTCTCCTTGGGTGTTTTGCGAAACATTCCAGCGAGGAGACCTCCTTTCTCCTGATAACACAGAGAATAAAAAACACTTATATTTAATGTTTCCACACAAGGTAATTTGAGGATAATATCAGTATTTGTGTTCTTTAAAAAAAAGAAGAAGTGGGATCTGTATCTCTTTCCAGTCGTGTTTTTTAAAAAGACATTTCTTCCCCTTCACTTGTCATCAATATGACATGAAGACTTCGAAAGAGCGGAAGCAGAACTGGTCTGTGTTGGACTGTACCGGTTTGTGTTCTGCATTGTGTTGCTCTTTGCTATTGTCTCCCAGTTGTTCCTTCTCTGAACTGGTTTCTTCTGCACTGGGCTCGGGACTGGGCTCTCTGCTGGTCTGAGGAGTGACATCACACCAGTCACATCTCACCATTTACACCAGTTAACAAACGTAGACATGAAACAAGACAAATAAATGGGAGAGAAGTTACTAATCATTACAAATCAAATTAACTTACCTTTATTTTCTTGCAAATGAGACATTTAATGTATTAGAAAGTTAATAATAATAAAAGAAAAAACAATACTCTCTTCAGTTTAACACACACTGGAAGTGTCAAAACAGATTTGCTAAATGCAATTATCCATTTACACCAGTAGGGGGCACAGCCTTCCATTTGAAACAAATATATTACTTACTAAACCAAACTGAATTAAATATACAATAAAAGGCCACTCGCAAATGTTTTTTATAACCATAAATATATATATTTGAACCCCAAAACTCATTTTTCCACCTGAAAAGACCCTAACCCTAACCCAGGGTTAGGGTTTTTACACCAGAAGTAGCACTAAAATAAAGCAGAAAGAGAAGCAACACCACAGCAGCACAGAAGAAGAAAGCCAGGAGGCAGCAGAATTTGCATGAATGTTTTATTCAGTAGCATCAACGTTCCTGAGTAGCACAAGTTCGAAATGGATTGATCAGATGCCACCAGTCTGCATCGATTTATAGAAAATAATAGGGGGCGTGCCTCTTTTTGTATTTATTAAAAAATTATGTGATGTGCGATTACAGTTAATTCTACCACAATGTGGAGAATTCAACATCAGTTGCGCAAAATTAATTTAGAGTTTATTTTGCATCATATAGTTTTGTTTTCATTCCGTTTTCTGCACAAATGGGGGCTTGGGCTCCTGCCCCCACTTGCCCCCCTCTTGTTGACGCCTCTGCTCAATGACTCAGTGAGGTTCCTCAGCTGTTATTAGCCTAAATTGCTTTGAAAACTATTTTACGTGTGTCAACACAATCATCAGACTGATCGTGTTGACACATCTCCACCTCCACCATCACTGAGAAACGTTTAGCTTTTTTCCACCAGCAGCAGAAACCCCAGATGGAGCGTCGTACCTTTGGTGAGGACTTGAACTGCAGCCCTTTCATTACTCCTTTCAGAATGCCCTGCTGACCACAGCCGCATGTCACAAACAGACTGACGACACACACATTAACGGACACACACACACATACCGGTTTGTTGCTGGGAGCCTGTTTGATTGGAACTTTGTCTGATTTTTCCTCTTGGTCGTCAGTCATGTAGCTCTGAGGAGAAAAAAAACACCAGAACATCAGCTTGGTGTTAAAACTTCTCTGTTTGTAGAAATGATTAAAATGGTTAAGAGTGAAAATAATCAATTATTTTTTATTAATGCAGCAGATTTAATCATCGAGTTGAAAAAAGCATCAGTCACCTGTTGACTGGAAGTTAGTAAATAATGACATTTTTGGAGCTTTTCATTAATAACATTGTTTTGTGATTGGAAACAAACATACTTCAAGTCTGAATTAGGACTTTGCTTCATAATAATGTCCTAGAACTTATTGTGATAAATGATTATATTGTTCTGAAATTATTTTTTAAGTAATATAATGGTAAAATAACGCAAGAACACATTTTCAAAAATTAATAAACTTTAATTTCTGTTGAATATTTAATTCTGAAACTGAAAGACAATTTACATATTTCAAAATAAGTAAACAAATCAACAAATAAAATAGCCACTGAATGTCCTAGAATAAACAAAACTGCTCTTCAACACATGATCTAGTTGAAACCACTGAACTACACTGAAAACTTTTATCATCTTGTGTTTGGTAGAAAGAGAAAGACATGAGAAAAAAACAATCATGCAAAAGGAAATTATAGAGCTTATCTGTGATCATTGCGGCAGGCTCAGTCTCTATAACTGGACAGGTTATTACAACATATACGAAACTGCTGACTCAGAGCCTCTGGATGTCTGAATGCACAGCTATGTAACATTCATGTGCGCAGCGACACACCCACACCTGTTCGTCCTTCTGGTTTGATGCCTGAAACTGGTTTTCCCTGACAGTCAAGTTTCCACCAGCAGAAAGCTCTGGGTTACAGCAACGTGCAAACATTTTAAACAGCCTCTAAATGACTGTTTACATTTTATTTTCAAACTAGAGCAGATCCCGGTCATCAGCAGTAGCGATTTTTGGTATGGGCTGTTGCCCAGGGCGGCACTAAAACAGGTGGAGGGATAAAACCTTTTTTCTACAGTATATTTATTTGTCAGTTGGGTTTTGAAAACCTTTTGAATGTGTGAAGTTAGTAATGTATGGGCTGGGAATATGTTTTGTGCAGATTTGAACTACATTTTGATCTGACCCATAATTTTGAAGGTTTCCTGCATTTTGATTGGTTTGGAGGCAGCAGAAGGCGGGGCCTGCCCAGGGCAACATTCATGCTAGAATCACCACTGGTCATGAATGTTTTTATTTAGAGTTTAGATGCTTTTTCCACATAAAAATGAGTGAAATAGTCTCCAAACCAAAAAATAAATATATACTTTGAAAGAATTTATAAAGTTTAAAAGATATATCCAAGAAGTACAAAAAGGCCTAAATGCCAGGAAAGGGTTATCCTAAAACCCGGGTGTCCAAAACGAGGCTCGGGGGCCACTTGTTGTCATTTTAAGGTTTGTTTTTGGCCCCTGACTATAAATCAAAAATATGAGTAATTATTGCCTGACAACAAAGACCCAGATAGACACTTTTTATTATATTTCCTTTGAAAGAGATTTTCAAACACAAGCCAAGTTTCTGCTTTTCCACTCAAATTTGTTGTACTTTAATCGCCACCAATTAACCTTGGCCCAAAAAAGAAAGAGCTGGCCTACTTAGCCTAAAAAGAAGAACAATTTACCTCTAAACGTGGAAAGTACATGCCTGTCTTTTAATAATGCAATTGTGCAATACACTTACTATCGTCTTGTATCAACAAAATTCATTTTCTAAAGAAGGACTTCTTTGTTGCTTAAAATCTTGCATGTGTAGTACTGAGCAGATTTCTTTTATTTTCATATCTTAAAAGTTAATTTTAGTGCTTTCAACTACACAATCTTTCACAAAACATAATGCTTATATTAATGAATGCCCTCTTTTTAATTCACAAACAGGAAATTAGTGAGCTTTACTTACTGTAAATGTTGGCGTTTTCTCTTTTTGGCTATGTCGAAACATTCTCGACTGATTGCTCTACCAAAAAAAGCACAGAGGAAGAAGACAGATGAAGACATTATGAATGCTGTTTGTAAGACAGCTGGGAGCTAGCGCTGTGCAGCTGCAGGTAAATACCCGCTTGCAATCCATATCATCTGCAGCAGCTTCTGGTTGGTCAGTTTGTCTGGAAGTCTGAGGGGAAAGAAGAAGACATTTTATTTATAACGTTATTAAATAAACAAGTCAGGATTTTATATAAATGCGCCTCTTTTCGGTAAGTCCATACCTTTCTGGGTTCACCGGGTCTCGTTGCTGCTTTAGGTTCCTGTACAAATAAGAAGGGTAAATAAAAGATGGAATATACGTAAAACCTTGAGAAGCTCCTTCAAATCCTTTCTCCTTGCACACTGCGATGAAAGAGTAACTTGTGGGTTTTTGGAGACTTCACTTTCACTTTGACTGTCAGGGGCGCAAAAAATTGTAAATGCCTGAGTTTTAAACAGGAAAACTTACTTCAAAATGACCAGAAATAACGTTCTCATGAAGCACATTTTATTCAAATGAGAATAAATGTTTGTCACCAAAAATTACATTTAATAGAAAACTTTAAATGCTCTTTTCTTCAGAGTTGCACTTAATTTATACTCATATTTTTAGAACTATTTGAACTGATAATAAATATCAAAATATTTAGCAGCATTCAAATTGTTTTACATAAATATATATACCCAGAATTAAACTCAATAAAATACATAAATATAAGACATTTTTTAGACTATATCAGTGCGTCTCAACAGTTTTAATACAATTTTTTCTTCACATAAAATTTCTTGATATATTTTATTTTAAAAGTTATAAATACCTCGCTGTTTGAGGCTGCTGATTTTTTCCTACTGTACTCTGTGTGAGTCAGCTCCTGCACAGAAAAAATAAATGAGTCGATTAATAATCCCAGCTAGAGATTTTTAAACGTTAAAGCTTTAATTCTACTGTTAAGCATCTTTAAACCAAATAACACCTCATGTTGTTCTTTTAACACACTGTCTACAAATCTAATCCACTAAATGGTCATTATTTTGTAAGGAATTACACTTCTATAGAAAGTGTTCAATCATTAATTTAAAAATAAAAAAATTAAAGAAAATACTTCAATATTTGTGAAAAAAATCTAGATAATTTCACTTTTTTCACCAGTGGAACTGAACCCTGTTGGCTGTTAAAAACACAAATTACAGAAAGCAAATTGCGCCAACATGCAAGGCAGAAGGATTATGTTTTCACACAGGGACACCTTGGTTTATGTAACATTTGCCCTTAATGAACAAACCATAACTTGTTACTGCCAAGTTATCATCAGGAAGTGGATTATTGTCACAAGTGGAAAAAACCGTTTCACAACGTAAACAGCAAGACTTCTGACATGCTTCTTTGAATAATCTACATTGAAAACTTCCTGTGTTTATTGTTAAAAACATGTAAAAAGGGGGAAAAAAAGTGTAATGTCTATGAGAATAATTGTGAGTTAACTATTATTCTCATACAATAAATTGTGATTGAATATTATATTAGATTTGTCAGCTCTAAAAGTGGAGTTTAATTTTGCAGAGGATGCTTTTTCCAGATGCGTAGGTTGAGTTCACTGTTCTTTTGCATAAAAACTGAAATCAGGATGTCAGACAAAATAAAGCATGTATTGTTGTTAGAGTTAATATTCTTTTTCTGAATAAGCAATGGATTTTACAGGTGAGTTCATAAACCCTCTTTTAGCCTTGACTAGTTTTAGATTCAACTTAATCTCCAGTTGGTCACTGAACCACATGTTTACAGATTTTAACAAACACTAATAAAGCAGAATTAAGATTAAAACAAGCATATGTAAGTGTTTTGTCGCTTTTAGTAAAACTTTGACCTTTGAACTCACAGCATCTTTGGGTCGAGGAGGCATCAAAGGAGCTGGCTTCACGTCTCTCTCTGCCTCGTTTCTTTTGACCTGAAAACAAAGTTTCAGGGTGTTAACATCCTGGGATTTACTTTAAACCCCATATATGGCAGCTCTTTCATTATTACAGGTTAATGAAAGACTTGAGTTTGGTGCTTTACCTCTGAGGGCTTTGGAGGAGGTTTAGGCTGGAGGAAACAAAAAAAGCACTGAATGAGTTGTGTCGGTTTGATTTACAATATTCCCAGATCCCAGCCCTCTATCTGGAAACAAAGAGTCATAACCCAATATATTTATACAAGTTCATAAATTAATAGTGTACAACATTGTAAGGGCATCTAATATTTTTACCAAGCAATGTTCATATCAGATTTGTATAAAGAGAAAGCACATGCAGCTGAAAAGGAAAAAAAATAAATTCAGAAGGAAAATGGTGGAAAAATTAATTTAAATTGAAGATGTTAGTGAATCTAAATATATTTCTGCATTTAAAAAAATGAAAAATCATGATGAAGCAATACGGCACTGGATAAACTGATGTTTTATTTAGCATTTTTTGTTATTTTCTATTTTAAATACGTTTAATTGTCTTCTGAGCTGAACAGCTTATTTTCTTTTTATGTGAATGTAGGTCAACTATAAGTTCATACTTCTTTCTGCTCCTTTCCATTCATTATATTTTTATTTGTTCCATGAACTGTTCATTTATTATTGAATGAATAAAATGAAAAGCCAGCTACAGATACACATTTAAAATAAGAGTGAACTTTGTAATGAGAGGAACAAATAAAAACAAACAAAAAAGGAAATGGTGTTGATGTTGTAAAGGTTCATGCAGGAACATGCATAACTCTGGGAATGCAGAACATCCCAGAGACTTGTCGGTTCAGTTTGAGTAATTTTAGTTTAGCCAGGTTTTGTTTGTCTCACTCTCACATGAGGCAAGTTCAGGAAGTTTGATATGTGAGATATTTCATCACTGCTCTGAAATGTGACACTTTATAAGTTGCCATAAGCCACCAAGCTGCCAGCAGAGACGCACCATTCCACTTGAAGGTTCAGCAAACACGTTAAAAACACTAAAAACTGTCAATAAAACAGCAAATGGAATCATTTATTTTAATATATACATGTAAATATTTAAAACATTTTTTTTTTCTTAAATTATTTACCAACAGATTAGTGTTTATAATTGATATTTTACGTGCTTTTATGTGCAAATCATTGTTTATAATTCACATTGTGGTAAGCAACAAAAACAAACACTTACTGTTTGCACTTATTGTAAAGAACAAGCTTACAATAATTTATTAAACTTATTTTTTGGAAAATTATTTTTCTTTATTCCAAAAAAAAGAATTTTTTGGCTGCTTATACTAATCAATTTGCTAAAAATATATCATTATAAATAAATAAAAATATGGTAAACCTAAAAAATACTATTAGAAGCAGAGCTTAGATTAACATTTTCATTAAATCATGATTTTGGAAGCAGGGTTTTGATCATTTCTCATAACAGTTTAGTTTGATTTGTTGTAACTTTTGTCTCTTTTTAGAGTGTGTTTTATTATCAGCTAAATATTGTTTAGTTTTTATTAGTTATTGTAGTTTTAATTTTTTCATACTTTGGTTCATTTGTGGGTGCAGATCTCAAACAGGTCAAAGTTTTGTCATCATGTTTACAACTATTGGATGATGAATACTCACCAGAACACATACATTTAAAAAATGTATTTAATTATTGTTGAACAATAAATGATTCTGGGGTTTTTGCTGTTTTTGCAGACCTGCATAAGCGCCGCCAGCAGGATTACAAAGCGCTGTAATTTTCCAACATCTAACATAATCTAATTGTGTCATATTAGTTCAAAAGGTTGATAGATTTATAAACACATAAATGAAGGGTCATATATCTACAATTTTTAGTAAGTTGTATAAACACACAACATAGTTACAATCAGTTATAGTTTTTTCCCCATTTATTGCCACTTTTATTCATTTCAGTTAAAAACATTTCGGTTATTTTGTTTTTAACTATAATAACCTCGGTGGAAGTCATTTTTATGTTTATAAATATCACTGGGTCGTACTGATAGTGTTTTGTGTTTGCAGGTTTCCTCACCGGTTTCGGCTTCTTTCTGACCTCTGGCTTCATCATGCAGGCCTCCATCCTGCCTGCAGGAGCGACACAAAGACAGTTCAGCAGGAAGCTTTTGGGTTTGTGAGTGAGAATTGTTCATATAAAGAGAAGAATATAAGAGTTAAGAAACCAGTGACCTCTGAATACATTTTCTACATTAATAAACCTGGATAACATCATTATCATCAGGAAAACACTGGTCATTTTTATGCTAATTTTAATAATCATTAAACTTTCATTTCATGCATTACTGCAAGACATAAAAATGAACTGAAAAGAACTTTAATTACTTGCCTAAAGTTTTGTTTTTTTAACAGCTTTTCTACCAGCTAAAATTTTGAGCAAAATGTGGACAGATTCAGTTTCCACTAGTTTCCAGTACTAACTTAAACAAAACCCAAATCTTCTAATCCTCTGGAGATAACAGGGCAAAGAAGAACAAAAATCAAGACAATTATCGGCATTCCTGAGCATCTTCTTCATTAAACTGCTTTCCAACACAGTGTCTACAATCAGAGGCCTCGTCAGATTCACTGTGACACAGACTGCTGCAATAGATCCTTCATTATCTACAACAACTCTCCAAAGAACCTTATATAACATGAGTTAAAACAACATTTAATCTCCCTTTGGGATTGATTAAGTATTATTGAACTGAATTTGAATCAAAGAAAAAAATTACCTCTTATTTTTTGGCTAAAACAATAAAGCAAGAAAGAATAAATCTCCAAACTTAAAATTTCATAACTTTGATTCCTTTTCACACTTTATAAAATATAAGTATTGAATTTATGGTTGATATTTATTCAGTGAGCAAAAAGTTACAGAAAAGGAGAATCAAGAAAAGGATGAAAAGAAAGAAAGAAAGGATCAAGATCATAATGAATGTAGGACAAAAAATAATTTACAAGAAAGAAAATGAGGAAGAAAAGGCAGAAGAAAAAAGAAAAAAATGATTTCCAAAATGGTACACCAGAATGAACAGATAGAAGATAACGTTAGAACACAGATTGTGTTTAAACAGGAGGTCTCACTTCAACATAAATTGTAGAAGTGCGTCTGTGTTTGGTGCATTTCTGGTTAAGACGTTCTTATTCGTGGTTCAGTGACCTGAAATTGTACTCGAGAGTAGTAATAATTCATAAATAAATGTACCCTATGAAAACATGTAGATATCTACAGATATCCATCTAAAGAACAACTGAAAATCTATACATCAGGAACAAAAGTGGAAGAATAGAAAGGAGCGAGTGAGGAAATAGTTTTAATCTCCTGACAAGTTGTCTTCGTACATTAGCAGAAATGAATTCATAAAACAAAAACCAGAATGAATGAAGCTAAAAATCCACCCGACTGTCATAATTAACCAATTTATCTCACACTTTCTGTACAATCACCACTGTATTTCACTTTGACAGTGACATCTCTGAAATATGTTCGTAAATTTAATCAATAAATCCATTAAACTGTCTGCAGCTATGTATCCTTTTCATCGTCTTGAAGTGAAATCAGAAAGTAGCCGTTGGTACATTTTAGCTAAAGCGCTCGCGCAAACTTAGAAGCTCCACAAAGATCGTCGATGGACGAAATTGGCGTTTAAAACCATTAACGGATGAAACTAACCGAAGTTAAGTGAGGCCTATCAGCTTGAACCTACCGGAGATCCTTCAGAGATCCCTCTACGATCCTCTCCTCCGAGTTTCAACAGTGATTGACGTATAAAAAAAAATAAAAACAAACGGGAGGCTCCTTCATCGTCATCAGACTCCCAGGAGTTTTAAAACTTCGCCACTCCCCGCTCTGCAGCATCTGCACTCAAGATGCGTTCAGGAGCCGTCCGAAAAACACGGAAACAACACTTATTTGACAAATCATTTAAATGTTTATGTATTTATTCAACTTATTAATGTTCAAGGGATTTTACCAACTAGTTCAGCTGATGGACATTGATATCAGTTATTTTTTATTTCTTTTTGCTACGCAGGTTAGGAAACATAATATGTACATATTAATTTATAAACTGCATAATAAACCATTTAAATAAACATAGATTTTGTACTTATTTATTAATGTTCTCAGTTTATAGTAAAAAAAAACAAACTGCAGTGTTTATATTTTGTGTCAATTTTCATCTTGGATTTGTAGTGATTGGCTTTTTAATGTTGTATTTTTCCCTTCATTTTTAATTTTACACAATATAAAGCTATTTGTTTACATTCATTTGTAGATCATTTTTATGCATATTTTTAGATTGTGTTAAATGCTGTGGAAGTGCTTATAAAATGTAAATTTTTTTGAATAATGATTTTTATGTTCTCTTTGAACTGTTCTACAAAAATATTTTTATATACATTATTTTCTATCAAAAATAAGTTACAAGCTATAAATTCACTAGATCTTTTAGTGCCAGGAGTGACACTAAATAATAAAAAATAATAAAAAATAATGTCTGTCAGTGAAATAATGATGCAGCGAGTCTGTTCGTGCGCGCTGCCTGTCCATCCCATGTTCTCATGTTTGCTAAGCTGTGTTTATCTCCACGTCTGGTAATCCGCAGATTCCGACACCACCCAAAGGTGACTTCACCTGTGGAACAAAGCATCTTTAAACAAACTCAAACACACCCGCAGAGCTTCTCTGCTACAAAATTATCTTGGTGAAACTTCTTGTTGCATGAGAAAAACACTTCCTGACCAGCAAAAAGAGACCATTGAACAAACGTATCAGTGTTTCAAGTCTCTCACCTTCCTTTGGGATGAAAAGATGATTGGAGAACCTTTGTCTCCTCTGGTTTCTGGCTGAACTCACCTGGAACAAGGGTGTGGTCAAGTTCGGTGGCTACATGTGTCTACATGCAACTCACAAGTTTCACAACAGTCATAATTTTTGCATGTCAATAGATGTTAAAAGTGATTTTCTAAAATTAGAAAAGGACGCGGGGTAGAGAGGCAGAAGTTGGGAGTTGAAATGCCCGATAACCAGTGGGCATTGAATATCACATGAGGAATTCACAGATCATGTTGCTGAAAATCTTGTTTCACCACACTTCAGCTTCTCTACACATGGGTTACTGAGTTTGTTGTCGCATGTTGAGTCCAACAAAATTAATTAAAAACATGCAGTGAAAGTTTGTAAATGTAGTTTATTTCAATACCAAGATAAAAAGAGAATTAAAAGGCAAAATATGTTGTATTCAAACACAATATACTAAAAAAGTTAAAGTGCAGCTTCATCTGAGTAGCATATAGTTGCTATGAGAAGTTTATCACTCGCATAAATGTCATAATTGTGGTTTACCAATTTTAGTTACTCTTTCTACAGTGTGAAATAAAAAAAAAAACCACACTGGTATTTGGGTAAATGCCTGTCAGCAACATGCAGAGACCTCATAATGTGACATCAAGTTCAATGTAGTCACTCTTCTTGACAGAAGATCTAGTTTATCTTAATATTTAGTTTATAATTCACAAAACTATTACGGTAATTAGGTGGAGGGAATATTTTAAGCCTCCTTCATCTTTTACAAAACCAGTTGTGATGACTGTTTGGAAACCCCAACTGATAAATGTTGAACACAGGTTTCAAAAACACTCCGCAGGAAAAGGGAAGATTTGTTCAACAGATTTAAAAAATAAAACACAGATAGAAGACCTATAGTATAATGGTGTGCTAACATCACACCAATCATAATGGTGTGATGTAAGCTAGTGATGCTAATGCTAGCATGTTACGCTACACACAAGTAGCTGAAGCATCTGGTGTTGACATGTTGGTCAGGGATGTTCAGAGTCCCAAAGAAGCTTGAACCACTGCATAAATTTAAATATATGCATGTGCTGTAATTTCTGTAAATAATTTAAAAAATCTTGGACTTTGCATGTGCTTCTTCCCTCGCAGACATCTTTATAAAACAAACTATAAGGCAGCTAATTTTGGATGAGAGACAATCAGTTTGGGCCCCACAGTATCTGATCTAGGACCAGCTTAAATACCGTAATTAATTGAAAAAAAAGAAAAACTCAAAAAATCCTCAATACACTTTTTCTGACTGACTTAAACTAGATGAGGCATCAAAGTGCTTGTTCAATAGCAAAACCTGTAAAATGTACAGACGTGGCGCCGCCAGTTGCTCGTTTCATAATAAAAATGCATTTAAACTCACATGGCCAGTTTATTGCACGTAGAAGTATTTCTAATACAGCCTTTACAGAACAAAGAAGACCAATAAATAAACATTTGCTTCTAACAGGCAACAGAGCAGCTGACACCAGAACCTAAAGAAGACATTTTACTCTAAAGTAACAGCATAATTTCTATACCTCACATAGTGGATATACAATTGTCTGTTTGGTTTAAATTAGCTTAGTTAAATGTACCAGCTAAGTGATATTAAACAATTCAATGAGACGGATTTATATTTAAAAAACCTCACAGGCTTGAATCCAATGATGGAAACCAGTGACATTCATAATCATTCAGGGTGAAATTTACCAGCTAGCATTTCATAAAAAAGTCTGGATCAATAAGATTTTGCTGAGATAAAAACAACTTTTATCGATTTATTCTCGTCAAATGACAACAGAGAACAAGAAGAGGCTGAGAACATGAACTAAACTAAATAAATGGTGTAAAAACTCTAAACTCTGATTCACATTTTAACAAAGTTAAAATAAAACGATAATCTGTATTAAATGATTAGCAGTTAAGTTTTTGACTTCTTTATCCTGAATTTGTTGAAGAAACATGTGACCTCATCTGTTAATGGTTTTGACCCTAAAACATAACTAAAAACCGATAAAATAAGGAGATTTAAATGTTGCAAAACCCAGCAGAATGTTTAAGATTATTCAAAATATTCAGCTAGCAAGCTATTCAAGCCTGAAACTATTTTTCATCAATGCAGATTCATATCCACCAGTTTCTATAAAACATAGTTTCACTACTGATAGTATAAAAATGACACCCAGTGACTCACACTGTTTTAAAAAAAGGCAGCCATCATCTTGTAACGTAAAAATCCCAGATTGAGGTGAAATAAAATGCAGTTTAAGGTTGGTTTCCTACTGATGTAGTGTTTTGATCAGAACGAGTCAGTTTTAATGTGAAAGTCTCCTCAATGAGGCTGGAGAGGAAACAGCAGCAGGAGGTTTTAAATGGGTAAAGTTTAAAGAGTCCTGTTAAAACTTTAACATTTAACGCAGTCTGCTACGGGGAGCGGATTATAAAGTTACGCAGTACAAAAATTAATAGTAATATTTCGGCTTATTTAGTCTGTCATACAGAAAAAAATGGATTTTTACAGGATTATGACTTTGAAAATTGAATCCCTGATTTGTTTCCTCTGACAGGCTCAATAAACCAAAAATACTGTTATTAATTTCTTACTGTAACATTTACAAGCAGCACCTCATAACAACCTGCTGGAGTCAGACATATTCCCGGTTCTCAAGGTCCTTTTTTATTGCTTTTTTGATCCGGTCGATCTCGTCCTCATCTGAACTCTCATCATGTTTCTCACTTGTCTCTTTCTTTTCGCTCTCGCCCTCTTTGCCGTCCGCTTTGCCTTCTGGTGTGGTGCTGTGCAGCTCCTCCCGGATGGTGTTGAGCTCCACCAGCCCGTCGTGCAGCTGTGTGGCCACCTCCCTGATTTTGGCTGCAAACTCTGACTTTGCCCCTTTCTTCAGCTCCTTAGAGTCTTTAGCTACAAAGTAGATGTCCATACCGACAAAGAGCCCCGTGAGGACGCCAGTGGCCATGCTGGCGATCTGGACCGCCCTGGCGGCCGTGCTGCCCGCCACGTTGGCGATCTGCACCACGCGCATGATCTCGTTGGCGTTGATGAGGATGGCCTTCCCCGCCATGGCGCCGTCCTCGTAGAACTGGCTGGTGAGCGCGGGGAAGTCCTGGTTGTACGCGCTTTTCTTCATCTTGATCAGGTCGAACTTGCGCAGGTTCTCTATTCCCTGCTTGATGAACTTCAGGCACTTATTGAGGTCGCCGATCTTCGCCTGGTAGTCCTCCACGATCTTCTCCACCTTCTTGCGGTCCAAAGAGTTGTTGACCTGGTTGGAGATGCCGGCTCCGGCCGAAGTCAACCCACCGGCCGTGGCGACACCTAAGCCGACGGCTGTGACAATCAGAGAGGTTCCCATGGTGACCGGAGCCAGGGCGAGGCCGGTGATGGTGGCGACGCCTCCGATGGCGCTGGTGGAGCCGCCGGTGATCTGTGCGATCTTTGTCTTCTTGTTGAATTTGTCCAGGCCGTCGGCGATGGCGTTGAGGTCGATGACGTGTTGCCAGAGGCTCTCGGCTCGCTCGGAGAACAGCTTGTTGAAAACTCGGATTCCCTTCTGGACCTTATCTGCAGTTACAGCGAAGGCCCTGAAAAAAGAGGAAGATGATGACTGAAAATGACAACCGACAGAACTTTCATCGAATTTCTGTGAGAATTTGCTTCTAATATTGTAGATGGGAAATTTATCCAAATCTCTTTACTTATTGCTCACTGTTCACTTATTCTTCAAATTCTTTTTGCCAGTTGGTGGTTACCATAGCAACCAGTACCTGCCAGCTCCGCCCCCTTTCTCTGTTACGGTTTGTAACTGTGGTATGCAACAGGATCGGCGCGGCGTTTTCTAAACTAGTACGATACTTTAGCATTTTTAATTTTGCCATGTTTCATTACACTTATAATTAATGTGAATTTCAGCTTTTCGATTTTACAACTGTTAACTGTTTTGTTAACTATTGCTCTGTGGTTAGTTAAGGGTTATTTCTTGTATTTATTTAATGTTTAGGGGCAAAAGCTGCAGGACTTGACTTTAACCACCAACTTGATGTCTCTCTAGTTAGAAAAAATAAATACAGCGAGCCAGACAGATTTTTAAGTTTTGTAGAAACTACGCAAGTGATTAACTTCCAGACTGTAAATAAATTCAGGAGCAGTTTGTAGTATAGTTTATCAGCGTAATTATAGATAATAAGTGAACAATAGAGTTCATTGACGTCCATTTCTGCTGCAACATACTTGGCCTCTTCCTTTTCTGTCATGTCATCATCTTGAGGCGTGTCCTCCCATGCTACAAAAAACAAAAGCAATAAAGAGTAATGCTATGAGTCACTTCATGGGTAGCACAAAGACAACAGCATGTGTCGCTATGACAACCATAAACCATAAACTCCCAGTGGCCTGGGTGAACATTAGCAAGGTCAGCCTTTTGTTCCCAGACATTTCCAGGGAGGTTTATTAAAAGAATTTGGTTTGTTAAAGCAGGAAATTGTCTCTTTTCTACAAATGGACAACTGGAAGTATTTTTATTTTACTCGAGTGAGTTAAATACTTAAATGGAAACAATAGTAGGGTATTAAAACACTTTTCCTCACATTTTAAGAGAAAAATTTGAAAACAAATAGAAAAAAGACTCACATTCAACATTGTTCCACCAGTCCATGAGATCCTCCACATCCTGAAAGAGACACAGACAGTTGGTCACCTAGAATCGCTTTTATTTAGTTTATTCCACAGTGAAAATGGTCACAGGATGCTACACAAACAGACAAGGAGGCAAACCAAACTGGACAACTTTTAATGATGGTGGCGATGGACAGCAGCCGTCAATCATAAGAACTGGTAACCCTCCATGCATGTGCAGATTTGCAGCAAATACTCTATACAAGGTTTGAAGATGAAGGTTCATATACTTCACATGAAGATGCAGTCAAATATTGAATTTGAAGAAATTGGTAACCATGAATGAAATAAACTGATTAGCATCTAGACTTTTCTACGTTTTAAATGTTGCTCCGCTGAAACACCATTCATGACTTACTGAGAGAAATTGTGTGGTGTGAATTCAGGCAAATTTGATCAACTCAACAAACACGTCAGGAATGAACTGAGGTGAACTCCAGAGTTCACTTCAACTGAACCGAGACCAAGGATTTTCAGGTTTTAAGGTGAACCAGAGTTCGATTGTGCGTTCTCCCCTCCACAAACGAACCCAGAGAGACCACACATACATGGAGGGAACATAAATACACGATGCAGAAAGAGCCCAGCTGGGATTCAATCCTTGCTTCCAGGCAATAGTGCTGATCACAGTTCCTCCTTCCAACCACAAAATGTTCAGTAAAATCAAAAATTACACCAATATAACAAATATTTCAGAATCTCTTGAAACTTCTATTGCCATAATTCAGCTGACTGAATTATGACAATATTGATTTATGTCTCTTTCTACAAAAAAAGAGACATAAATCAATATACAATAACTAATTGCAAGGAATGGCTAACAGGTTTGTTTACAGATATTAAAATGATGTATGTTGGGTCGGAACTGGAAAAGGGGCAAACAGACTCTGAGTCGTCAACATATTTAGAAACCAACCTGGGCTTCATCTGGCCTTGAGGGCTCCATACGGAAATCCTCCAGCTGGTCAAATAAAGACCTTTGGGGTTCTTCATTCTGAGAAAACAAGACAAAAACAAATGAAAACACAGGAATAAGCATAAGTTTACAAACAATTCGGCACAGAAGATCAGTGACAGGCGTATGCTAAGTAGACATTTGTAAATTTAAAAACCAGCATGTGAAGAATAATGGTTTCATGATTTCACTATTTCTGCTCAGAGAAAAGGGAGGAAGTTTGAGTTACAACAATTTTAACTCTGTAGACAGTTTTCGGCTGTTTGCAGAAGTAAAAAAAGGACCAAAGCTTCCCTGAAGCCGCTGAAAACAAGAAGTGGAGAAACAAGTCTGGGCACATTTGAGCCTAATCTTCTCATCTTCTCATGTTCATGGGCACGCACAAACACGTATGACGGTGTGGGGGTAGGTTTCATGTCAGCAGTGTCAGAGAGGAACCAAAAAAAAAAGAAAAACACATTGACAACAATAGTCTCTGTGGGGAACTGAGCGTTTACTCTAGAGGTGAAGAGTGTGATGGGAGAATAGGAGGTTGTTTTCAGGGTGGAGGAGGGTGGGAGTCAAGTGACTGAAACACAAAGAGTAAGACTGAAAAGAAACACATCATGTACTAAATACATGTGCGTCAGATGTGGGTTTTATGCAGCAGATAGGAAAAAGAGAAACAAACAAAAGATACACTGAAAACTGTTTATTTTATAAAGGAAATATTTTCCACCTCTGCTGCAGCTCCGTCTGGTCTGTTTTTCTGAATCACTTTGGCCTGAAAACAAACATATCATTGTTAATTGGGCAAATTACACATAACCAAGGGAGACCTGAAACATGCGAAGAACTGAAACCTGATGTGAAAACAGTAAAAGAAACCTTAAAAGCACAAACTGCACATATAAACTACTTCAAACTTGACAGAAAAACCGATATAAACCTGGATTCATCACATTCAAGCCACTGGAAACCTTCAACCAGACAATCTACCGGAAAGTTGACATGAAAACTCCTCAAAAACATGACACACTAACTACTGGAACCCTAAAACACATTTTCCATAAACAAATGCTAGTTATTATGAAGTTAATTACTTATCTGGTTTTAATCTTCAACTCTCAACTTCTGTGAAGTTTTTCTTGAGTCTGAATTATAAATGCAGCTGAAACTGAAGCATAACTGTTGTCTGTCGTTTTAAACCAAATATATCACTCAGTTTCTTCAGAACTACATCCTACAGATGCATTGGTGCAAATAGATTTTCTCAAACGTTTAACAGACCTCGAGATGCACTGTTAATAAGGCACAAAACGAAAGCTGCAGGGAAATCTACATGTTGCAATGTTGTGCCCTACTTCTATTTTCTAGTCAAAGAAACTGAAAGGAAGCCATGACGATGAGTCAGCTTACTAAAGTACAGTTACCTAGAGTTGTGCAGAACGGCTTTTTAAATATACACTCTCCAGTAATATCAATAAAAACTAAAGTGGATCATTTTTAATCAGAAATGTATGAAACTTTTGAATATGAACACAAACAGGTTTGAGTGAATCCAATGTGTTTTTCTCACCTTGATCCGAGGCATGAAAGGATTGTGCTTCTTTGGTTTCTTAACTTTGGGCTAAAAACAAACAAAAACAGAATCAGGCCGTGTCTATAAAATTAAAACACAAAGTTCCTTTTGCAGCTTTTAAGGTTAAATGAATATTTTAATCCTAACCTTGTCCATATTCTCCTTGTCCCCGTCTCCTTTAATTTCCTCTGTAATTGAAGACTCTTCTTCATCTTTTAGTCCTTCATCATCAGATGCAGCCTGACATCAAAAAAGATAAGAAAATCAGCTACAAAAATAAAACATTTAGCTGCAAGCTTTAACAGATACATATTAGATGTTTGTAAAATTAATTGATGAAGAGACAATTTTAGATTTAGACTAAAATTAGTAAAAATAAATAAATAAATAAATAAATAAAAGAGAACCATAATGATATGTTTCCATTATGGTAAATTTACAGGAAAATGTTTTCCAAAAACTCTCTGAACAGAAAGAAAAATCATCTCCACCTTATTCTTTTTAAAATTGTTTTTAGATGGGAGGATTTGTGAGATCAAATTACACAAGCCACATTTTGATATTTACCTTTGGCCGAGGCATGAAAGGATTGTGTTTTGGCTTCCTGAATTTGTGCTGGAAGAAGAAAAAATAAAGTTTTTATTTTATTTTTAACTGAAATACAGAAACGCTCAATTTTCAGTTATTAGTCAAATTAACGTTAACATTTGCTCATAAAACAAAACAGAACAGACCTTTTCTGGCTTTTCCTTGTCATCATCTTTAATTTCCTCTTTAGTTGAAGACTCATCTTCGTCCTTCAGCCCTTCATCATCAGACGCACCCTGACAATTAAAAAAACAAAAACATGATTTTTAATGTCTGACGTTTGACATTTACTTTTCAGCTCCTGAACAAACTCCCTGAAAACTTGAGATATGCAGAAACTGATGCTTCCTTTAAATCAGCATTGTAAATTTTCCAATTGGTTTACAGCCAATTGATACATTTCTTATCTTTATTTTAACGTCTATTTATTCTTTACCTGGCTTTCACTTCCTTTAGTATTTTCTTGCTGCCCTACAAACCACTTCTTCGGTTATATTTTGCTCTGAACAGTAATAAATCTGATATTACAATACCATGCTCTTTCTTGTTTTAATAACTCTTTATATATGGACATAAATTTGTTTAAATTGAAGTATCTTCAGTTCTTTAATTTGATTAGTTTAATCAAAAAGATGGGAACATTTGGAGATTTTCAAGTCACATTTCTGAGCAAAACCTTAAGTCGCGACATGAAGGGATTCTGTTGCTTTGTCTTCTTGACTTTGGGCTAAAGAAAACAAAACAAGAAATAATTACCGTGTTGTTTTTAAACACAGAAATTATTCATTTGCAATGATTCGTCATAAATATTCTTTTACCTGCCAAACAGGTAAAAAACAAAATAAAACAGACCTTCTCTGGTTTCTCTTCCTCATGTTCTTTAATTTCCTCTTCTTCATCTCTGAGCCCTTCATCATCAGATGTAGCCTGACAAAATAATAAAAAGTCGCAAGTAAAACAAGGGATTTAGTTGCTGGTTTTTACAGAAAATTCTTAGACATTATTTAGTTGAATACTTAACATTTTCAACATTTATAATGCTGTGTCATAAAGTCATGCATCAGCAAAGGAAAAACTGAAAGGAACCCATTTTCTAGTGTTTGAATTACAAAAACAAATAAAAAATACAGACTGATTAAAATGATCTCCATCTGAATACATCAGTCACATTTTTTCTAGCATATGAGACATGTAGACATGCGAAGAAACATGTTTGAATAAGTCACATTTTTGAGCCTTACCTTGACCCGGGGCATGAAAGGATTGGGTTTCTTTGGCTTTTTCACTTTGGTCTAAAAGCAGACAAACAAAAAACCCTAATAACTCATATTTCCTTTAAATTAATTTATTTCCTTCAAATGAAATAAAAACCCTAATAACTCATATTTCCTTTAAATTAATTTATTTCCTTCAAATGAAATAAAAACCCTAATAACTCATATTTCCTTTAAATTAAATACAGTTGCAACTCGCAGCTGCTAGCTAAGTTAACATTTAACCTATGCCAAAAACAGACAAATATATCATACCTTTTCTTGTTTATCTTTGTCCTCATCTTTATCTTCCTCTTTGAGTAAAGAATCTTCATCTTTCAGCCCTTCATCATCAGACCCAGCCTGAAATAAGCCGTAATATTACAAAATATGAGGCAATACAAAATACAGTTCCTGAGAACAAGGCTAGCTAGCTAGATAGCTAGCTAGCTTAAAGAAGGTTCAAATGCCAAAGAAAATGTTCTCAAACTGTATTTAAATATTCAGTTTTGGATTAATTAGTCAAATTTATTACATTTTAAGGTAGACATGATTAAATGACTGATTAAAAAAAACTGTATGTCACTGCTTCAGTTCAAGAGGCTTTAAAGCAGATGCTAGATGCTAAAGCTAGCAACAGTTAGCTAGCGGCGCTAAGCTAGCAGTGCTTTTCCTCTCTCTCTTTGATTATTTCTATAAAAATAACTAAAATCCTTCCATACAGACTTTAACAGTGGCAGTAGATTCTTTCATAACACAGAGATGTTAGTTTAAGGACTAATTACTTTCTATTGTCTAAATAAGAATCTCAAACACAGATACAGGCCTAGTCAAACCTTGATAGCCCCAAACTAAAGCATCATTTTGAGTAGTTTTGCAGTATGTATGATTAGTTATGGCAATAATTGGTTGTAAAAATGTTTAGTTATTTCCTGCTGAAACTGCTGTATCTGCCCTTTTCACTGGCAGATACCGCACAGTGAAAAAGTATTCACAAATGACTTACTTTAAACTAATTTTAATCTCAGATAAAGATATGTGTACAAGCTATTCAAACATTATGTTTCTAGCAGATGAATAGAATAAAGATATCAGTAAAAAAAAACCTGTCTGACAACACGAAGTAGGTCAAAAAATCTCAAAATGCAAAACTAATCTAAAGAAATTCAAAAATAAAGAAATCAGTCTGATTCCAAACCCATTTCTAAATAGAAGAAATCTGAAAGGGAAGTAAATTATGATTTATAAACACTCATTTATCAAAGATATATAACCACTTTCCTGTTTAAATGGAATATAGACTTTAACTTGGTGGCTGGATTTCCTTCAGTAATAAAATGTCTAAAGCTACAAAGGTATCATCATACGGTGGTTAAATTACCATAAATTAGCTTGAATCTATGCAAACAGCAAATATGCCACTTTACAGGGCATATTTTACTTTTACACCCAAAATTAGAGGCATTTCTAACCCAAGTGTAGAATTTCTTTTACCTTGAATCCAATTTGTGACAGGAATCCATGATGATGCTTCTGTTTTTTTCCCTTGGCCTAAAAAAGAAACGTGCACAGCCGTTACATGTTGGGCCAAGTCACACACAAAACCTGAAAAACTGCATTTCACTGAAACTGCTGATGTTTATCCTTGAATGAACGATTGCTATCTGAGTCCAACATGCTCCAGTTTTTCAGCTTGGACTACAAGCTCATCAGAAAACATCATCCAGATGCAATTATGCGCCTGTTTATTCCCTCAAATGTCCTGTCCTACTTTCTGCTTTTGACTAAGTTTTCCCGGTTTTAAAATCCATATTATATCAATTAAAAATCAGCTGAACACTCACATGTTCATGCTTGAAAAATCAAAAACAAAGAGTCCAAAGATTTTCAACAAGGAATATAAACAGATAAATTTGAGCAAGTATTTTGTCTTGTTTTCACTGCAAACATTTTAGTACACTGGAAATAAAACAAAACTAACTTGTAAATAACTCTTCAGCAAAATATAGGAGCGTCATTAAGTCAATAATTCCTGAATATTGATGTGAAAACATTAGTTACATTGGCAGATTATTTCACTTTTAATGTGGTAAAATGCCTTGTAAGTGAAAAAATCTGCTAGTGGAAGTAGCGTCTTTTTTAAATTCAATATAAAGAATTATTTACTCAAAACAAGCTCCTATTTCTTGCAGAAATGTCACTTGTAAGTTAGTTTTCTCTTATTCCAAGTGCCCTAAGACATTAGCACTAGAAACTAGACAATAATCCTCAGTTAGATTTTGTTTTTGCAGCGTAACAAAGAGCTCGCAGGAACTCCCTCTGACAACAACCTGCGGGAGTCACATGTGTTTTGCATGGGTTTGGCATGACGCAGGCGATAAGGAAGCAGGAACCAGAAAAGTTAGAACATAACCGAACGGCAATGGCAAATACTGAACGTATTAATTTCATACAGTGACAGCAGGAACACTGCAGAAGAAAAATATATTTGATACAGTTCAGAAAAGTCTTGGATTATTTTGTTTGTTTGGGCAACAAGGTTCAAACCGAAACTGATGATTCACTCACTGGTTTGTCTTTGGTCCCATTTGATTCTTCTCCATTGGCTTCTTCTCCTGATTGGCTCTGCTGGAAATTTATAAAATAAAATAAGAAATTTTGTTCATTTAAAAAAAACAAAAAAAATTTTTACATTTGAAAAAAAAAACCCGCATCTCTAACTAAAATATGGTCTTATTAGTGGAGCTTCAGCAGACGTTTATTTTATTTGTAGATTTAAAAATCAACAAAAAGAATTTGGCATTATCAAATTACACAGTTTTTAGCGTCTCATGTTGAACAGAGTAATTATGTGGCTGTTGGAGTTTGTGTATTTGCCAAAAAGCTCCAGACATTTCCATATCCATTGTATTTCATGTGGTTAAAAGCTCATGAGGAGAAAATTAGCAACTCTGCTGCATCGTGTTCAGCCTTCCTATTATCTGCTGAAAATCTTGTTCTCTCTCCCATCCTGAGTAAATACATAGTTAATATGCAGAGGAGGTAATTCAGCTGTTTGATTCAGGTGTGTTTGAGCTGGAAGGCATCCAAAGGGCAGAAGTACTTCACTGGAAATTTAGAGTATTGTCATGGAGAAATGTTTCTTTTAATATCTAGCCATCTATAACTACAGATTAGATCGAAGTCAATAAAAAAGATCCAAAATAATATAAATGAAAAAAGTGTTTATTCATGTAATATAAGCGTGTCATAAATTATTAATAACTGTTTGTTCTCCATTAATTAAGGATTGCTAAAAATTGCTTACCAATACTGAGCTTACAAAGTCGTCTGAAATGTTTAGATAACTAGAAAAAATATATAAATGAACAGATTTGGCTCAGTATTTGGCAAAAAACTAGTGGATTTTTGTCTCTTCCTCGGCTTTAATTAAAGCATAATAAGCAGTTATTGCTTTATAAAGTGTTCAGAGATGATTTAATAACACATCTATGAACTATTTATTTTGCATCTATAAGGGGAGACTAATTGTAAAGTTTACCTAAAGGCTTTTCTATGAGGTTAAATGCCCACAAAAGTGTTACGTAGAAAGCAGCTTGGTTTTATTGTCACTAGCCAGAATGAAACTTTAATGAACCCAAAGAGAGAAATAATCAGACATTATTCTACAAACCTCTTCCTTGTGTTTCTTGCGATGTCTGACAGTTTTGCTCATTTCCTGAAATGTAACCACAGCAGCTTTCTTAAACCGAGATAAGCTGCAGTTTCAACACATGGCACAGAAAAAAAAATATCACTAAAGTATAAGAGCTGGTTTCTCACCTCCTCGGATGGTCTGGGTGGAACAACGGGAGGGTCTGAAGGACTTCCCTTCTTCTCTCTGGGGAGTTTTTCTTTCTGCAGAGAAAAAAACTGTTACATTATTTTAAAAAAAGAGCAAAGCACAAGTTTAGATAGGAAACAAAAGGCACCTTCTCCTCTGGTTTTGGTTTTTCCATCTCATGCAGGGATGTCGTCTTCATCGCCTGGAGTCCCAGCACAGATTTAAAACAGAACCGAGAATGTTTTTCATAAGAACCACATGTAAATGTTTTCGGCTGCAGCAAACCTCTGCTCTTGGTCTGCGTAGGACTGGAGGAGTTTCACCCTTTTCCTTCCTTTCTGTCTGGATCAAATTACTCTTGACCTGCCAAGGGCAAAAACACAAAGTAAATGGCTTAGCGTCCCACAACAGGAGGTGAAGATTTAATAGCCGTCAGGAGTGACGGCAGCAGGAAGTGTGGAGGAGGAGGAGGAGCTTCAGTTTGGAGGGTATTTTTGTAAGAAGTTGATCGGCTCCACATGCCTGTTTGTGGTCATCGATTAGTTGTGACCGAAGGAAAAAATAGGCTCACCAGATCCGCCTTGTTTTCCGACTGCTTCCCGTTCTCCGCAGAGGTCTGCGTGTCCTCAGTATCCTTCTGAGCAGAGGACAAAAAGACATTTGTTGGGGTTTTTTCCACTCCGTTTCACTGAAATGCTGTCATAGCTTCTATTTAAGCTGGTGATTTATCATTTAATTGGACTTTTTTGTTGTTTTTAATAGGAAGAAACATTTAATTTCTCTCAGCTGCACAGAAATTGATCCCAGACTTTCTATTTATCTAAAGTGAAGATAAAATCAAATGTTATATTTCCTATTTGAAGAGCTGTGCCACAAAGTCTTTTTCTATGTACTTATTATAGAATCTACATATAATATAGTCCTTTTTAAAGGGGCAGTATTTTGTATTTTGCAGGAACATTTTGCCATTTTATAGCACAATCAAGTAACTATTTTACTTTCAGATGTTATAAAAATGCTACATCTATCAAATATGACTTTGTATTTTAATGCCTTGAAATTGGGCATCTGTCTCTTTAAAAATTAATTTTCTTTCTGAGGCTCTGCTTTCAGGAAGTCATCACCACATGGCTCATCTATTAACCCTTTAGCAACATTTCTACCAGCATGTCACTAACAAGTAGCTATAATGAGCTCAGCAGATGCGCAGTTCCACCAGATGCTTGCTAATTGCAGCTGGCTAGTCTGAAGGAGTAGCCAGCAGCTCTGTGAGGCTGAAGCTTGGAAACTTCCACCTTCCATCATAGAAATGACAGCCTCTTATCCTACATAAAGGGTTTTTCCTTTGTTCATGTTTACATTCAAGTAATAAAAAAGAAAACAAGCAAGAAGCAGCAGCTTTTTGATGGAAAACTTTCATCGACCATCATCAGCAAGACTTTCCCAGCCCTGATTTTTCCTCACCGCCACCTTCAACGCCACCAGCACATTTATGCACAGTGAGGATAGTTACTTTAGCTGCAGAGCGGAACGGATTCAGTTTGTTCATGGCTTCAACCATGGAGCTCTAAGGAGGGAAACATTAGAAATGATGCACAAATGTTACTCTGACATCCTGCTGACAGCTGCTATCCTGGAAAAGCAGAGGAGTTTAAAACAGTTGATCCATGAGCTCATAAAGAAAGATCTCTGTGAAAAAGGATTATTTGTGATAGTAAATACTTTCTATTGGAAAAAAACCAATAAAAATGTACCTGTTTGTTAGTTGATGACTTCTCGCCGCTCAGAGTTGGATCTTCATCGTCGGATCCTGTCTGTTTCTCCTGCTGAATACAAAAATTAAAAAAAATAAAATAAAAACACTTTAAGACGGAGAAATAAAACACAATCTGAAATTTAAATCTCAAACTTTTTGTGCAGCTCTGAATGGATTCAGCTTCGTCATGGCCTCAACCAGCTTGCTCTGAAAAAGACAAGAGAAATGCGTATAAGACCAAAAACATAAGTTCAGATTTACATATTTCCCAAACAAACCTGCTTGTGACTGTGCTGATTTTCTTCATCTCCTTCTGCGGTTTCCTCATCATCAGCCTCTGAGCTTTTCTCCTGCATTTTAGTTTCCAACACAAACAAGAATAAAAAATGCAGATCGCTCTTTACATGAGATGCTAGAAGATATTCCAACACTTTTTATCCTCTTAAAACTACAAATTCAAAGTGGATTTCATATAAAGTAGTGGAGGATTTAGTTTCAAACATGCTGTCACCTGTTTCTCACTGTAGAAGGCGCTCTTCATCACCGCACTGAAACCACTCTGGAAAAGTCAAGAATTTATTCACCAAAACTTTCAAAATCAAATACAAGACCAAAAAAAACAATTTAAAGGAGTCTTACTTTTTTTGTTTTAGGTTTCAGTGCAGCAGAGCTGATTTCATCTGGGTCTCCAACGTTTTCTGTTTTTTCCTTTTCCTAAAACAAAATCCAAAGTAATGAGTGAAAATGAGTGATGATGCGTTTACAGACTATTAAATGGACATTTACTACTTAAGTTTTAAAAAAATAATCCATTTTCCAAGTTCCCCAATTTCCCAAACTCAAATTTTCTTGTTTTTTCCCCTCAACTTTTTATGTTCTGTAAATCATTAACCTTTAGTTTGTGTGATGAAGCGATATTTTTACAGTTTTTTGACATTTGAACAAATTTTAATCAACTTAATTTCATAATTTATACTTAAAATAGAAAAATATGGACTAGATTTACATGTTAAATGTTGCTTCTTTCTGTGTCAAATTTATTTTGCTCGTACAACTTCAGAAATAAAAACAGAAGTGACCATTCTTTGTTCGGGAACTAACCACGCCACTGTTCGAGTTTTTAATTAGTTCACATTGGATGTAAAATTAAGGTGAAATTAATAAAATATCAGACAAAAACTCAAGTTATGATGTTGCAAATCAATAAGAAAATATAATTAAAATACCAAAATAAATGAAAAAACTTCTTAATTTTTTTTTCTCAAGCTTGTATAACAAGTAATAAACTCTGAAAATTCAAACATTTCTCCACGTTTGTTGGAAAAATCTGATCCATTGCTGAAGCAAGTATAAGAAAAATGACTTAAATTTCATTATTTACCTTGGAAAGTTTCTCTGAGAGATCAACCGGGATTTCCTCATCCACAGACAAATCATCCTGCACCAAGAAAAACAAGTTAAAATTGATAAAACAACCTGGGAAAATTTAGGTGACTTTGTTTAATAAAACTATTTATTTAAAGGCTTCAGAGTTGCAAGTTGGCATGAGAGAACAACGGATGACGGAGTCATCAGGTTACATTCACTGTAACCAGATTAAATGGTCACTAGATCAACAAACTGACTGGTTTCCTGACTGGCGACTCATTTCGCTGGGCGTGGCATCGCTCTTAAATCAGAGTTCTCACATTTTTTGTTAACTGAAAGCATCAGTAATGTTTTCTCTGATCTAAAGTTGGAATATAAAATCACATCTAATGAACTGTATTTACCTGAGACTGAGACCTTGCAACTTTTTTCTTGAACATGCCACCAAAGAATCCTTTTTCCTGAAAAACAACAAACTAAATCAATGCTCAGCCACTCGGCTTTACAACCGATAAAGACTGACGCTTCTGGATTTATCAGATAAAAACTTCACCTTTGTGTGGTTTTCAGACAGATTCTCACTGCTTTCGGAAACCTCACTGGCTGCTGTTAAATCCTCCTGAGGACGGAAATATTGATGACTTATTATCAGGAATAATATTGCAGAAGCAAGATGCATTAACAGCTGCTGCTCCCACCTGAGATGGCGCTCTTGCTCCAAAAGGTTTTTTAAAGATTGCACCAAACCCGCTTGACTCCTGAAGACAGAAATTTAGATTTTTAACACATCCTGAACATTTAAATTAATCTTCTTTCAATTTGAAATAATTCTTACTTTTGTCTTGGAAAGACTGTCGTTGCTTTTCGAGAGCTCGCTTTGTGCAGACAAATCTTCCTAAAGATTGAACATTTTAAAAATAATAATTCACCCGCCTACATTAATCTGAAAAACATTAGAAGAGAAAAATAGATGCATAATAAGTACCTTCGACGCTGCTCTCATCCCATTGAATCTAGGAAACTTTTTCACCTTCCCTTCCTTTGAACAAAAACACCATAAAAGAGTTAATACAACCAGAACATTTGCTTCGGTTGCTATGTTTTACAGAGAAAATAACAGAGACTTTTTTTTCCCCAACTGTTGCAGCAGTCGGACAGATGGGCAGAGATGTGCTGATTCAGCGCTTCTTCCAAATCGCTGATGCTGGCACATTTGAGTCGCCAAAACAAAAAGCTCAAAGGCGCCGCTCACAGCTGGATAACAAAATACATCTGGATACCTTAATACTGGTGAGATTAGATGACTATATGACAGCAGTGGAAACATCAGCAAACAACTGAAATCAGTGATGTTCTCATCTAGCTATATTGTACATACAAGTAATGGAGGTCTTGGTGAGGGCATTTTTTGATTATCTACACTTTCCCTAATGATTTTACTGGTTTTCATCCTTATAACGATGCATAACGATGTGCATAGTGCGCTCAAATATTACTGTATATCTCAAACTTTAGGTGGAATTAATATTGAAGTATCAGATTAGAACTGATCACACTGACTGATGACTGATCAAGGAGGAAAACAACCACAAATCAAAGCAAAAAACAACTTTATAAGCCAAATAATCAACGAGTCATATCAAAACTGAGTGAATACATGCTCATGTTAGCCTAGCATTTCACTAAACTCCTCAGCATAAAAAAATTGCATATTGAACTGGTCAAAATCCTCTCCTGAAAAAACTAGTTCCCTTTTGGCTGTGTGTTAGTCTTAAAATTTTGTGTTGTATTTAATTTAAAATTCTAAATTTGGAAAAGAAAATCCCAGTCCGATGGGATGAGACTCACCTTGGTGTTGGTGTTTTCAGAGTGGTTTTCATCATGAGCTGAAAAATCCAGGAGATCCTGGATAAAACATGGTAACACATCATTATTTCACTGCACACAGAAATGGAGTTTATATCATTTTGTTTTAATGAATAGTGAAAGTTGTTGACCTGAGAAGGCCTCCGGGTGTGTCCTGGTCGGGGCGATCGCTTCAATATCCCACCAAACATTCCTGATTTATCCTTAGATGAAAAAAAGTTTGTAATTTTCAGCTTATGTATAGGAAAATACCTAAATAAATATAACAAAGCAATACCTTTGACGACTTATTGTCTGTTAAGCTGTCACTGCTGGCAGACAATTCAGGGTGTTGTGAGGAAATTGAAGCCTCCTGGGAAAAAAACAAAAGTTTAATATCTGTTACATGCTAACATCTATTAAAAATAGATTTAAAAAGCAAAAGATGGCAAAATTTTTTACCTTCACCAACATGAAAAGACTGTTAATACCAACACATTTAGTCATTATCAACAGCCTGCACTGCTGGTCTGAGTAAAACTGAAAAGGTGAAAACAAACCTGAGGCTCATCGTCTTTGGCAGATTTGTTCATCTTAAATATTCCTTTAAACATTCCTCCTTTCTCCTGCAATAGTAACAACTGCATCAGTTTAAATTATAAAAACAATGATTTGATTCAGACATTAAAACCCTCAAATTGCTCACCTTGCTGCTCCTCTCTGTGAGACTGTCCCTGCTTGCAGAGAGCTCACCGTTCACGGATAAGCTGTCCTGTGAAGTTAAAACAATGCATATTTATACCAACAAGAATCGTAAAGATGTTCTTAATATGTCTGAACTTGGTCTAATAATCTCAGTATGGATGCAGCAACATAAAAATGTAGACAGAGGAAAGTTTTTCTTTAACAGAAACCACAAGAAAATACTTGATAAATGAAATTATCAACAAGTCATATCAAAATTGCGTGAAAACATGCTAATGTTAGGATGTTTTCACTGAAGTCCTCAGGATAAAACAAATTGCAGCAAAACAAGAGTATGACTGATCCATTCGGATTAATTAAGTTCCTACCTGGACAGTCTTTAGTCTTAAAATTTGAATTGTGTTATTTTATAAGATAATTAAATGTTGAATTAAAGAAAAATCATAAATCTGATGTGATGAAACTCACCTTTGTGTTGGTGCTTTGAGAATGGTTTTCATCACAACCTGGAAAGTCTAAGAGATCCTGGAGAAAACACAGTAACATAGCCTTATTTACCGCACACAAATGGAGTTGATGTCATTATCACCTTTTTTTCTAAGGAAAAGTAAAAGTTGTTCACCTGAGAAGGCCTCCGGGTGTGTCCTGGTCGGGGTGATCGCTTCAATATCCCACCAAACATTCCTGATTTATCCTTAAAGAGAGAAAAAGATATACGTCTAGTATAAAAAATAAATTAATATAAAATAAATTATATATAACAAAAGCAGTACCTTTGATGATTTATTGTCTGTTAAGCTGTCACTGCTGGCAGACAACTCAGGAAGGTGTGAGGAAATTGAAGCCTTCTGGCAGAAAAACAAGGGTTAAAAGTCTCATTGTAACAGAGTACAATCTAATGAAAACTACATTTAAATAGAAAAAATATATATATTCAAGAAAACTGCCAAACTTTTACATCTATTTTAATTGTGTGACACGTCTCATATTTATGAAGACAATTATCACTTAGTTTTCTCATCAGCATGTTCAGAGATCTAGTAGAGCCATTTATTTGTCGAAAAAATAGTGCAGCTAAATGTTGAAGGATGCTAGCTGGAGTTAGCATAATGCTGTCAACGGGTTTCAGGATGGACAGAATAGTTATTTTTCTACTTTTTAATGCTTTAAATTAAGGCTCATACTTTGATACTGTTATTTATATTTATTATTTTTCATAGATTTTGGCATGTTAACAAATTTAACACAAGTATTTGCATTTTTTAATGTTCGAAAGTTCCAAACCGGAACCTTGGTATTCACGTGTTTCAGTACGCCCGTAAATCTGACGCACAAGCGGCATCCCCAAACAAAATAGCGATGTGAGAGAAAGTCGCTTCTCTTAGCATTTCTCTTATTAAGGGTTAAATTTTGCTTCAAAAATTATCTGATGGGACGCTGGGAAAGACTATTGTTGTGTTCACGTTGTGCTAAAAGGAGTTAGCATGTCATCGAAGCTTTTCAAGCCTAAGGTAGCATCTGAATGCTAACAAGTTTCCCTCTTCCTGGACTGTGGAGGTTGATGTTAACATCCACAGTCCAGGTTTCTAAAATATTTTCCCAAAGAAGTTACATGAATGATCAGGATTCCAGAAACACGTATAACACTTTGCACCAATCTGACAATAGAATAACCTAAACAACAGATTTAAAAACAATAAATATTGCTCATATGTCTATTTATTCAATAATTTTGCAGCAAAAATTGTCTTCTGAGTTGAAAATGTTAAATAGTTGTTGATTGAAACTTTAGTAATTATTACAGACCAAGCAATTAATGACTACTAGTTTAAATATAAAAACATCTGAATAAAACCCATAGAAATGTGTGACAAAATGTGAAAACTTCAAGGCAGCAATTATTAAAACTTGCAGAGCTAAATGAAAGATAAATTTATTATATAGAACATGTTACCTGTGCTTTTGGAGATGGTTGTGCAGTTTTGGAAGATTTCCTGACCACCCCACCGAACAACATGGCTTTATGCTGGAAGCAAAATGAAGAGCAGAGAAACCCACTCACTGATTCTGCTGTGTGTTTATAAGAAGCAGAATGTGATTTAAAGCGCCATCGTTTCATGTTCAAATGGCAAGTCCAGACCTGAATTTCACGTCTAGTCTTGAAGAACAGATGGCAGTAAAGCATTGCTATAATTAACTTTCTCAGTGAAATAATTGCATTACCTCATTTTTTAAAAGCAAACAGTGCAGAATGTCAAAATGGCTTCATGTTCTTAATGAGAAATTCCAGTTAATCATTATTCCTATACATCCATCTGTCTATAATCTTTTATTTTTTCCAGGGTTGTGACCATAAATCAGCCGGTAAATTGAGAGATTTGCCTTTTGGCTAAACTAAATCTACACCACAACAGATCATCACAGCACCTGAATCACAGCAGATGTTACACCATCTACCCATCAGTTTCCTGTTCAATCTTTCCTTAATTTGTGAAAAATACCCAAATACCTCATTAAAAAACAAATATTTATAAAGATTTTTTTTTTTACTTGCTCATTAATAAGCATGTGTGTTTTAATGAAAAGAATAAAGTAGTGTTAATTTTGTAGATACCATGTCTATAAATGAGTCACAAATAAATAAATGAACAACAAATAAATGCAATTCATGAAATGTTATTTCTAAGACTAACTTGGGAGAGCAGCAATAAGAAAACAAATAAAATAACAAAAACAAACAAACAAAAAAAGTGCTTGTGGGGGGTCTTGTCCACCCAGGGTGCCAGTTATACCAGAGCCGCCCCTGGCTGCTGCAACGCTTTGAAACAGAGCAAATGTTTAAGAAGAGGATCTCTTTATTGACAACAGCTGTTTGTATCCGAACCTCTCAGAATCTGTTACCGGGTCTCGGTCAGGTTGAATAAAAGAGAAACGCTTCCTTATGGATCCCGGAATCTGGAAAAGTTAACAACACAAACAGTTACTCACAGCGACAGATCCTCCACCTTCGCACTCCAAGTCCAGATCCAGTTGATCATATCGATCCTGTCAGACAGTGATGAGGGAAAATCATAATTTTAAAAACTAATCAGCCGGAATGAACAACTAAAACCATGTGATCATGAACGTACCATTAACCCTCCCAAACGGTTTCAAATCCCCCCGTTCAGGTGAATAAATTAAATCTAAATAAATATTCGTCGCGTCCAATTTGTGAATTTAAAAATAATAAATATGAATCTGTGGGATTGTCTTCAAAAATGAGTCGGACGTCCTTCAAACTGGAGGAGCCTGTTGAGTTTCTGTCACCTGTGAGTTGTGGTCCGGGACAGAGGGGCGTGTCAGACTCACCTGGAGAAGGTGGTGATGCGTTTGTTGACGCCCCGGAAAACTCAGCGTCGTTCAAAAACTAAATCAATCCACCTATCAGCATTTTATGTGTTTTTACAGATAAATGTGTAGAACAAATGAATAAATAAAGGAACGGGGATTCAAATAACCACATCTTGAAATGCTGAACTGTGAAAATCAAATTTCAAAACAGAACCCAACGACAACATAAAAATATAAAACATCCAACACTAGAAAATATTCTTTGATTATGAGACACATTAAGTAAAACAAAGCAAAAAGTATTTTTATTCAAGTGTGCTATGCTTATTCTACCCTGAAAATGAGGCAATGTACTTAAAGTTTACTGTTTATGTACTTAGTAACATAGTGAAGTTTACTTGGCTCACAGAAAAGTGTAAAGATAATTCAGCATATAATAATATGCTGCAAGCAATTTGCTAAACATGCTTAAAAGTATGATTATAACAATTAGGTAACATGCCAAAAATAATATATTTCGGTTATAATGAGTCATAAAAGTGTACTTAAAGTGTGCTTAAACTAAATTGGGACTTGTGAGATACAATAGATGTTAACTAATATATGAACCATGAGTATATACCTAGAACACCAGCAATGTACTTGCATAATAAAATGTTTACTATTGAATATATGAAATTAATAAATGTCTTTATGAAGAAATAATTTTCTTTTCTTTTAGACAGTGCATCAAAACAGATTGTCAAAAATAAAAACACTTTCAATGATCCTATATCTTCAATATTCTAATATGTATTTTAGGATATTTTGCATTTCCTACAAATTAAAACAACAAATGTGTTGATTTCTCTGCTGCAACTTCATTGCTTTCACAATGAATCACCGTCTCCAAAGCTCACCTTTTCAGCTGAACAGGATTAAAACATTTACAGGATCTGCTTATAGCTCACGATAAAAAGATCAAGATATTACTATATCTTGATCTGATCAACTATTTTATAAAATATCATCCATTAGGGCTGAACAAAAATGAGCCTTTCTTTAAAAATAAAACTATGTTTACGTAAACATTTTATAAATAAGAACTGCACAGGTAACTCAGGTGAAAAAATAATGTAATTATTTCTAATATGTTATCAAAAGGTGTATTTTTCAGGATTATATTCAAAATGTGAAATACATTTTTTAAAACATGCTTCTAATATTTAGTTTTAAAATACATTTTTGACACTAAAACAACAAAATTTCTAAAATATACTTTGCATTAAATATATTACTAAACTTTGGATTATCTCCTTAAATTTCAATACATAGAATTTGTTAAAAATAACAAAATATGAGATTTAATGCAAGAATAAGGGTTTAATTAATATATTTTTTCCATTTATTGAAGATAAATAAAATAAATGCAATCAGGCAGAATATAAAGCCACAGATTCACCGCCTTGTAAACATAGAAAAAAAAAGAAGTTATGTTTGCTCATTGGAAATAAGTGTTCAAGTATTGCACATTGTAAAACAAAAACAAATCTTTGGTAAACAGACTGATTATTACTGTTTCATTTTAGCAGCAAGGGCTGGGCAATAATCTTTTTATAGCGAATTCAATCTTATTTCTTTTCTAAAAAGAAACAATAAATGATTAAGGTGTTTTTAATTACTCCTCAATTACTCCTTCTGTGAGTCGTACGACAGAGCATCAGGGCCAAGATACGAGTTCAATTCTTGTTTAGCTACATAAATAGTCGCAATAAAGCAGAATAAAGACAATTTTACCAGAAAAAAAAATTAAGGTCACAACAAAATGTCATTTTAATGAAAAGAAGCATCAAACATGATCAGCTCAGTTCGTTTTTTTCTTCAAAATAAACTCTGTCGTTTGCACGATGTGCTCAAATCTTTCTGCTGAGAATAATTGGATAATTTATTAAAGTATTTCCTTTTTTGTAAAAGAACAACTTCACAAGATGCTCAACATCCTTCATTTAATTTATTTTTCATGTAGGAGTTGCCATAATAATTACGACTTATTGTAGTAACATTAACGCTTCCATTATATGAGGACTTTTTTCTCATAATTAAATGTAAAAAACGTAGATTGGCCCTTATATTTTGTCGTAGAGGTCATGGTGACATCACTCTGAGCTATGGTGAAAAAAACACAGACTGTCTAGAAATTAAATTTTCTAACATAAAAATTTCCAATAATCAATAAACTTGATTAAGTGCCCAGCCTTATTAGATTGATTTGGAGGTTTAATCTCTCCAGGAGAGGAAGTAAATCTTCCCCCGTCCATCAGCACAGACCAGCTCACTGGGTTTTCCTGGGTTCAGCTCCAAAAACAGAACCGGGCCTCCACACACAAACATTCCCACCTGAAACGCAATCAGAGCACAGATTATTCACTGGAAACAGGATTAAATCCAGCAAAACACATGGATTAGCGTGTTTTTCAGGAAGGAGCAGGTTTGCCTGTTTTTTGGTGTTTCTGTCCCAAAGCTTCAGCGTTCGGTCGTAGGAGGCCGAGATGATGACGCCGTCGGTGAGTTTCAGGTGAGTGATCCTGTCCAGATGGGCCTGAGGAAGAATCACCACCATCATCGTCATCATCATTAGGATGAAGAAGGTCATCAATCATTAATCACAATCAAGATCACTTAAGAAAACTTGCAGAGACGCATAAAATGACTTTAAAATCATTCAACTCCCTCCTTGCAAATTGAGTTTATTTTTAAAAGATAAACTTATGTACGGCGTACTGTAAATAAAAAAAAAAAAATAAAAAAAGTATTTTGGCCAAAAAAATTTAGATATTGATCTCAGAAATTTTCTGGAAAAACATCCAAGTTAGAAAAGTCAACAATTTTCACCTTTTAGACATTTTCTGAGTGTCGAAAAGCAAATACTTAAACATTTTTTAAACCCTGAAATTCTCAAGTTTTTTCTAGAAAACTAAACTAAACTAAACTAAAACATTTTTTTAGTTTTTTTATCTTGAAAATATTCAACTTGTGGAGATCAAAAATTTGAGTTATCAAATTTTGACATTTTCTTGCTCATTTCCTTAGTTCTGCCATATTTTGCCTAAAACAACTCAGTGCTGCCCTCTCGTGTTGAAAGGTGGCTAGTGCAGGTGAATTCTCCTAATGTTTACGATGTGAAGCTGTAAAACGTGTAGCAGCCATGATGTCGGCCCTGTGGTGACTGTAGTTTTGGATCCGATGTGATTTTGGAGAGGGTCTCACAGGTTTTCTGTCGCTCCAGGAGGAAACGTCCGGATGCTGATTGAACCACATGTTTCCTTCATCATCTCCACACACCACAAAGTCTGAAACACAGAAACATTGCACTAAAACTGCTGAAATAGTTAAAAGAAATACAGGAAACACAGTTATAACTCATCTGACTGCTGAACCATGTCAGCCATGTTTTGGATTTGGTGCATCATTCTGACTGAATTAAATTTGTTACCGTTATAAAAACAAGCTTTTAATAGTTGATGGTTTTGGTACCTTTATCCACAGTCATGGCGGTTATAAGGCTTCCTTTTTCCGGCTCTTCCTCCTTCTCTTTCTCCTCCTCCACCTCTTCTTTTTCCTCCTCCTCTTCTTCTTTTTCCTCCTCCTCTTCTTCCTTTTCCTCATCTTCTTCATCTTCCTCCTCCTTTCCCTCCTCCTCTTCTTCCTTTTCCTCATCTTCTTCATCTTCCTCCTCCTTTTCCTCCTCCTCCTCCTTTTCCTCGTCTTCCTCCTCATCCTCCTCCTCTTCCTCCTGCTTCTCGTTGCTGAATTTTATGCTCATAGAGCTAAAACATGAGTTTACAGTAGTTTCTGGGCCCAAACCGAACTGAAATCAAATCAAATAAAAAATAAAATAAAACTAATTACATCCATAATTCAAGTCAGAATATAATTTTTTTTTGTTTTGTGCAGAGAAACTTTTTTTTTCAAAGAAATCACTGAAAATCTATTAACTTTTCAATTAAGTTCTAATAAACTGAAATGAATCTGCAGATCGCGACCCAAACATCTTTCAACCAGGCCTGTCATGATAACAAATGTTGCTGGACAAAAAATTGTTGTAGAAATTATTGCGATCATATTGTTATTTTGATAATTTTCAACTAATGTAACAGTAAAGGCATAATAATGCAAGAACAGTTTCTCAAACCTTAATTCTAAAGAACAGTTGACACTGGAAGACATTTTAAATATCCAAAATAAATAAACAAAATAACAGAAACAATAAATAAAAATTAATTATCAAGTTTCTGAAAATAAAATTATCTTTAAAAAATAACTAGTTGAGATCCAGTTATTTTTCAGTTTTTGGTGGAAAGAGAAAAACAACAAATCATCCAAAGTTTGCTTTAATTTATCATGGGAATAATTGATTTATTGCTTATTGTGGTAGGATTAGTTTAAACTTATTCTGGTGGCAATTTGTCCTTTTAGCTGATGCTGCTGTTCAATGTAGTTTTTATTAATGCAGAGTATTTTAAAGAAACTCACAAAAAAGCCCAGGTGAATTTCTCTGTCGCCTCTCCCAGTCAGCCACACGCTTTTCTCATCGTTGCGAACAACGCTCAGAATATCGATGCGTTGAGTCCAGCTGAAAACAACAGACATACACAACACAGATGCACATAAGACAAGATAATTATCTGCATCACTAACGTTTAATTCTTCATTTTGGATCAGCGATTGAGAAAACAAGAAGTTACTTTGAGTTTTTTTGGCTCCACATGTCGCGCTTGTCTTTGGCCAAGTCGCAGAGCATCCCCTGGTAGGTGACGCCCATCAGCAGCGAGCAGTAAAACAGGCGGACCATCGGGTTTTTCACTTTGTAGCTCCTCACCTTCACCAGGCTACAAGCAGCAGAAGAAACACAAACGTTTTAGAGATGAGGATTGACATTAACACTTGGTTAGAATAGTTTTCTGACAAAATATTTTGTTTCAACAACAAATTCTGCAGCACATCTACATGTTAAGGCAGTCAAAGTCAAGCCAGCATAACTGAGCTACATCCTTATCTTACAAAATGATCAAATAAATCAATCATTTTTATTTTGAATGATAAAGCTTTATGGGATCACATAGAAAACTTGTTCACTTCATTTCTGGCTGCAGAAGGAGCTGACCGGCTGATTTTTATTTATTTTTTAATCTTTTTCACCTGACTTTATTGCGTTGTTGGTTCCACACCAGCTTCCACACATCAACAACCATGACGTTCATGTAGGAGACGGCAAACTGGTTATCAGGCATCGAACAGGCAGCTGCGATCGGGCCGTCTGACGCCTGGAACCAAAACAGATGCAATCACAGAAAGAAGAAATGAAAAAAGGTTGCACAGATTTATAAATATACAAATTCAAGTGAATTAAAGTTTATGGACTCTACAAACGTCCTGGTGTGTTATTTTTCTGTCTCTCGTGGCTCTGGATTCAATTTCTATCCTGCAAGAACCAACATAAACACCTGGGCTGGATTTACCTGCTTGTGGTCAACCACTGAGTTCTGCTTCCACAGCTCCAGCAGACCGGACTCGTAGCCAACAAGCAGAAAGTCGGCAGCCTGAGAGAAGCACAGCGCTGCGATGGGGCCCTTCATGTACGCAGAAGTGTCTGTGCACAAGTGACGGAAAATGTTTGTTAAATATCACAGTGATTGTTTAAATCCAGCAGCTGCACGGTGAAGAGATGTACCGGTTCTCCAGGCCCAGCATCTCAGGGAACCGTCTTCTGACACAGTGAGGAATTCTGGGACTTCTCCTTTCTGGGCGACGCCGTGAATGGCACCGCTGTGACCCAGGAAGGTGCCGAAGTGTTCGACCTGGAAAAAGCAACAGCGTTAAACCCGAGAAAATGTTTGAATCAGTTTAAAGCTGGAGAGTAAATGTTAGAAACGAACAGATCAATTCAAAAGTATCAATAATATAGATACCAATGCGATAAGATCAATACTTCAGTTTCAGTTTCCGTCGAAACATTTTATTTTATTTTCGTATCGTAGCTTCTCAACGCGACCTCAGACGTAGAGCTGGACAAAATGGCTGAAAAACTATCACAGCACAAGTGTTTCTGATGAAATACCGATTAGTTTTTTTTTAAATAAATATCTGAAATGTTGCCCGGGGAACCTTATGGAGCTGCTGACTTAATTTGGTTTAGACAGAAGAGCAAGTAACTGACATTAATTTTAATTGTACTTTTTTATTTGATGTTTACAAGACTCTTTAGTTATGGGTTTAAGAAGCGTTTCACTGGCAATATTTTCCTGTAACATCTACTGTATTTACATGGATTTGGGTCAATATAAAAATATCCAGCATCGCACACGTCTAAGTGTTGCACATAAAAAATATTTGGACATTAAAAGTTGAACTTAATGAAGTGGGTGCTGTGAAATACCTCCAGAGGTTTCCAGAGCTGCACTGTGCCGTCGTCTGAAGCTGTGAAAACAGTCAGCTCTTCTGGTTTCGTTTCCTTCTCCTTGTCTAGAGACAAAATTTCAGAGAAAGTAAAAATATTGACACCAAATTTGACTGAATATGATGAAGAACAAACGAGGAGTCCAGCAGAGTTTCAGCACCAGTGTTTGGGAGCAGAGAGCAGTGGTTTATTCGTTGCTTGTGGGCGGAAATGTGGCAGATTTCAGTGTTTTTCTCCCAATCCCAAACGTGCAGCGACCCTTCAGAGGAGCCGGCGATCGCAAGCCGACCCTGCACACAGAAACAGCAACTCTTATGAAGACAAACTGTTAACAAACAGAGTCCATTTTATTTTTGATTTCTGTTGTTTACTAGTTCCAGTAAGTGTCCTTTTGGAAATAAAGTGTATTTATTTTTGGCAGAATGTGCTTGGATTATATGTCATTACCATGAGGTCAGCATAAAATGGTCTTTAAACAAAATTATCGTTTATCGCAATAATTTTTGAGAATTAATCGCTCAGCAAAATTTGTTGTCAGCCTGGGATAATGCATGTAAATGCTTCATCAGCATGCCAAATTATAAACTCTGAGGTCATAATTTGCTCACCAGGCAGCAGACGGAGGTCAGCGGATTCCTCCAGGAGATTTCTTTGAGATGCAAACCGGCTTCCAGGTCCCAAAAACGAAGCCTCCCGTCATTCGATGAGCTTATCTAGAAGAAAACACAAGAAAACTAAGAGGAAATACTAAATGTCAGGAGATTTTTTAATGTCCAGATCAGAATATTGGTGAGATACAATCAGTATAATCAGAGTTGGGCAGCAAATAGTTGCAGATACTTGAGTAACTTTTGAAAAAAAAAGTACTTTTAGGGAGTATTTTTACAATGCTGAGTAGTTTTTTGTATGAAGTGTCTCTACTCTTGAGTAAAATTTCTGGATTTTCTACCCACTGAATAAAAAACAAACATATTAAACCAAAATTTTGACAGAAAAATTTCTACAAATAACTTTGTTACTGTTTTTTTTGTCTCTTCCACAGAAAGTACTTCTAGTTCACTGCTTCTGTGTTTTTCTGTCTTCTAAAAGTTTGTCGTCTAAATAATCATGCTGAGTTTTGCTTTCAGGGGTTTCCTGTTTTTACGCTCGGTATGATGGCGCGTTCGTAAAAAGAAGAAAACGAGCAAATTTATGCCAAAAAAAATTGCAGAAAAGTTTGAATAGACAAAGATTTGTTTGAAGAAAAATTCTCAGAAATTTTCTAGAAAAAAAAGTCGAACATTTCTGTTTTAAAAGTCAAAAATGATCAACTTTTCACACAGACGTTTTTTGAAAACTACGTTTTTTTTCTAGCAAATTTTCAAATATTCAAACTCAGTATTTTCTTTTTTTACTGCTCTTTCTTTTCCTTCTGTCTGCGATGGCCGTAATAAGCCGTCGTACAAGAGATACAGAATTTTGCCAAACAGTTTTCCAAATAAAGTCAGAAGGGGAGTAAATAACTTGGAGTGGAAATGAACGGACAGCGCAGTCAGGAGTCCAGGCGCAGCCGGTGATCCAATCTCTGTGAGCGTTGGGGAACGATTTCAGCAGAGCTGCTTGGTTTGGGTCGGCGCTCCAAACCATCAAAGCCTGAAAAACACAGATACGGCTTTCAAGCTGCACATCGGACATCATAATGTGTGAATTAAAGGTCGGCTGACTAAATGAGCTGAAGAGGTCACCTGATCTTTTCCACCTGACAGCAGCCGCGACCCGTCAGGACTGAACGCCAAGCAGGTGATTCCTCCATGGTGGCCGCGCAGCAAAGCCTTCGCCTGCGGTTTGGAGGCGGCGGTCAGATCCTTCAGAGGCATCAGAGCGATGCTGAAATCATCTGTTTCAGGTGGAAATTATAAATATAGGGGCACCGATTTTGTACAATATGAGTAAAATACAGTAAATACACTGCAAAAACAACATTTTTTTGACTTACAACAAGCTCATGTGTCTTGTTGAAAAGTTACTTGTAAGTCGGTTTTGTCTTATTTCAAGCGTACTAAAATATCTGCACTGGAAATTAAACTAAAAACACTTTTGTGTTTTTGTAGTGCAATTTAGCACTTAATCAAAAGGACGTTTACATCAAATTTATTCATTGAGGCCATAACTATGTGTGTTTTACCTGAAGCTGAAGCCAGAACCGTCGAGTTCTGCCTCATCGCCAGGATGCTGCCTGTCTGCATCCCGATCGTCCTCAGGTGTTTCAGGCCTTCAGCAACTCCTTCCTCTCCTTCGTTTTTCCTCCACAGCCTCAAATATTTGTCGCTTCCTCCAGAAACCAGCAGCTCCGGCCCGCTCCGCTCCGGGTCCGCGGGAACCCACAGCAGGCAGTTCACGGACACCCCGAGATCCGTGGAGGCCCAAATCTTTTCACCTGCAACGACGACAAAGAGTCGTTACAATGTAATTTCATTCATTTATGATTAATTTATCAGAGTATGCTAAAATGTCGTTTTCTAAAAACTGTACACTTTACGTTTATTTTAAATAATTTTATTCTACAAACTGTCATTTTACAGTGTGCTATCCATATCCTCCTTAAAAATTGGATACTTAATGTTTATTTTTTAAATAATTTTCAGAAATGTAATTCTACAAACCAAAATTTACTTGCATATATACAATTTGTTAATATAACAAGATCGGGTTTTTTTTTTAATTGCCAAAAACTGTTTTCTTTTTTTTTGTTGTTTTCACTGTTTATTTTACCTAATTTTCAGAAATTTAATTCTATAAAGTTTCAAATAAACAAGTCATTTTACAGTTTTCCATAAAGTTCTATTTTAAAATTGGATACTTAACATTTTAATATTTTTAAGTAATTTAATCCTAAAAACTACATTTCACTTACATTTAAACAGTTAAATAATTATACATTATGTTCGAGTTATTTTTGATGATTAACGTTTATTTTAAATAATTTTCAGAGATATCAGCCGTATCAACATTGAATATGATTTAGTCCGATTTTTGTTAAAACAAGTCATGTTTTGAAATTAAAAATCACATTTTCTCTCCTCTTAGATGAACCATTTACTCGTCTTAAATTAAAGCTCACCTGAGTCAGTCCTGAAGAGTTTGATGCCGTCGCCGTGGTAACCCACAGCAGTGTAGTCGCCGCTCACCGCCACGCAGAGCGCGGCCGGATCCAATGTTACACATTTAGGCTTTTTGTGAGGAGGCTCCAACTCACACTAAATATAAAAACAACAACAATTTGAAAAGAAGGAAGAAAAATGTCTGTTTTGAAATGCTAAAACATAACAAAACGACTTTATCCTTAATCCAAACACTAAATAAATCAACTAGTGCAGGAGTCTGCAAACACAATACCGCTTTAAAACTTTAGCTACAAAGGATAAGAGATTAAGGGATAAGTATAGATATATTAAAAAATTTATGTTTGAGTCATTTTTCATGTTTTTTTATATAACATTTGCATTGAACCTTCACAGAATGACACTAAAAGTAGAAATTATATTCTTTAGATTTATTTATCTTGTAATCAGTTTGGACACTAAATGCGTTTTTTTTATTTTTTTTATGGCTTTATCAACATCCTGTAGAATAAATTGTATTTTCTAAGTTTTTGGAAAGGTTTTAAAGTTTTCATTTGTTTGTTGTTTCTTCAAAAATAACACATTTTCTCAAGTAAATATTTATTAAAAATGATTGATTTTTTCCTTCCAAAATTTCATGCAACTTAAATATTTATTTGCAATAACATAATTAATGCTTGCTTTATTTTGCTGGACTGAGGAAGAAATTGGCTACTTTTAATTGAAAAAGTTGCAGACTTCTGATCTAGTGTTAAATCTTCAATTTAGGATGTTTATAAACAGAGCCAACACATAATACAGTAGTTATAACTTCAAAGTAATTTACTACCAGAAAAACATTATTTATGTAAAAATAGGAGCTTACTTCATCACTTTTTAAAGCAGCGACTGAGCGGCCAAGTCCTCCTGACCAGAGGTGGAGCTGTTTCACAAACAAAGTGAGACGTTTGTTAATGTTTCAATGTGCTAATGAGTATTAGGGCCACACTAATAAAATTATGAGAATAAACATGTACAAGAATAAATTCATAATATCATATGAGAGTTGTCATAATATTATGAGAAAAAAAGTCAAAATATGGGAAGATACATTATTTTGAAAATAAAGTCTAAATATTATGACTTTACTCTCATAATTTTATTTTCTTAGCATGGCCACATCATTGTAGTTTTAAGAGTTTGCGTTCATCTTCCTGCAACAAATCGAACCCGAGTGTCTCACGCTGTGATCGGAGCCGGCGCTCAGCAGCATGGCGCCGTCCTCCAGGAATGCCAGCGTCTCCGTGGCGCCACTGTGAGCCTGGAAGACGCCCACGCAGGTGGAGGTGGACGCCGACCAGAGCCTCACCTGTCCGGACACGCAGCCAGAGCAGAGCATGGAGGAGGAGGACGGGGAGAAGCAGAGGCTGCGCACCGACCGCTGGTGACCGCACAGAGACTGAGGGAAAAACACAAAATATATCATCGCTATGTTTTAGTCCAACTTTCTGGTTTATTCTAAAATGATAAATATCTAAAGGAGATTCACATATTTTTGTGTTTGAACAGTTCTTCATTCACTTTTTCTTCAATAGAATTCAAACTTGGAGATAAAAACAACACAAACCAACTAAAAAACAGTTTCAATCCAACATTATATTTGATAATTTAGTATTGTAAACTAAAATACAACCAAATGTTATGTTTTGAAATGTTTCTCTCACACACAGAAAAACACCTGAAAACAAAACTTACAGTTTCTATTTTATTCTGCAGCCAATTCCACACGATTACATTTCCATTCCAGCATCCCGCAGCCAGCAGGTGACCCTCGGGGTCAAAGGTCACACAGTTGAAGGGGCTGGTGCTGGGCAGACAGGCCACTTCGTTAGCTTTCGCAGAAGACCAAACCTAAGAAACAGAAAGTTTGATTAAAAAAAAAAAGAAGAATGTTAGAGACCTGTGAGTAAAAACGTTTTCTGTCGACACATTTTGGGTTTTTTTTCTTAGAAAAACAAAATAAAAATACTTTCCCACCTCAGAAGAGCTCATTTCTAATAGATTTAGTTTGCACCTAATGCTCTTTCATCAGGATGTTATTTTGAGTTAATTGTTGCTGCGTAAAACCAACAAATAAGCACAGCGGCATTTCTGGTTTTAATTAAACGAAGTGAAGACCAACTTTCAGCGTGAGGTCAAGGGACACAGTTGCGAGGTGTTTCCTGTCCGGAGTGATGTCACTCGCCGTTATCGTATTAGTGTGGCCGTCAATCAAAGCCGTCCTGCAGCAACAAGAAATCACTCACAATTTAAGTCACTTAAAGAAATAAAAACTATAAATAAAGATCTAAAAGGTCTCAGCTCTCCTCCCACCTGCATCCGTTCTGTACGTCCCAGACCTCCAGTCTCCCGTCGAAAGAAGTGGAAACGAGCCGCGCGTCGTTCAGGAAGACACAGCTGGACACGCCGTCGCAGCTGCTCACCAGCGACTTCACTTCCTGTTCACAAAGGAAATCCTTGCAGTTAATCCTCACAAGGAAGAGTTGGGATGATATTACGATTTTATTCTCATGATATTATCAATCAATCAAGTTTATTTGTAAAGCACATTTCAGCATTGAGGCGCTTTACACAATAAAACCCCAAATTACAAAGACATAAAGGAAACATTATACAGTCAGTAACTGAACAAACATTACATCTTTATGAGTACCATTACCAAAATCATAAAAATCAAATGTTTCATTTATTATGGTCCAAAAGAAACTCTAAACAGGTAGGATTTTGCCTTGATTTAAAGGAATATGACTTTATTCTTGTACGAATTTATTCTCTGAATATTATGACTTTTTTTCTAAATATTTTGACTTTATCTTATAATATTTTTATCATTCTCACAATTTTATTTATTTTTTATTACGGCCCTAATATTCCGCCGTATGACGGAGAGCCGTGAAATACAAGCGTGTAAATAAAGAAACTTGCTCTACAGAAATACTGGAAATACTGGATACGACTGTATTTTGTGGCAGGATTAATAGCAGAGATAAAAATCTGACTATAATCTCAGTACCTGTCCAGTTTGTGTGCTGACAAAGTGCAGCGTTCCCTGTCCGGTACCAACCACAACCAGCTGTTTGTCCGGACTCAGAACCACACAGGTTGGTTCGGAGGAGAAGGTTGACACCAGCGCACTGAGGTCAAACACAGAAAACAAAATCTTTACAAAAACCTCAACAATAATATGTTCTTTAAATAATCTAATAACAAGCACTGCTGCTTGCAGACTTTGGTTTTTAATTATAAGCTAGTTGCACTGAGGCGAACACGTCTCTATCTGCAACCATTAACATAAAGTTTACCTAATTTCTGAAGTGTTGCCTTCACTGCTGTTCAGACACTCGATCACCCGGACTCCTCGTTTCCCCGCCAGGCCTGCAGCCCAGATGTGAGCTGATGTTTCCGGAGGCTCATTAAGCGCCTGCTGGACAAAAAGCGTCGGCCACGGGGAGAGCGTTGAGGAGTGGCGCTTCAGGAAATCGCGACAGTCGTCCAGATGTTTATCCAGGTCGGCTGATGGAAGAAAGGTGACATGAGCGATTAAATGTTTTAGAACGAAACGTCAAATCCCATGGTCAAATTATTTATAGCAGTTTTTCTTAAAAGACTCACAGTGAGGTGTATTTTTGCGTTCTTTATCTAAAAAAGAGAGAAACATTTAAGAAAAAAGACCAAAGATCAATCAACAACCAAAGAAAAACAAACCTGATTCTTAAGTCTCATTTATAAATCGTAAACGAGACGTATTGCGTGTCTTTGAACAGGTTAGTTTACACATATACACTCAAGTGTGAAAATGGCTGCCAACAGATGCTTAATTATACAGCCTTACATCTTTGAAAAGCAGAACTGGAGCCTCCTGCATAACGAGAAAGAAAACAGCAAATGCTTTCTGGATGGTAAGTCAACAACAAGCAATTTGTCTTTTCCAGCAGCCATTGTACAGTGATAAAACCAGCTGACCAAACCTGCTGGAGGTCAGCTGGAGTTGCTAGGTAACGGACTGTACCTGCTGATTTGTGACGTTACATTCAGAAGTTTTTTGAAATGGCTCTTTTTCCAGACATTAAAAACATTAACTTATCACAAAAACATGGCTGTGTGTCTTTTTTTGGGTATTTTTCCAATTTAAGTACAAAAACTGAAAAAGTGGATTTTGTGTAATAGGCCCCCTTTAATGATAATTTGTCATCATCTTCATTCATGCTCACCATGCAAGTCGTACGTCTCCAGCAGGTGGCGCAGGAGGCCGTGGCTCACATTGGCATGCAGGAAATAATAATTGGAGAGAAGCGAATCAAGAGCCCTCTGCTGTCCAATCTGAATCTATGAGTCCAAACGAAGGCAACAAGGAGTTAAAAGTGCTTTTTTTTAACAGGAATTATGAAATATGCATATAAATAAATATATTGTTTTGCTGTAGTGTTAAAAAGTGAGCAAACCAAGCTTGATGGCAGATGCATGAGTGCGTTGGCTTCAGAGTGAAGGAAAGTGTCGTTTCCCTCAGGGTCAGCCGTCGCCCACAGATAACCTGTTCAATTAGAAACATTAGAGTGTATTAAAGAATAAAATGAAAGAAAATAGCTGGCATGTTATTTAAGAAATGATGGTGTTTGCTTTACCGGCCAGAACGAGGTGAGCTCTGTATCTTTCGGTTTCTGTTGGGAGGAAAAATCCCTCAAAGCCTCTTTTCACCTCTGGGTTGCTTAGAGCCAAAACATCGTTTGTGTATTGGCAATGAGACGGACCGGTCAGGCTGCAGAGAGAAACTCACAACCTTACAGCATCCAAAATGTCAATACAGCTTACTAAATTTAAATCTGTAAATATTTAACAAAGGATTTACCACAAAAACCCTTAAAATAATAATTTTGATAAAAGGTCAAGATGTGAAAAGGCCACTCTTTAAGTATTTCAAGTCTTTATTTAAAAAAAGGAGGTAAAAACAGTCAAATTGCATTTATAGACCAGGCCAAATGGAGGTCAAGGATTTCTAACTAAAAGATCCAAGAACATCTCATCAGGTAAAAAAAAAACATTAAGAACCATTTTTTGTAAACTATATTTTTTTAAAGTTTTATTTCAATTAATTAATTTTTTTTATTAAAAACAAATTACACCTTCAATCCAGTGAAATAAAATTTGCTGAGAGCCACAAAAACTGAATAAGTCTTTGTTCTTATAATACCTATTATAGGAAATTTTTAAAGATTTTTTTAAATTAAACTGAATAAATCTTTAGATTTATCAGTTCCTTCAATATAACATTTGACTTTTTAACACAATAAAATATAAATTACAAAAAACTTCATGTAGTTTGACACTTATGTAATGTTATGTAATGTGGGAATATTTCCTGCACTATTAGTGTAATTCTTTATGACCAATGAAAACATTTTTATTTACCTTTATATTTTAAATATTGTGCGATTCTTTGGTCAAAGACACTAAAAGCCACATTTGGCTCCAGAGCAGCAAGTTGCAGATCGATGGGTTGGACTTTTCTAACACAGTAAATTTTATTTTACTTTAACTAACATTTATATTTTAAGGCTTCTTTACTCGTTGATAACAGTAGATGGCGCTGTACCTTTGTAAATTCTGCACAATGCGGGTGAAAACTGCCATGGGGACCCGGCCTTTAGGTTCCCTGCAGAGCTGCAGCACTTCCTCCCATGAGACCTGGGCATCCAGTGAAGACAGGTTGTTACACGTGTTCAGCACAGAGTACAGGTCTCTCTCCTTCAAACCTGCAATAAAGAGGAAAACACAAACAGACCAGAATTAATCCTTTCTTCAAATTAAGATCCACACTTCTAAGAAAGTTTGGAAATGGTCAGATGTTGTTGTAATGACATAATTTATGATTAGAATATTATGTTTAGGGACAAAAACAAGAAATATTTCAGTTTTTTTTCTAATTATGAGGTAGATGCGTCATAACTTCGCCTGCTAGATTCTTTACAGACAATACATTTGTGAAACTTAAAGATTGAGAGCTAGCTCAATGAAGTCAAAGGTCATGGTTCTGAATCGGAAAACGATCGACTGTGACCTCTAGCAGTGACCTTTAAGGCTGCATCTCTTTAAAGATTAAGCAAGCTACAAAAACAAGCATGCAAATGAAAATGATTGCTCTCGTTTTAATTTAGTGTGTGATTAATTGATATATTGATTTTTATGATAGGCGTATATACTGCAGAACTTTACCGTTTTTGCTGACAGTGAGAGCTGCGAGGCTCAGACGGAGTCCAGGTACGTCTCTGTACAGGTTGCAGAGTCTCTCCAGGCTGGACTGGACCAGGAGGCTCAGAGACTGAGGCAAACCCTGCAGAGTTTCCTTCAGCTGAAACACAAAAACACAGTATGCTCTGACTCCCATCAACTCGTCAGGTTAACAAATAAACCAAAATATGAGTCTATACCTTTTCAAAGGAGGCAAAGTTCTTCAGGTCTTCACAGGCCAGGTGCAGATAGAGCGGACTCGCAGCTCCTTTCTTTGTTATTAATGTCTGGAGCTGAATTTACAGCACAGTTTTTCAATAAAAATAAGTTCCAGTAACGTTCGGAAAGACAGAGAATGTAAAATCAGAACCTGGTTGTTAAATGCAGAGTCACTGAGCTTCTTCCCAAAAACATCCAGCGCCTTCTGAACAATCTCCCTCTTGTCCGGCATGCTGAGCTGCCCCAGAGGAAACAGCTCCGCTCCTTTTTTCTTGGCTAAAGTTTGCAGCAGAGGTGAACTGGACGCGACACTCAGCACCAAGCAGACACCCTGATGAGAAACAACATATATAATGTCCACATTATATATAGACGTTCAAATAACACGATATAGATCATGTATCTATAGCGATATGTATTGTTATTGATTTATTGTCCTATTCTCTTGTAACCAACTTGAGGAAGCAGCTGTGGGATCCATTCAGAGTTGAACTGTCCGTTGCCATCCTGGACCAGATCCACTCCATCAACCAGAACCACCAGAGGTTTCTTCTTCTTCTTCTTCCTTTCACTCAGAGTGGAGTGAAACTCCAACAGCAAGTCCCTAATGAATCCAAAAATACAAGGTTAAAACAGCTGCAAAGAATAGCTGGTGCACAAACTCGATGTAGGAGTTTCCTACTTGTACAGGTGAGGAAGAGGTGACTCCTCCTCTGTGTATTCATCGTTTCTGAGCCACTGAGCAAGGCATCGAAGGAGGTTTTCCACGGAGCGCGCCGACTGGCTGGCGGCTGTGGAGTAAGAGACGACGTCGCAGCGGAGGTTCGTTTTGGATTTCAGTCCAGTTTTGAGGGAATTTGCTAGAGCAGCCTGTCAGGAGGGAACAAACGCAGGAATACTTGGTTTAACAGTGATAAACACAAACAACTACGATACATTTCCCATTGAAACAAATCATTTTACTGAAAAATGACTGGCTTCACGTTTACACTTGGGCTGAATGTCTAAGAAGTTGATCAATCATAGAATAAAATAGAAACAAAATAATACTTGCAGGTTTTTTGACAATAAGTTAATGCTTTTTGTGTGTGGAAAATAAGCTGTTTCAAAAACCTCCTGATTGTTGGGTCATACTGAACAGTTGCTGCACCATTACCTAGCAACCCCAGCGGAGTTCTGCCTGTCACCTAGCAACCCAAGCTGAGCCTCTGCATGTTTATTCAGCTGGGCTTGTTGTTGACCTCCAACTTGCTGCATTCTTGTTGGTTGCACAGGAGGCTCCACTTCTGCTTTTCAAAGAAGTATGGTTGTACAACTGCGCATCTGCTTGCAGCCATTTTCATTTCAAAATAAGCCGAACTGAGTAGACTAAATGATCATCCTCTAAGAATGATTTTGTGCAGAAAATGTAACGAACATGTTCTGTACAGCTCATAAACTGTGGAAGCACAATAGGTCACCTTTGAGGTTTTCTTTATTTTGGGCCTCAAACTAGAGGACTTTATTTAATCAGACAGGAAATTGCAGAGGAGAGAAAATGCAACTCAAATAGCCTTTGAAAGCCTTATATGGATCCACAAATATTGATATTTTATCGTCAGCACCATGTCTTCATAAGCTGTTTGTAATTCTCTTAACATAATCTGGATGTAAATTTACCATGAAGACAGTTTTTCCCTCTCCAGGTCCTCCTTCTATCACCACCATTCCTCCCTTGTTTCGGACCCGCTCCACCGTCTCCACAGCACTGGACAGCAGCTTTGTCCTGCCGAAGAACTGCCTCTGCAGTGCCCCCTGGTGGACCTCCTGCTCAGAAACCTCCAAAGCCGTCTCTGCCTCCACATCCTCCTGCAAAAAATAAGATGGCGTCATATTTCTGTCTAGTTTCTAATGCAAATATCTCTTGAAGTAAGGCAAAACAAACTTAAAAGTAACTTTTAGGCAAGATATGGAAGCTTAAAAATAATTCTTAGAAAGTACTAGTACCTCTGGCACACTTTTAAACTTATAATGAGAAAAATGTCTTCCTTTAAGTAAAATAATCTGCCAGTGGAACTAGTAATTTTTCATCAATATTAAGAGATTATCGACTTAAAAGAAGCTGAAAAGTCACCAGTAAGTCATTCTCGTCTTATTTTAAGTGTACCAAGATATTTGCACTAGAAACAAGACAAAATACTTGGTAAGATTTTGTAAATATAATTTCCAATAAATCTCAGTTTAGATTTTTAATTGACATTATTAACTGAAATATAATAAGAGATTTCTCACAATAAATGATAAACAACATGGTAAATGGCAACCTCTAAATGGCAACCTCTAAAAGTATGAACATGACATGGCTAAATATGGAAAGTGTGTGCAAGTAGAGAAGACCGTGTCTTAAAGTTAGAGCTATGTGTTGGAGAAAGTCAAATATTGTACTGCAAATATTCTTCTGGAAGGGTCTAGAAGAAGCTGTGCTTAAAGAGTTTGAAGGCGAAACAAATAGTAAATAGGCTGAACTTCTACTGGTGCACTTTTACACTAGAGCCACATTTACAGTCATGCACTAACATCGTTAGACGAATGCCTTGCTCAAATGTACATTGAAAGAAACTAGAAAGTGGATACTTTATCAATTATTTACCTCAACAAACAGCTTCTTAGCAGCCAACCAGAGGTCTTCTAGCACAGCTTTCCCAAAGTCCTCCAGCTTTTTCACATATGGCTTTCCCTCCACAACGCCGCCCCACATACATGAGTAACTATGAGACACAGTGAGAGTTTAAAATGGAGCTAGAAAAGTTCTTTCTTACCCATTTTCACAACTCATTATCTTGATGGCTGACTTTTGTCTCTTAAGTTTTAAATTATTAACCGTTTTCTAAACAAACATACTTCAAATTTGTGTTATTTGAATGTACAATATTTTTAGCTAAAAAAAAACAATTTATGCATAAAATGGATCACAAGGAATTAATCTAGCATCAAATGTTTCAGCTCTTTAAAATTGTCTGTAGCTTCAATAAAAATAACAAAAACGTTTTGGTTCGATTTGTTTTCCCTCACATGCTTCTCGTTAAAATATGTTTTATGTCTTTCACTTAATTTACATCAGCTCTGTCTATGTGTTTGGACTCACTTTTCAGTGATTTTAACGCCGTCGTCCAGGAGTCTTCTCTTCAGAGAAGAAAGTTTCTCCTCAGTGTCTTTTGATTCGGCGGCAAAATCGGATCTCCAAGCCACCGGAACTGATCTGGACACAAAACGGGAATGAAGAGCGGTTAAAAGTGAAACAAACGAGGCTGAACGACTGATGTTTTCTGCTTACTTGATGATGCTTGGATCTCTGAAGTAGCAGAACATTCGTTGCTGAACGGTCTCTGGGTAAAGAGCCTGGAACTGACGGATCTCCATCTCTGTTATCGAGAGACCGGCTGGAGCAGAAGCCAGCTGCATTTTAAAAATATTGTTATTTATCTGCTTTAGATGAAATTTCAAACTATAGACATGTTGCAGAGTGACGTCACGTATGCAAGAGCTGCTAGCAGACGATGACTACACCGGATGTAGAAAAAAAGGGAAGCAGTAATTTTCTACTACTTGCTAACACTGTGACAACTAAATAACAAGATCAGGACAAAGTTTTAATTAAGAAATAGCAAGGTAGCATTATGCTAGCCTGACTATGACAACCTTAACATGTAGATGTGTTGCAGAATTTGTGTTTCAGTTAATTTAAAACGAAAAGATGACCCACATCCCAACTCTGACAGCTCATTAGTAGAGCAGATGTTTAAATTAGCTAATCATCCACCGCTTTGTCGAGACAATCACTTAATTGCAAAATAAACATCAAGCCTGAAAATATAAAACTGAATGTTGTGCTCTTTGCACAAGAAATGTTTCCGTGTCTTTTGGTGTTGAATGAAGTGGAGCTGTTGTTAGTCTGTTGCTACAGCAACATGTCTGTGGTTAGGATAGCCGACACAAAGAGCGAGAAAAAAGAAGAAAACAACTCATTCTGAGTCCTTCAGATGTTTCTCTGCATTGTTTTCCCTTCCCTGTGGTGCACTGCACCAAATTACTAACACCAACATCTCCAGGTTTCATTTCATTAACTGAATTGTTCTATTGCAGCAGTCCGGCTATAGATAGCAAGTAAAAAAAAAAATTGCCTTTTTGTCCTCTAGGATGTAATCAATAACATGCAACATGTCCATAAAAAGCGTTGGTATGGCAGCCCGTACCCAGCTGTACTGTGGCAGGTCTGGAAGGACGGGTCTGGGAGGAACCTGGCCGTACCTCTCCCCCAGGATCGCCACCAGCATCTGGCTGCGACACACCTCCGACAGACACAGAGCTGCAGCCCGCTCCGACTCCTCCTCCGTCACGCCCCAGCGAAGCTCCACCTCTTGCAGGTGGAGGCAGTGGGCGGCGGCGCGGTGACGGAGTTCGGGGAAGACGCAACGCACCAGGACGTCCCGTTCGGCGTGCATGTCTCTGAAGGTGGAGGAGATGAACACCCGAACTCCTCTCCATCTAGGAGCAGCAGGAACAGTAAATATCGAGTCAACACCAACTTTAACCGCTAAATCAGTCAAGAAACTTTACCTGAGCTTCGGGGCGGCTGGCACTGAAACAATGTTTGAAGTCTGTGGTTCTTTGGCTCCAATTGGTGGTGGGATGTTGTACAGTTTGTCCAAATGCTCGACGTGATCCAGCAGCCTGGAAGATCCTCGCTCTGCCACAAATCTGGTAATTTAAATAATGTTTACTTAGGTGAGCAACCTTCAACTGTTTAATGGTGTTAACCCAAAAGAAGTATTCAGTAACATTAGTTACACTGAAGCACGTCTAATATTTGCGCTTCAACTAGAGCATTACATGTTCTGCAATGTCCTCAGATATTGTATTTATGTTTACATCTTGTTCTCTACATAGTGTTTTAAATTGTTTCTGTATGTTTCTGGTTTGAAATAAATATAATGGGGGGAAAAAAGGATTAGGAGAGGAAAAGTAACTGCTGCATAGACAGTCCCTCTACTTCAAAATAAGAGCATGAACATAAACGTCTATCTACCTGAAGAAATCTGAACAGTCAAAACAAAAATCTCAACACATATTTGTCAAACTTTATTCAAATTAAAGTTTACAAAAAACAGCCAGGCAAGTAAATTAGTGCTTAAGAATGCATCTGGCAAAATAATTTAAAGCAAAGCCAAGTGCTAACGATTTCAAAGTTAGCAAAAGTGCTAAGCTAACAATAACTTATTAAGCTCATTAGCAGAGATTAGAATAAAATTAAACTTTTTGTTGCCATGAAAATACATTCTTGAGTGGGAGTGGGTGTAACAAGGCTTTCAAATTTGCCTCATTTGCTTTTGGATCTGAACTTTTCTCCATTTTTACCTCAGGATTTGCTCACTGAAGCCCTTCAGCACCACGTGGTTTCTGTCAAGAGGTTCCTCTGAGAGTTGAGCATGGCTGCACACAGCAGTACAGGATGAGTTCGAACCCACACAGCTTCAGAAACAGAAATCAATGCAGAATGGTACATGAAAAAAATACCTGTCGGACAGGAAGATATTGACACTGAGAGCTTTTTTGTTCTTGCTTTTATAGTTCTTGATGGCCCAAACAAGTTCATCTTCCAGCCAACTGTTTGCGATTGTGATGATGTTATCCACCTGGGAAGAAGGAGTATTTAGCTCTGATTTTATTCAGAATTAAATCCTGGCTACAAACATACAGTCAGACCTGAAGCTGCTGTATAAATTATGTCAGATTGCTGCATCAAGCTAGAACTGCAGATAAACTGGCATCAAAGTTAACAGGAGCTTTGATTTTTAATAACATTTTTGCATGTATAAGTATTTCAGAAAAGCTATTGGTTTCATTAAAGGTGATTCATTATTTTCATTGTACAGGTTAGGATAGGTCTATGAAACATTTTTATTGTATATTTTACAGAAAACCATCCTTATATAATGAGATTTCTGCCTATTTTCAAAATGAGCTGTTTTAGGGCATCTTGTCTCTAAATCCAAATAAGTGCCTACAGGCCACCCTTTGCCCCCATGTGAAAATGGCTGCAGACAGATCCATAAATCTTTGAAAAACAGAAGTGAAGCCTCCTGCACAACCAGCAAGAATGCAGCAAGTTGTTTTTAGATGGTGAATTAAAAACATTTGTCTTTTTCCAGCACCCAAATAAATTGATAAAACCAGGTGACCAAATCTGCTGAGATTGCTAGGTAACGTGTAACCTAAGCTAGGTAATGGGGCAGTGCCTGTGATTTATGCAGTTACATTCTGGTGGTTTTTAAAACGGCTCATTTTCCACACACGAAACAACATTAACTTACTGTCAAAAAGAGCTGCGCGTTTCTTTGTTTTGTGTTTCTAGAAGCAGTAAAAACCCAAATGAAAATATAAAACTTTGCAAAATGTGAGTTTTGCATAATAAACTCAATCATGACCAAAAACATTTTAACTAATCTAAATTGTCAAACAATCTGTTTAAAAAAACATAAAAAAACCCATTAAAAACATTTGGCTCCTTTCAGAACTTTAATATCTGTACTATTTTTTGTATACAGTGTTATTTTTGTCTGTTCTGTACTTCAAATAGCACATACCTTGTTTTTCTCGGTAAACAGCTTGTAGAAAAAGCTGGTATCTATGTTTCTTTCTTGATTGGTCGATTCCTGCAAAAGAAGTGTCCATACAACATCGTTATCTCTAACAGCGCAACAAGACATCTGTGTAATCGATAGATTAACTGGCACCAAACTTATGGATTTAATGTCTGTTTGTATAAAAGTATCCTCAGTTTTCAATTATCTCCAGGACTGGAACTAACAATTACCTTAGCAATTGATTATTCAGACCATTAATCAATGAACTGGTTAAAATAAAAAAGGCAGACTTTCTATTTATAAACAGAAAAAACAAATAATTCAGCTCCTTTTATAAATAAGACCTTCTATTGCTTCAAATGCAATGAAAGCATTTATTTCCTTGACCATAATTTAGTTATTTCTTCTGCAACAACTGTTTCATAATTAATATTTTTAATCATAGGACAGCTTTTTTATTCCATGTGATTACAGGAAAAGTTTTCAACTCTCGCCTTTTATGCATGCAAATATGCCTGTAACTAGTAATTGTTTTAGTAATCGATTATTTTATCAATTATTCTGACAATTAATTAATTAATTGAATAAAAAATATTTACACAATATTAGAATTACAAATGAAGACACAAATAAATGATTAAATTCCTCTTAAAGATTTTATTGCAATAATATAGCATTCCCTTAGCATTAGCAAAGGATGCACCTGCAGTTTAAAAAAAACAAAACAAAATAAAAGAACAAAAAAAAAACAGACATTTCTGCTTGATTTAGCATCAAGACAGTGCAGGGCTCATCTTTTGCTAAATTTCTGGATTAAACCATTGACATTTGGATAAAAAAGGTGCTTAATAAGAGAATTTATGTCCAGAATTTGAACTAGTTGAAGCTACAACTATGCTACATGAGACATTCTGGGTAGAATGCGTTTATAAAATCTACATTTTGTATATCTCAAACAGAAAATGTATATATATGTAGCAGTTTTGGCTTAATAACTGCTCTAATTATGTTGTTTGTTCTCATTGTGTATACTCAAATTAACATCTAGTCTAATACTAGGAGAAGCAATCATCGATTGAAAAGCCGTACTTCTTTTATTTAGCTGGAGCATGAGCTAACAACTAATAACTACTCTTATTCGAACTCGTTTCTCTATATAGTTTCCTAGAGCTCCCCTAGTGGGCAGGAAACCAAACTACCTCACCACACTGATTATTTCAATAATATTTATACGATTCCCCACTTCGCTAACTGGAATCTTCTCTCCAGGTCAGAGTTTCTAAATGCTACACCTCAGATTTCACGATAACGGAAGGACCTAACATCCTGACCTCCATTTCTTTGGCCAGAGTTCGGGCGTCTTCCAGCAGGACGTCGGATCGCAGCTCCACTTCGTCGTTGCCTCTGTTACAGGTCCTGAAGAGCCGGCAGTTTTCCGATCTGTTCTTGATCATCACAGCGAGCAGAGCCGACACCTCCGTCATCTGCAGTAGTTTATGAACACGAAAAGAACCTTACTAAATAGATTCTCAAGTCTTTCGGTTACTTTGAATCGTAAAGCTGCTTCCTGAAAGCGATTCGGCTTGTTGGTAACATCGTAATGTGTGACGTATCTGCGTGACGACGTATCGTGCACGTCCCGTATTTTACTTTAGAAAATATCCAAGATGGCGGAAGCGCTCTAAGATATGTTTATATTTTACAAAAAAAGACGATAAAAGGTTCGGTTGGAATACGCTCCGCACTTTAATTACAACAACAACAAAAAAGAAATACCTCCAATATCCTCAAATAGTTGACTACACAGCTTGCGATCAATTTGTACTAATGTCAAGTGTTTGCCAAGTTGCTTAGCAACAGTGACAAGGGGGCGAAGCTTCGAGAGTTTCCTGCTGCGTACGTGAAACTTATCCGCATCCTGTTTATTGTATTAATGTTAACTCCATACTAAATGAATAATCTCCATCTCACAATGACATTTACAGTCAGATTCAGTAACTTGGAACATATTTATGAAGTTGCATTTAATGTTAAAATATTCATTTTCCAGAGGACTTCTTGTTGTTTACCAAGTTCTAAATGTGTTTTAATGGAATACATCATGGTCCATATTTTGAATTAAAGAGTTTGTTTCCTTATTCAATGAGAATTGAAAATAGAAATGATAACCACAATTGATAATGGAATCGGTATTGATAAATTCTTATAAATTTCCATCGCAAATCAGGTTACTGTAAAACCAAAAGTCACTCACAGTCGGCGTGAGAGGGTCGTGCTCTTCCTCGTCTCTCCTACGCCTCCTCTTGCCATTATCTTCTTTTTTTTCTTCTTCTTCCTTCGCTTTGTCCAGTTCCTCCAGGTTCGGGGGGATGCAGAAGTCCTGCTTCCTGCTCCAGGACTCGTCGTTCCACGAATGGGCGAAGACGAAAAGGATGGTGTTGCCGGGTAGCGGAGGCACGTTGTAGTTGCAGGAGATCTGGACGGCCGTATCCAGAGCTTTGCGGTAGCGGTCCAACAGGTCGACGCTGTAAAGCCTCTGACTTTAAAACACAAGTCAAAAGATCATAATGTTTCAACTATATCAGTTTTAATGTTAATTTTTGACACAAATGTAATACTGGAAATGCAGATTTAGGACTGGATCTAATAATTATTGTAATAACTGATTATTCTAACAATTGATTTGATTAAAAACTGTCATATTATGCAGATTTTCAATATTAAAAATACATTAAAACAGTTCTATTCCTTTTTTAAAGAAGGAAATAAAAATTTTATTGCCTAAAATGCAATAACAGAATATGTGTACGCTGTATCATTTGTAGCAAAAGAAATACTTCAAACATCAAATTTCAATTTTTATTTTTAAAGAATTTGCACCAAGTAGAGCAAAAACTTTACTACTTGGGAATTCTGGGTAGAAAATATTTACAAATGTTTTTTTTTTTTATTACCATGTAGAAAGCAAAATGTTTGTTTTTTATAACAGCTTTGGCTTAATTACTGCTCTGAGTGTGTTGTACTTTCATTAAATGACCTTTAGAGAGGACTTGAGTAGAGTCTGTGTACTCCAATTAACGATTAATCAATTACTAAATTAGTTAAGATTTTTGCAATAATCAGTTAATCATACTAAATCCAATTAATCACAATAGTTACAATTAATCACGATTAATCGTTTCATCACTAGTATCACTCATGTGAAACTTTTACAGTTAGAATCTAATCTTACTTGGCTTTTAGAAGCTGGGCCTTCTTGTTCTTGTACAGCCGACAGATGAACGGCACGCCAAGCGTCAGCTTTATCCTCCCCTTCTTACACGTCTCCCAATCATGGCGGCAGCGCGGACTCTTGGGAACTTTCTTCAGGATGCTCAACAGGATTTCTTTGGCAGGAGGGATCGCTTTCTGGGAGGCAGAGGCTAAATGGAGAAAGAGGGTGTTTTTAGGTCTTTTCAATCTTTAACGTTGAATATGTTCTGTATCGAAACCAAATTCATGAGCAACTTGTAAAAAAACCTTAACGCCAAAATAAACTGGTGGCTTTGTCCGTGCACACCCAAACACTTGCATTCTTTCAAAAAAAAAAAAAAAAACCCAAAAAACATGATAACTAAAGTTAAAATAAAAACAGAGTAATAGATGCATCGATTTTAAAAGGTTTTCATTGCCAGATTGTTTTGGATTGTTTACATAAGACTTATTCATAAAATTATTTTAGTAATCAAATATTCTATCAATTATTCTGATGATTAATCGGATAAAAAAAATGGCACATTCTTCAGATTGTTGATTGTTGCAAACAAGCAAATAATTCAATTAATTTCTTAAATTAGAAAAAAAAACTAATAGTGCCTGAAATGCTACAACATATAACTTTTTTAGTGTACGCTTCATCATCTGTAGCAAAGGATGAATCTGCAGCAAAAAAGAAACAAAATACTGTCAACTAATTTGTTGATTAATAACTGCACAGCAAATGGTGCTTAAGAATTTATTTTTGCAGAATTTGAACCAGGTGAAGCTAAAAATGCAGCTTCAGGACTTCTGGATAAAACATATTTACAGACAAATGTTTTATTTAATCTTAAATGCAAAACGTATATTCTTTGTAGAGTTTTGGATTAATTACTGCTTTCAGTGTGTTGTGTGTTGTTCTTTTAATACTAGATTAATCGTTTAAGCCCCAATTAAATTAAACTGAGGTGGTAACTGTTTTTGGCCAGGTGTTGTATTCAACAACATTTTCTGAAGTTTAAGTCCTTCATATTTATGATGCGCCTTACCTAAAGTACGAAGCTCCAGGATGACTTTGTAAGCAGCGAGGAATCTGAAAGGAAACTGGCGGCTCTGAATGACTGCTTTCTGCGAAAACATCCAAACATCCAAACATCAACATCAGAGACATGTTTTTAATTCAACCCATCTGTGGCTCGGCAGAACGTGTCGCACCTGATTGGTCAGCCTGCGCAGGATCTTTTTGTGATGAGCCTCACTGATTCCTGTAGTGATCATGTTCCTCAGGTTCCTCAACATGGCCATGAACGGCAGAGATCCGCTGTCTGAACAGGAGAAACAAATATTTCTTCCAGGGCTGAGCGATAAATTAGATTTTATCAAATTGTATTTTTGAGATTTAACTTTTGAAAAATCTTTATTTTTTCCCCCCCACAATGCACTCCTTATAGTTTCTATGGTTCACAGGGACATCAATGCGCCCATGGCGGCCATCTTGTTTTTCAATGGTGTTTTGCAGTTTCTTGTTATTTGGACTCAGATTTCAGGTGATTATTATTAGGGTTTTTGTTTTATTATTACCAGGGTAAAGTCATAATATTATGAGAATAAAGTTGTAATTTTTCTGAGAACACAGTTTGTGTTCATATTCTGTTATTTTCCGTGTTGGAGTCACTACTGTTTTCTCCTAATATTACAACTTTATTCCGGTAATATTACGACCTTATTTCTGTATTATTTTGTTTATTGTTGTACAACTTTATTTTTGTTATTTAAAAAAAAGAAGGAACTTGTATTACGCTGGAGGGCTGACCTAAAGTCAAAGTCTAAATAATCAGAAGCTGTAAAATACGACTGTCAAACAAGATGGCCGCCACTCATGGTGACGCTGACATCACCATGAGCTCAGAAACCCCCACCCTTTAAAAAAAATTCAGGATTTTCCAAATTTTAAATCCTCAAAAGCCAAAAAAAGTTGATTAATCAATAAAACCGATTTATTTCCCAGCCCTGGAACAAACAATGTGGTTCATCTTTTCTTCTCCTTTTATGATAAACTAGTTGACGCCAACGATGGATGAGTTTCAGACCTATGATCTTCTGCCAAGTGGCGGCCTTGTTGCCCTCCAGACTGACCAGCCGTTCCCACGTCTGCGGCTCTTTGAGCTTCATGCGGCGCCCGGCTCTGTCCGGCTCCCACACGCCTTTTATTCCACTGCGGGTGAACGCCTTCGCATCGCTGGGGTACCTGCAGAAAGTCAGACACAGACACTTTAAGACGATTTTCTGCTAATCTCAAAAACTATTTTCAACATTTCACCTTAAAAAAGGGAAAATAAATAAAAATATCACCAATCGCAACTTTTTAGGTTTTGGCTTATTGAGTTGTTTTAACATTTCAGGTTGGTTTGGACTAAATTCTAAAATAATTCCCAAAAGCTAAATGCAAAATAACTATAATCTAAGTTTAATACAGATTCATACCAAACAAAGTTCATAAATATAAAGTACACTTTTTTTTCAGCTCCAGTAAATACCCAATTAGTAATTTAAACACTAAACATGCAAACTAGGACTCAAAGAAGAACCTCTAAGGGTTTTTTGGGATTTCAGCGCAAACTTGAAGTAATCTGACTCATTCACCAACTCCAAAATTAAATCAACTGAGCAACGCAACAGTCTCTGGGTGTCAGTCTTCACCATCAGGATGTGAGCGTCTTACTTTTTCCCCAGGATTGCCATAACAAATTCAGCAGGTTCTTTAATGTGAAGCTTCTTGATCAGCTTCTTTATGCTGAACTCGCTCTGTTTTTTGTCCACCACCTCTCTGCTGCCCTCCGTCTGGAACTGAGCAAAAATAAAAAATAAAAAACGTCTGTTAGTGTTGGAACTGCAACAATTAATAATAATAATCAGACTGCGGAAATTTTATTTTATTTTCTATCTGTGATTTGCAGCAGTTAAAGTGAAAAGTAAACAAAGTAGTAACTTACAAATCTCTTCAGCATTTCCGGGCCAGATTTGAGACATTTGGCCCATCGTTCGAGGTCTGATTCAGATGGTTTCTGGAAAAAAATCAGACAAAATACTGAAACCAGAGAGCAGGTCCACTGATGAGGTACAGAAACAAGTCAACTCTGTTAAAGGGGACCTATTATAAAAAATTAACATTTCTGCACATTTTATACCTCCATTTAGGTCTCAATTGCATCTAAAAAACAATCCTAGAACATTGAAAAAAAAAACAACAAACAAAAATAATAAGTTAAATTTTTTGGGTATTTGGAAAGTGAGCCGTTCCAAAGAACTCCTGGTTGTTAAGTCTTGACAGGCAATGTGCCGTTACCTAGCAATCGCAGTCCGTTACCTAGCAACCCCAGCGAATTCGTGGGGCGTGGCCAGCAGTAGCTTATTTGGATTTAAAGCGGCAGAGTCCACAAAACAGCTCAAAATAGGCAGGACTGACCAGACTGAAATCTAATTATCCAAGAAGGATTTTGTGTTAAAAATAAATAAATAAATAAAGCAATACATGTTTTGTAACGCCCAGAGGTCTATCCAAACCTGTTCAAGGAAGCATCATAGGTCACCTTTAGTGTAGAAATCAATTTTTAACACACACTTTATCCGTCATAACATACAGTTTTCTCCAAGTACAAAGCTGGCACCTTTTCCTTTATTAAAGTAAGTCATCTACCTTTCCTTTCGGTTTCTTCCGGCTGTGTTTGCAGCGGTGTTTCCGCGTGTTGTACTTGGCCAGCTGGTACTCGCTGAACTGCTTGAACTTGTCGACCATCGCCTTCTTCAGACATGTCGGAAGGCGCTGCGTGAAGCACTGGAAGAGGGTAATCAGTTTGTTTAGTTAGAAATGAGGAAGTGGAGGATGGATGGAGAAACTGATGCTGACTCAGACTTACTGTAGAATAGATTCTGACTATTTCCAGCCAATCGGAGGGCAGCTGCACGGCAGCGCAGAAATATCTGCGGACATGTGGCTTGGTGGGGTCCAGATTGGCGGCCAGAGCCAATAAAAAGTTTGTGGTGATCCTGATGTTTAATTCTTGTCTGGTGTAAACGGCAACCTGGATGGGAAACACAGAGCAAACGCACAGATTGCTATCACGACGTGCATCATAAATCCTATATCACCATTTGTGGCAATCACAAAGGAGACCTATTATGCAAAATTTTTATTTTGAATGTTTTTATACTTCCATTTGGGTTTCAACTACTTCTAAAAACAGAATAAAAAAACAGCTTTTTTTTGGCAATAAATTAATGGTTTTTGGTTATGGAAAATGAGCCATTTCAAAAATGTGTTGAATCACATTCAATGGGCACTGAGCACGTTACCTAGCAACCCCAGCACGTTACCTAGCAACCCAGGCAGAGCTCCAGTACATTTGGTCAGCTGGTTTTATTCTTGTTGGTTGTGCAGGAGGCTCCACTTCTGCTTTCCAAAGGTGTGTGGACGTATAATTGAGCATTTTTTTGAAGCCATTTTCACATGTAAATTTTGAGCTGGGCAGCTTATTTGGATTTAAAGTGACAAGAAGCCCTAAAAAGCTTAAAATACGCAAACCTGAGCAGACTAAAATGCCATTACCAAGAATGATTTTGTGCAAAAAATGTATTAAACATGTTTTCTATCACCCACAGGCCTGGGTGCACAATGGATCTCCTTTAACAGGTTATAAAGTCAACAAACTGTAGAAAGACCGACCTTAAGAAGGAACTCCGGGTCTCGATCAGAAACATCCTTGGCCAGCGCAGTGATTTTGGTCCAAATGCTGTCCTCCGAGTTCCAGTCCGGCTGGCCTGGAGATTTGCTCTTATTGACCAGAGAGCAGCAGACGGCGTTCAGCAGGAGGTACTGAACGACACAGACAGGAATCAGCACCCAGGGGTCAAAGGTGTCAACTTTGTTTTTGTTCTTAGATTAAAAATAAGACCTTTTTGTCTTTCAGCTTTTCTAAAGTGGTTTTGTTTCCTCTGTCCAGTTCAGGAAACTCTTCCTGTCTGACGGCGACGGAGTCATCAGGTTTCTGGTTGATCATGTCCATTTCTACGACTGGCGTCTCCATGGCGACCTCAGGGTCCTCTTCATCGTTTTCATCCTCAGACAGCATGTTGTCTTCATCCAGCTGCTGACGAAAAGCAGAACTCAACGCTTCAGTGCACGTTTTCAGTTATTCTAGAGTTTAAACAAGATAATTACAAACATTTTGTAGAAAGAAGGAGCTTTTCTCACCGATTATATTCAGGCTAATTTTTCCTTATTTAAGTCAGTTACTTGTAAGCTAGTTTTTTCTGATTTCAAGTGAACTTAGATATTTGCACTAGAAAATAGACCAAAAAGTTGGTAAGATTTGTGTTTTTTGCAGTGAAGTCATTCTACCTACGACTAAAAAATGAATGTAAACAATAGCAGAAAACAATTTTTAAAATGTATTTTTTTCACCTTTATAATTCTGAAATTATAAATAATGTAAGTGAACTAAAACACAAATCTTTAGGTTGATTTATAGTACAGTTAGAATTTCTAAATAAGAAATATAGAGTTTTTTCCTGTACCACGCTTGTTTCTTCAAAGGACGATTGCATCTCTTCTGATATTTCCTCTTCTTCTTCTGCATCATTTTTCTTTTCTCCTTCTCGTTTCAGGAATGAAGGAGGATCAGCGAAGCGATTCAGCAGAGAATCCCCGGTCAGCGATGAGGAAACCAGAGCGCTGGAGGCGACAGTGGAGGTGAAGGTAGAGGTACGACTCTGACACCCGGAGGAGAGGAGTTTGTTCTGGGTGCTGAGGAGAGGAGAACTGGTGGAGGAAGAGGAGGAGAGCAGAGAAGAAGAAGAGGTGGAGGACAGGCTGGTTGGCTGAAGAGACAGAAGGGAGGGAGGATGAAGCAGCGACGACCCGGATGTCATCGTTGACACCTGGGATAAAATTTTATTCTCCAAACTTGGAGGGCAATAGTTGGAGGTCTGACTTCCTGAAGCCACATTCAGCTGCTGCAAGGCCAGCACCTTCATTTCTGCAGCGAGACACAAAGAGTAAAGCATTTACATGTCCTTACTTCCACAAACATTGGTGCAAATATCAAGACGATCGATGTGCGCGCCTCGTTTGCCAGTTAGCAGGTTAATAGTCCCTCCCGTGACTGTAGCATCTGAATTTCACTCTATCAAGACCTGCAATCAGTTTCCCAACTTCTTTGCAGAAAATGTAATAAGATGAGGGTTAATCTGCACAGCAACATAACAAATGGAGAGAAAATGGCTAAATTTCACCAATCAATTAAACTCTTCTTCCTGCAGTCTTGATATTCTACCCCAACCTTCTTAAAGGGGCAGTGTTATGTGTTTACCAGGCACATAGCACCAATTTATAACACAATCAAATAACAATGTTACCTTCAGTTGTTATAAAAATGCTCTATGTCCAACATGACTTAAAAGAAATTTTACTTTGTAATTTAATCCTTTGAAATTGGGCCTCTGTCCCTTTAAAAACTCTTGCTCTTTCTGAAACTACCTTCAGAAAGTCGTCACATGGCTCCTCTATTAACCAGCGTTTCACTGAGAAGTAGCACCTATAATGAGCTCAGACGAGGTGTTTGCTAATTGCTGCTGGCTAGTCTGAAGGAGCTGAGTGGGGGAGGGACGCTCTGTGAGCCGAAAGCTCAGAAGTTTGCGAACTGGAGCTCAGAGGAGGAGCTACAACTCGAGAGTGGAGCCAGGTTCACCCAGGCGTTTTGTATTACTGAATGGTTGCCATGGAGATTCAAGGATTTCTCAAAAAATTTAAGCAACACTTCCAAGAACGTTTTTTAAAGAGGAAATAACTTTAAACTGTAAGGGTCAAAAAGTGCTTTTAAGGTTTGAAAACATTGTTTATTGCAACTTTATTCCATATCTCTACTTTTTATTTTCTTAAATTGTAAAGTTTATATTTCTTGCTTTGTAAGCTGTTTATGGGTTTTATTTTTTGTTTCTGATTAAGTTTGTGTCTATTCTGTTCTTTTAGTAAAGCACTTTGATAAACACTTTGTATGAATGTTAGGGCTAAACAAATAAAATTGTCTTGGTTTCACAAATAACATCCAAATTATTTGACTGAAACTGAGGTATTTAGCTAAATAAAAGCAATAGTTGTAGATACACAAAGTTGGTGTAACTCAGGAGACGTGCAGCTAAATATGCGTCTCCAAAGCATTAAATCAGGAGCCTGAATAAAAATGCAAGTCACTCCCTTTTGGATTTGTAAAATAAATATTTAGAAAGCCATTCAGCGTTTTTCCTTCTTCACAAATTCCCACTACTTTGAGTTGGTCATGACAGGAAATCCCAATAAAGTTTTGTGACTGAATGTGTTTAAAGAGGTCAAAGGTGATTGCAGCCACTCCTCCTACGAATCTCAGCTCTGACTGCACTGAGGAGGAGACTCAGCTGTTTGGTTGAAGTGTGTAAGAGCTGCAGGACTCCGGCCCTGCAGGACCAGGGTTGCCCTCCCTGCACAACCTGTGTTTTTAAAAGTTGACTTTCTGCAAGCATAGAAATGATTTCGGGAATCGAACAAGATTCTCAAACACACAACTGAGTTTCAGATGGATCCAGTGTTTCACATCATAATCACTTTGCATTTGAAACCACAGAAAATTACTTCGGTCCAGACTGGCAATGAACAGAATAAATAAAGGCGTGGCGGTCAGCCGACAACAGGAAACTCACCAAACACCGAAGATTCAAGCTCCACTTGAAGAGGACGGACTCTAATCTAAAATATCTGGACACAAATTATGTTTTCCACAGGAGTTCAGCTGTAGTTTAGTATTTCTACGAAGCCAGAAGTAGAAGGGTCTGGTGACGCAAGTCAAGGGTGCAATGCAACGTATGTACGTCATACGTTGCATGGGTGCGCACCATTTGTGTGCCGGTGTACCGGGTGGGCGGGGTTAACCTGAGTATCTTCTTTCAGATTTACATAAAGTAATTAATAAAGTCAGGTTATATTATTATTATTATTATTATTATTATTATTATTATTATTATTATTATTATTATTATTATTATTTCTGTTGTTGCTGGTGGTGATTTTTATGATTTTTGCATCATTATAGCAGCACATTAATAGAGTGATCAAAGACTACATTATTATTATTATTTTACCTTTTGGAAAAATATGTTTTCTCCTATGAAATATATTGATAACTTACTATAAAAAGGTTTACTTTGATTAAATGTGTGAAGGAAAGACAACTTCCAGGCACTATTCAATATCAATATATTTTTATCCTTTAATATGGTTTATTTAATAGTTGCAGGTTTTTATGTACGACCATCTTAGATTGAGGTGAAATACATTTTCACTTAAATTATCATTTTTTGGCGTTTCCTTGTATCTCTGCCATGGTCGGACAAATTTACTTTCAGAACCCAATACTATTTATTTAATAGAGTTATCTGCACAGAAGTAGGCGTGTATAATTTGACATATTTTGAAACCAGATCCACCAAAAACAAAACAAAAAACTCCTCCCACTCCGTCTTGTCATCACTTCTGTGCGAGTCCTCCACCGGCGGATTGTTAAGGAGCGTTTGCAGTGATTGATCAATATTTATTTATAACCGGCTGTGATTTACATTTTCTAAGCTGCGCTTTGCTAACAACAAAATACACATACAGGTTCCTAAAATTTATAAAATGCTCGTTCAAATAAAGTTATAAATGCTCAGATGGACAAATGTCCACTAGGAATCTTGTTTTGACCCATCTGAGCTTCCGTAGCCCACATATTGTTTTCATTTAGTAAATAAAAGTCCTTGTTCTCACATCTTACGCCCTAAATGCAATTCAAGGGGAAAATAAAGGAACTGGAAATACCCCGCATTAGTGCCTAAAAGACAGAAAAAGTAGTAAATAATAACCAAATCACTTAAAAAAACAATTACATTTCTGAGCTTCAAATTTTCAAAAACTACTAGGAAAAAAACTGCAATTTTGAGAATCTCAGAAATTTTCTAGAACAAGGGAATTTGAGTCTGAAAAGTCAAAAATGTGAGTTTTTTCAAGCAAATTTGACTTTTCAAATTCAGACATTTGTAAGTTTTTTTTTTATAGAAAATTTCTGAGATTGTTGGTGGAAATTGGCAGAACTGTGCCCTGAAAACTATTTAGAAAACTTGCATATGGTGAACATATCTCAGCGTGGTTAGCAAACACTAACCCACACAATGAAACTTCGAGCTCAAGTCCTTTAAAACAAATTAGTTTATTCATAGATGTCAATATTGAAGAAAAACAATTAATTAATGCTTTACTTCTTTGGCAATGATGATTGAAAAAACAGTATTTCCCCAACACCAACACTCGACCTGTTATTATTGTAAAGATTCAAGTGCACAGCCTTCTCTTCATATTACACACATAATACGTTTTACTTAGAAGAGGAATAACCTGAGAAAATACTTCCAAGTAAAAAAGTATTTGGTAAAAAAAAAAAACAGTCAAATATTGATGATTGTCTGAGCTTATCAATTAACACACATATTTTATGTTCTGTGCAATTTTTGGCATTTTAAATAAAGACAAGATTTTCAAATGTTAAAGTGCAGTCATTAGACAAACATTTAAAAATTGCACAGTACAGCAGAAAATGTTTATAATTTAGCATGTAAACAATCTTCTGTACATTCACATTTTCTCCAAAAGGCACAGCAGATCAGTAGATAAAACATTCAATCAGAAAACTACATTTTTGATTCTGATTAAAAAAAAAATAATTCTGCCTAGTGGCATTAAAGCTTCAGTTGGTAATTTTTATGACATGTTTTAACTACCTCTATGTCCTTAAAGTTTAATGAGACAATTTATGACAAAAAAATAAAATAATGCAAAAAATATTGATATTAAGGTTCTCTAACTTCAACATTCCCGGTCAGAAACGACCAATAGGAGCCAAGAGAAAGATCTTTGTTCTGTTAACAAATATTGCTGGTTTGCTACAGCTGTGCAAAAGGCAGAAAAACAACCGAAAGTTACAGAAAAACTAATTTCTGCTGTTCATGAGGGCAGACGGCCTGCGACAGACTGGAACATTAGCTGGAGATAAACACCAACACCTCCCAACCCCACTATGGACAAGAGTGTTAGAAAATGGAAGGATGGATGAGGGCAGGATCTGTGGAAAGGTAGAGTCTGAGGGAAGCCCCAGATTTAGTAACCTTTGACCTCTCTCCTCCCTCCAGACGGCAGGTGTTGTTCTGACATATGAAGTGTTGATGTCGACGTCCTCCAGGCTGCAGGTGATTGTGATGTTAGAGGAGAAGTTTGAAACGACATCGACCTTCAGCTCACCTGGAGACACTGGATGAGATGAGAAAGAACAAATGAGAGAAGTTTTAAAAGTGAAATCTGACAGCATTGTTCTACACATTACAGCTACTTAGGTTTTCATTTCTAAGCTGTTCTTTATAATGTCTCAAATGTTGAAAAACCCACCTTGAATTGTGACGTTTCATACTGATTTCTGATCACGGTTGCAGACCAGTTTATTTTAGCTAAATATTATTCCTGTGGGACACAAGCAGGCCTCCTGATGCACAGATTTTAAAAAATCTAAATAATATGTCTGTCAAGAGCAATCGGTTTGTGTTTAGACGTGTTCAGTCAGGACATAACCGTGGTTTTGGACAGGAAGAACTCAAAGGTGACACTTCCCACCATGATGCAGGTTGATGTTATTTCCTGCTCAACAGTTTGTTGCCACACGAAGAGAAACTTACACAGAAGGGGCTGATGATGTCTTTGTTTCTGATACTGGCTCTTCTGATCATCAATAATGAACCAGGTAGGAAATAATAAAATGGAATAAATACAAAGTAGAATAAAAAAGTGTGGAAAAACCAGTTTCATTCATCTCATAGGTTTTAAGTTGTTCAACCAAAACTGTGGAACCTAGAAATTAATTTTTCAGATGAAAACTATTTATAGAAATCTTGGATGTAAACCTGCCATTTTATTCACAGGATTCCTCAAACATTTCTGACATTAAAATGAAACACACAGTCCTAACCTTATGTTGTTATGTATCTGTGTTTTACAGGAACCGATGCTTTCGCTTCAGCGTTTGTGCGGACGGGTGGCGATGTTTATCTCAACGTCTCAGAAGTGAAGGTTCCCAAAGATTATCATCTCCTTTTATGGAAATTTGCCACAGATGATGTGCTGGTGTCTTTCTTCCCACATGGAAAATCAAACGTGGGTGGGGTTTATGCTACGAGAATAGACCTTTTGGAAAAGAGATACTCCATAAAACTAAAAAACCTCCAAAAATCTGACAGTGGACTTTACACGGCGATAGTAATAGCAGCTTCAGAAGAAGTACTAACTGTATACAACGTCACAGTTCAAGGTAGGACATTTTAATACAAAATTTATACTTTGAAAGAAAGAAAAATAATCCTGCCTCTAACACTTGTTTTTGTTATGCCATGTTGTAGTTTTGACAGCATTTATTGTCTGGTGGTTCTTGCCCTGCTCAGGAATCAGGGGGCGTCAACTTCCTGATCAAAGTCGATACATAAAGCAAAAGAAAAAATCCTCAGATGAATCTGAAGCTATATTTTCCTTTACTTCTGCGTTGAGTTGACGAAGAGCTACAGTGAGAAAAATAAGTATTTGAGCGACTTTGCAAGTTCTCCCACTGAGAAATTATGTTTCCATCTGAGGTGAATGTCCACTATGAGAGACATAATCTAAAAAAAACCCCGGAAATCACAATGTATGACGTTTTAATCATATATTTGTGTTACTGCTGCAAATAAGTATTTGAACACCTGTTAATATTTGGAACAGTGACCTTTGTTTGCAGGTTCAGTCGTTTCCTGTAGTTTTTCACCAGGTTTGCTCTCATCGCTGCAGGGATTTTGGCCCATTCCTCCACACAGATCTTCTCTCGATCAGTCAGGTTTCTGGGCTGTCGCTGAGAAACACGGAGTTTGAGCTTTTCTATCGGGTTTAGGTCTGGAGACTGGCTGGGCCACTCCAGAACCTTCCTATGCTTCTTACAGAGCCACTTCTGGTTCTGTGTTTTGGGTCATTGTCATGTTGGAAGACTCAGCCATCGCTTCATAGCGATGGTGTTTTTGGGATGGTACTCATCATTCTTCGTCCTCCAAACCCAGCGAGTGGAATTAAGACCAATAATTTCTATTTTGGTCTCATCTGACCACATAACTTCCTTCCTCAACTCCTCTGGATCATCATGGGCAATCGTACGACGGGCCTGGACGTGCGCTGATTTAAGCAGGGGAACCTCCTGTGCCATGCATGATTTTAAGCCATGATATCTTGGTGGATTATTGGAAACATTGGTGCCAGCTCTCTTCAGCTCATTGACCAGCTCCTCCTGTGTAGTTCTGGACGGATTCCTCACCTTTCTTGGGATCGTTGATACACCATGAGGTTACGTCTTGCAGAGTTCATCTTTTTCATCAAGCTGCTTGGCAATTCCCCTGCCGCCCTTTCCAGTCTTGTGGAGGTCTACAATTTTTGTCTGTAGTTGGAGTCTTGAGTTGCTTTTGGTGTAGATAATTGACTTTTGATAGACGGTGTAGACATTTTTCTTCAAACTTCTCCTTTTCATTCAAAACCTTTTGTTTATGTAAACATGTGGCATGTTCATTTTAGACTAAATGAATTAAATAAACATTTTGAATTGAAGATTAGAAGGAATTGGTGAGTTTGCCTTGCTGACATGCAAAGAAAAAGCTTTATTGTCTTTATTTTCTGTGTTTCTCAGAAACTGCTTTGCTCCAATTTTTCCTGTCGGTTCTCCGTAGATCCGGTGGGTCCGGTCGATCTGACCGTTGACTCCGTGTCCAGCGACTCTTCCTCCTGTAACGTCACGGCGACCTGCACCGCCAGCGGCACCAACATCAGCAGCACTTTCAGATGTACCGCCAAAACCTGCCTTCAAGAGGGGGGAGAGGGATCAAAGGTCACCCAATCTGGTGCTTCCCTCAAGGTCTGCCTGTCCTGTTCATCCATCGTCTGTAACCATAGCAACCAGGTCAGCTGGATGGAGAAAACAACAGAGATTGATCACCTTTGTCCGAAGAATGCTGGTAAGTTTGAGATTCACAAGATTAGTCGATAAAGTTTTCCTACCCTTTTTGCATTTAGTCAAGTTACAGCAAAGTTCAGTGCATGGACTTTGACTAGACCAATTGAAGGTGAACTTCCAACCCAGTCTAAAGTTAGAGATTTTCTGTTATTATTATCGTACAATGTTTGACGCCATCCACCTTCTCATCAACTCTGACCAGATTCATTTTCTCTGCTGAAGTAAAAAGTGGAAAAACCCACACTTTGCATTTTACATTAGGAGGAAAAAAGTAAATTTTTGGTCTTATCTGACCAGAAAACCGTCCGTAACAGGTTGTCCATGACCTTTATGGACTTCTTATTTTGGCTCTTTTATTGCAGCTCTGAAGATGATGTGGAGATTAAATGATAGAGATTAAACGAATACAAAGGCACAACATTCTTTACAAATTATTTATATAAAAAAAGTAGTTTCAGTTCCTCTAGCAATTCTGAACTACTTTGTAATCCCATTTAATGACATTCAAGTTTGTGAGAAAACATAAAAATGTTTAAGGTGAATGAAAATTTTGCAACGTGGAGAAAAAACATTTTGATTTTCCAAGTCAAAACATGAATTATTAGGAGGAAAAATCACAACACCGTCACATGTAAGGTTGTGTTCAAGGAAAAGTGGGAAAATACAATTTTACTCTCAGTTATGTTTACATACATTTACTTCTCAAGATACTTCAGGTTGTATTTTCAAATGCAGACGAGATAAATTGCTAGATTTATAGATAAAAACTTAAGTTAGAGAAATAAACCAGCCACTCTGGTTGAACTGATGCCTCCCTGTTGCAGATGCAGATGAACTCCTTGGATTTTCCATTTGTTACGTGAAGAAAGTGGTTTTCTCAGTGGGTCTGATTGTCATGGTGTTGGTCATCATCGCCGTCCACCTCATGGAGAAATTCAACAAACACAAATAACCGGTTACATACTGAGTACATTTTCTGATATATTTTCTAAATTACTTGTGAATTTTTATATTTTATTCCTTCTTCGTAACAATTATAACACCATTGTTCTTTCTTTCTCTGCTCATCTGATCTCACTGTTAAGATTTGTTTGGTACAGGTTTATTAATTCAATTTGTTTTTTATTAATATGGTGCCATTTCACAATAAATGTCATCTCAACGAACTGTCCAAAAAAGTCATTTCAATGTAATGATGCACACATTGCAACTGATCCTAGTTATTAGTTCACCATTTGTATGGAAGAAGATTAGGGCCACCAAAGAAAAAGTAAAGAAAATGTTGAAATTTTGTTTTTACTAAGAATCAGATTTAATCGTAAAAACTCAAATCTGCCAAAAGAAATTTGAGATACGTTTTCAGCGTGTATAAAAGTGCAGGTTTAAAAATCCTATAACAAGAAAGAAACGTCAGCATTCCGAGAAAATATAAATTCAGAAAAACATGGCAGACTCTGAGAAAATATTGAATTTAAATTGAAAATGGTGCAAAAAAAGTCAGAATTCTGAAAAGAAGTGAAAATTCCCTGAAAACAGTCAAACTTCTGAGGAAAAAAACTGAATTGTGGGACTAAAGTCTGAAATCTTTAAAATACTTTAAGGAATTTTGTTATTAAAGTCAGTTTTATTTATTTTTATGTGGTTTTTTGGGCCCTATCCTTCTTCCATACATCAGATTATCATCACTATTCAGATTCTGATTTGTAAATCAAATTAAAGTAGAAACGTTGAATATTTTCAGTGAAGCGTTGTCTGCAGTTAAACCACCTCATCCTGTACCCAACATCCTGGCGGCCATGTTGTCTGATTCCTTAAGCCTTGGATAAACTATGAGACGTGTTGCTTTTATTTACATCCTGAAACAAAGAAATAAATCTTTACTGACAGTTTCTGAAGCTTCACTGAAGTTTGACTGTTATTTGAGAAAAAGTTTGGTTGATTATTTTTATAAAATCTGGTTGCTAATGGACTCAAAGAGAAAAACGTTTCATGGTCTCTTCACTGGTCTTTACAGAGGATGTGGTTTCGTACCAATCGTCACATGTAATGTAAGTTCTCACCTTGTGACCTTCGGTTTTAGTCAGGAAACTAACATGTGGAAACTAGAGTTAGAGTTTAATTCTCAATCTGCATTTGGAGGAAAATCTGTTTCTGAAACAGAAAAGCAAAAAGCATGTTGCTGCAACGTTAACCACTAAACCATGTAGGAAATGGTTTATACCCTGATATCTGAGTTTACTATAAATTTACTTCCAGAGTAAACGGCTTCACTTCAGCTTCTAAAAGTCAGAGCTGTTTGCAGATTACTTTTAAAATGTCTGCTAAAAACAGACGATAAATTTGACAAAAAGAAAAAAAAGGAATGACTGCTGCACTGCTGCTTACAAAACTTTCTGCACATCTTGAACGGAGGTAATGGGCTCTGAGCGCCACCCAGAGGCCTTGACCTGCAAATACTTTTACAGAGATGTATTAATGACAAAAGAGTTTTAATTCACAAAGCAGATTTTCTTCCATCTGGACATCAAATAAGTTGCTTTGCATTCATATCTCTCTAAAACTGGGTAAAATACTGAAAATTATTTCTGGAACTTGCATGATGCTGAACAGATCTCAGCTTTAAGAAACGCCGACATGTGGGCGTGCTGCAGGGGATGGCACGACCTACATTTGGAGGCCTTTAGTCCTCAACTGCATGTCTCCCGCATGCCTTCCCCCATCCCCTCACCTTACTCCCTTCCTGTCACTGGACTGTCATATAAGGGACACGAGAGCCTGCAAAAACCCCACCCAAAAAACACACAATAAAAGTCCAAACAAAGTTTATTCATGGGTGTGAACATAGAGCATTTTATTAATGCCTCTTTTTGGCAATGTATTGCTTGAAAAATGTATATCCACACACCCAAAAGGACTTACATATTATTACAAATAACATTTCAGAATATATATGTATGTGTATAAATATATTTAAGAAAATAGAAGTAAAAAAAAAGGTAAAAGTAAAAAAGTATAAGGCAAAAATGCAATTCAAGTAACACATGCAACTCGTCACAACGTCTGATTCCTTTGTGCAAGTGGACAAAGATTTCCAGTTGAGTAAAAGTTTTGGCATTTTTAAGAATAAAGAAAAACAGGAGTAAAGAAAAATTAGTATTTTCAAATTCCACAGTAGGTAGTATATTCACATTACCCCAAAAGGCACAACTGGCTCTGCAGATAATTATTTTTTAACAGTTAAGAGCTTGTGTGCAAACACTTAAAAAATGCTTATCTGTCTGGTGCATTTTGGGTTAAAAAGTGCTGGTTAAACCTTTATGAAACTAAACTCTCACTTTGACCAACAGACGATTCATGAAGGAATATTAAGCATATCTGGTTCCTCTCTGTGGTCCTATGAAAGGATAGTGCATTAAAATTAACAGCAGCTTCGATCAGTTTGGCTCTTCTCTCTTCATAGTGGAGGATAATTGTTTACAGTACAAGTTATTTCTGGTAACATTCATAGTGTCGAACTCATTTACATCACGGGGAAACATTAAAATTTAAAACCTCAACACAGGAACCAATAGTTTCTCAGTAACTGAGGATCCAGACCGTTTGTACGAAACAAATGGCTCTAGGAAAAGGGTTTTCACCAGGATAATTTGTTTCCTCTAGCCTTTGCAAATACTGAATGTTTATCAAACAGTCAGAAATTATGTAAATTTTTATGCTTCTTTTTGCCTCTTTACCTGCAAAGATTGTGAAATGGCCAAAATCCACACCATGGAAATTGCAACGCCGTTGCAAACCGAGGCAGTTGTTGACGTAAACATGATTCATCCAGTGACAGCTTCATAAAAACAGAAAATGCAGCAAGAATAAGTCAGTCTAGGGATAAATTACTGATTAAAATGAATTCCCTTCTTCATTTGTCATTCTATGCTGCAAAGTGGCCTGAGAGGCACACTGATAGATAAAAGCAGAAATCATAACGAATAATTGATCGTACATCATGATTTGGTCCCAAAAATTAGAATAATGAGTTTGTAAACAATTCCCACCCGAAGCACTACTGCAATCAGCAGAAATACTGCCAAATTTGTACCAAGAGGAGAGTATTAGCTTGGTCAACTGTGTGTGTGTGTGTGCGTGTGTGTGTAACCTAAAGTTACAGGAAAACTATTTCTGGCATTTATAAGCTTTGGATAGGGGACTGTGGTGCAGCACAGAGCGACGGTCCGTGTTTTTAAACAGGTGACTCTGCAATGTTTTCATTCATTAGACGATCAGACTCAGGACTGACGTGGGGATCTCCGTTGGCTTGGGGAAGTTGACGGGGCGCCTGCGAGTTCGATGGCTCTGTCCGCCTTCGGGCAAAACATAACTTCTTCTGGGGACAGAAATGTCCAAGTTAAAAACAGTCAGTTAATAATTAGCATTACTATTTTACAGTAAAATGTTTCCAGTTCACATTTAAACCACTTTAGTTAATGTTTTAAAATACAGAAAAACTATTTGACTAATCTTTAGATTTTTAAATTGTGAATCAAAGACTGTGATTTCCTTTAATGAAACAGTTCACTAACCCAGTAGATGACATTATGACTCCATGCTTAATTAAAGTTGGAACATAAAAACCTTACAATTAACCTTTTAAGGTTTATTGTAAGGTTACTATAAACACACAGGAAAAGGCTGAACCAAACATCAGATCTGTTCTACGATGTTGTTACATATACATTAGTGAACAGCAAAGACAAATAAGTATACATGTATGTATCCTTTGTTATCAAGAATAAAAATTACTCATTGACATTAACAACGTCTTTTCTAAGAGTTACCGAGACAAGACAGCAGCATGAAAGATGCTACAAATCTGAAATACGAGACCAAATACATGAAATGCACAACTAAGAGAAATCAAATAATTACATATTAAGGCAGGAGACAAGTGAACTGAACTCTCTGTCCTTCAGAACTGATTTAATTTAGCCAGAGATGTTCATTTTAAATCGTTCTGCAGATCATTCCTGGTGGCAGGTGCAGAAAATGAAAAACCCTTTTTACCAAGTTCAGTTATGAATCAAAATGGTGTCCTGGGAGTCCAGACCATAATGGCTGAAAGTTCTGGATAAAAGTGAACATAAGTATGTAGGAAAATGCCCAAAGATGCACTTACAGATAAAAATCAGCAAGTGAGAAAGTTTGTGGTCAGTCAAAGAGGAACATTTTGACAAAGTGCAGCAATATATTCGATCGCCATATATTGCACAGTAGGTAGTACTGTGTTTCATGACTTGCTTTACAGTCATGAAACAACGTTAACCCTAAACATCAAACCTACAGACTGAAATTAGTTAGAATGAGGCAATATTTACGATGAATTACATAGATGGGCTTACCATAATTAGCACACCAATGATGGCAGCTACAATTAGAAGAACAAGTACTACAATCAGAGTAGTTTGGTCTGTGGACCCTAAAAAAGAGAAAACGAGAGTATAAAACAATGGATCCAATAAGATTTATTCTGATTCTACCGGGTGACTCAAACAAAGTAAGAAAGTTATACAGAGTCCTGATAAAAACCTACTTATTGGATACAGTTATGCTAAGTCAGAAAACATCCAAACATTTGGAGACGTCTAGTCTTTAACATCCCAGCTCTAAGCTGATCTGTAAACTTGGTGATGAACAGGAAGCTGCTTTACTTCATGATGTTACTAAACAACAACATGTTTCCAGATGGTTTAAACTGAAATGCTCTTTTCTACTCAGTCTTACCTTCAGATCTCAAACAGAGCTGGATCTGTTCCTTGCTTTGGGTCCAGTTGACCTGGTTGCTATGGTTACAGATGATCGATTCATTTGACTGGTAGAGTCCGAGGGAAGCCCCAGATTTGGTGACCTTTGAAATGTCTCCTCCCGCCAGATGGCAGGATTTATTGTCACAACTTAAAGTGCCGATGATCTCGTCGTCCTCCGTGCTGCAGGTTGCTTTACAGGATGAGTTTGAAATCACATCGAGCTTCAGCTCGACTGGAGACACTGGATCTGATGAGGAAGAGCAGAGAGAAGCTTTAAAGACATTGGAGCGAAGCGCTGTGCTACAGACTACAGGTACTTAAGGTTCTATTTATAAGCTGTTCTTTGTAATGTGTCCTTAAATACAGAAAGTCCTACCTTGAAATGTGACGTTGTATTTTATAGTTTGAATCCGATCTCCTGTCAAATATGCAGAATAAACTCCACAGTCTGATGTCTGTGGACTTGGAAATATCAGCGATGTTGGACAAGAAAGCTCCACTTTTCCAGTGAAATTCTCCCTCAGCGTTGGCTCTTTATCAAAGTAACATGTTCCTATCGTTATATTTGACTTAGAGAACACACAACTTTTGGAAAGGTGATCTGCAGGGAAATTGATAGATGATCTTTCTCCAGTCGGCAAAAACTTTTGGATCATCTCAGTGGAACCTGTTGAAACAACAAATTAAGTTCAGACAAAGCAGAAAGCACAGCAGCACCAAATTACCAAATCCAATGAAAACAGATTTGTTCCGTTTTTATTTTTCAATCAAACTTTAGTGTTAAAGTTCATAACATTAATTTTATTGCCAGACAAAAAGAAGCCTGGCTGTGAAATGACAATTTGATTTAATAAAATTCTGAAACAAACCTGATCCAGTGTAAAATAGTAATTCCTCCTCAACATAATAACTAGTTGGTGGCAAAAAAATGGCATTAAGCCTTTGCAATAATTTGGTGATGTCAGTTTTCCATCACTATGGAGGGATTTTGTTCTTCTCTTGGTTTAATTTGGCCACATTTAAAGTTTTCTCAAGCTTTAACAGCCTGTTTAATGTGCATTAAACAGCAGTATCGGGTATGAAGGCTCACACAAAAAGTTATTAAAGTATTAATAACAAGAAATAAAAATAAGAAATAAAATTTAAGGACCTGGCCACTGAAACAACCTTATTTAGTTTATTTTTAAAACTATTCAGATGTGGATTGACTAGTGTGTCCTGCTGCATAACCTGGATAACCTGGACCCACCGGAGCTCTTAAAGCATCGCACACTTCATAAAAAGTTGTGTAACATTCAAACATATCTGAAAAGTCAACAAGCTTATTCATGTGTGATTTTGATTTTTACTTAATAAAAACACAGCAATTGTGAAATTATGTTTTTCGACATGAGCAGAACATCAACAAAGATTTGCTCACATTTGCAATGGACACTCAGCTACTGATTTTGTTTCTCATCTACTATAGATTCGTGCTGGATGTTTTGCTTTTTTATTGATTTTGATCTACTTTCTCTTGTCAGGTTCTGTTTAAATGATTTTCGTTTAGCTTTAACGACATTGAAAACGACATAAAAGCTTCTTTATAAAGACCTAATGAGGAGCGCATTTTGATGTCGATAATCTCTGATCTACTCAGTCATACAAAACTGTTTTGATGAAGATGGATAAACAAATAATTAAAAACATTTACGGGGATGTCTGTCTATTTTATCACAGTGGCACTGAGTTAATGAAGCGATTCTGACCTCATTAGGATTAGTTGTAAAGTTTTACAGACACATTTGAATATAAATGCACCAAAAACAGTTTTAAGAATCCAACTAATTTTGTTCAAAGTTATGAAACAGTGAACACATTTAATTAAAATTAGATGTAAATAAAAACCAAAAGTCTCAGGTAACAACTAAATGCTCCGGGAGACACTAAATGGAAACAAAAGCTGTTTAATTTATTTTAGTCTGTTCCAAGATACTCACTGCATAAACCACACAGAAGTATTTAATCTCTGTGTAGAGACAGCTGACTTCAGAAACTGAACAGAGCTTAAAAAAGTTACAATCAAATAATTTTTAATCTGTTACCTGGAATTTGCTCAAGGAAGAGTAGAAGAAGCAGGGAGATGAATTTCATCTTGGCCCATAGAAGTCCGACTGCCCTGAAAGATTAAGACACGTCTGATGAGATACAACATTTTTCACCTCAACAGCCAAGAGATAAAATGATAAAAAAAGTAGATGCAACATTTTTATGGCTAATATATCTAGGTTTAATTCAGCTTTATCTCATTTAAATTAGATCATGACATGTAGAAAAGGTGAAATCCTCTTAACTCTTTATTTCTTCATCGTAGCAGGGGGATGCATTTTTTGGCACAGCAAATTAGTAACTTGCCAATACATGGATCCCCTCTCTATTTTTCCCAAACATTGTCCTATTGATATGAAACTCATACCCTTAGATCAGAGAACAAGTGTGATTATGCAGAAAAGCTTACATCTTTCTTAACTGTCCATTTGTCTGAGTTAGCAGGGGATGCATATTTTGGCACAGCAAATTATCAGCCTCCCGACCCGTAAGGAAGCGCTGTATATAAATCTTAAAGGTTTTTATCTTTTTTTGTTTGAAACTTATATTTATTGCATAACACACTATTGCCAAGTATAAGATCCTTAGTTAATTTTCACAAACTGAAACTTATATAAGTTGGGTACTGACTTGTATTGTATGAAAAAAATGCAAAAGTGGCCACTTTCTAGAGTAAATTGTATATGGCTTATACTGTACAATGTACAAAACATATACTGAAGACAATATAAGGCTTATTTAAAAAAAAAAGTTTTTTCTATTTCTTTTCCATATGGATATATTTGCATCCCCTGTTTGTCAGCTCAAAATGTGTCGTACAGATATGAAAGTCACACCGGTATCTCAGAGGATATGTGTCATTATGTAGAAAACTTCATATAACACATTACGATACAATATTTTCACATTGCAGGGCATGCATTTTCTGGCAAGGGACATTTGGAGGTCATTGTTGTTGACCTTCCTCATCTGCCACTGGACTATTTGATCTTATGCATTCATTATTTTACAACAAAGGGTAAAACAGCAAAAATTATTCAAAAAGAATAGCTTGCATAAATAAGAGTTAAGAATGAAATAACTTTTTCTACATAATCACATTTGTTCTATGAACTGCTGGTATGAGTTTCATATCAATAATGTAAGAGTGAAAATTGGAGTTATGAAAATGTAAAATGTTTTTGAAATGTTTTATTTTGAAAGGCTCCCCGGAGGGAACGTTCGACACTGAGAAATAACTCAATTGTTTCTGTGGATCATTCAACAAAGGAGAATCACAGTATCTGGACACCCACAAGTCTTACAATAAGATGATATTTGGGGAAAATAGAGAGGGCATGCAAATACTTCCAGGCTACTAATTTACTTTGCCAAAAAATGCACCTCCCCGCTAACATGGAGTAATAAAGAGACAAGAGGGATTTCACCTTTTCTATATAACGACACTCGTTCTTTGAGCTACCGCTATAGGTTTCATATCAACAGGACAATAGTTAGGGGATGCAGATATTGGCAGGCTCAGAAGTTAAAATGCATCCTCCCTACATTAATACATTAAGCGTGATATAAAATATTCTACATAATGGGACTCTGTTTTGTCGTGCTTTAAGCTGTTAAAAGAAAAAGCCGTGAATTGCAAACCGTCTGCGGAGAACATTTTCATCTGACACTGTAAAACGTTGACTCATGCGTCAAAACCGCATTTATTAATTTGCCAAACAAAACCCACCGTTTCAGGGCTTACATGGTTAAGAAACATCATAAGGTTACGAATATCTTTAAAAGTTCCTACTTCGGTCATATTTCAGTCCGTTTGCTCATCAATATACGAGAATTTAGAGGCCAACGTCGGTCCTCGACGGCCTGTGTAGTCTGGTAAGTTTGGCAAACCGCGAGTTAAAAGGCACCACAACTTACCGGTTAGCGGAAAAACACACGGTAATGTGCTCGTACTCTACTGAGTACGAGCACTCCTGCGATGCAATGCTAACAGGCATCACTGTGCAATGCTAGATCAACGGCGGCTCGCTAACTTGATAACATTGTGATCCAGAGGTGCAAACCGTACCCACGACTTCTGACATCCTTACGCGCAGATTTCTGCATTACGCGCGAAATTGCCCTCGGCAAATTGTTCTTTATTTACAATATAAGGACTAAAATGATGTTTTGATGAGCGCCGCTTCCCCGACCGGTGTTATGCAGACCTGGGCATAACTTATGAGATTACCGGCCACCGTAATCACATGAACCAGAAACAACAATATTTATAAAGTACCTAACGCAGGGCCACCGATATTTCCTAATTTAACCAAATACTCAATGTGATCAACTTACCGAATTGTCATAAGAGGTCTTGTGCGAAATTCTGTTCCCCTGTGAAAATCTGTTCCCCCTGTGTCGGGAGCGCGCATTACAGTCAGAGAGGCGAATGAGGCGGATCTGATCATTTTCACGTCGCTTCTGATCGAGTTCTCTAGAAAACAACTCATATAATCATGTCAAGGTTGTAACATTCAGTTTAATTGGCAGATGTTGTTTTTAAAAATTGTAAAATAAATAAATAAACGAGGTCTTCTGACGCTGTTTGGTGTTATTTTAAACGCGAAGAGATTCGCTCTTTTTCCAACTTTTCTCACGTAAGCCAGACAGAAATAAAGTCAGTCACCAAACAGTTTTCCCAACACGTAGCGTTTATGAAAAGATTTTTGAGAATTTGGAAACAGTTATTCTTTATTCCCCAAGGTTATGGGGTAAAGAGAGGAAAGAATGGATAATTCAGAAGCCTGAAATAATCTGTTCCCCCTCCATAAAATGGGAACAAATTAACTTACCAGCAGGTTATTTTCTGTTTATTTCTCTCATCATCAACAATAAATCCTGGGTTTTTGGTAGCCTTTGCTCCTTATTTGCCAGAGTTATGAGGGGGGAACCATATATTTTAGGTCACTGAAATAATCTGTTCCCCCTCAATAAAATAGGAACAAATTAATTGACCGGCAAATCCTTAACTCTGTGTATTCTCCTCATGATCAACAATAAATCCTGTGATTTTGGTGGCATTTGCTCCTTGTTTGCCAGAGTTATGGGGGGGGAACCATATATTTTAGCCATCTGAAATAATCTGTTCCCCCTCCATAAAATGGGAACAAATTAACTTACCAGCAGGTTATTTTCTCTGCCTATTCCTCTCATGATCAACAATAAATCCTGTGATTTTGGTGGCATTTGCTCCTTGTTTGCCAGAGTTATGAGGGGGGAACCATATATTTTAGCCATCTGAAATAATCTGTTCCCCCTCCAAAACATAGGGACAATTTAATTTACCAACATGTCTTTAACTGTGCTTATTCATCTCTTCATCAACAGCCAAACATGTAAATCTGGTGGTATTTGCTCCTTATTTGCTAGAGTTATGAGGGGGGAACCATATATTTTAGCTGGCTAAAATAATCTGTTCCCCCTCTATAACATGGGCATACATTAATCAACCAGAAACTCTTTAACTGAGCTTATTCCACTCATCATCAACAATGAGTCCTGTGGATTTTGTGACACTTGCTTCTTAGTTGCCAAAATTATGAGGGGGGAACAGAATATTTTAGCTGTTTTAGCTGCCTGAAATAATCCGTTCCCCCTCCAAAACATGGAAACAAATTTATTTACCAACAATTCTTCAACTGTGCTTATTCCTCTTATCATCAACAGCAAATCATGCAAGTTTGAAAACCTTTCATGACTATTTGCCACAGTTACGAGGGGGAACCATATATTGAAGGTCACTGAAATAATCCGTTCCCCCTCAAAAAACAAGGGGTCAAATTAATATACCAACAAGTCTTTAATTGTGTTTATTCCACTCATTTATCAACAACAAATCAGGTAAGTTTGAAAACATTTGCTCTTTATTTGCCAGAGATATGAGGGGGAACCATATATTTTAGCCATCTGAAATAATTTGTGTCCCCTCCAAAACATGGCCTTCATTTTATGAAACGCAAAATACTGTGGCATCACTGGAACAAACACAGAGAACGTATCCATTATACGCGGAGATGAAACTACACACACATACACACAAAAGACATTTTTCCCGTCTGCAAAATTTAAACCCGTCTTCATTTATTTTTACTGAATGCCTGGGAGACCGAGCTTGTCCCGTTCAGCAAGTGATGATAAATGTAAATTCATCCACAACAAAACTCAAAAGAAGACAGAGCTGGACATGAGCGTCACAAAAATAAAGCTTGAGCACTTCAGGAACACGGCGAAAGCACAGAGCCTGAACAGTTGAGCTAAGATAGGCTACTCCAGGCAAACCTTCTGAATCTGGGATAGAATACTTTAATTTTACATAATTATCGTGGTAGAAGCCATTTGTTTGTCAAAACTTAAATATATCTGTCCTATTTGATGTCTGTTGTGACGTTTACTGCAAATGAACGATGATTAGTTCAAGTTTGTCATTTATTGAACGTTCAGAAACAACAGCGGCTGTGATGAACTGGGGTAAGGGTTCATCACAGCAGGTAAAACAACCTGAACAGGTGATCAACTCAGAACCATCGCACCTTTTTACTCTCTTCAACTGCCTGCGCCGCGCAGAGATTACATTATAAACATTCAGTCCGTTACAATATCGGGTTTCCAGGCTTGATATTTAGTTATTGATTATTAATGAGCCGCTCATGATCGCAGCGGTGGTTTAGATCATTTAAACTCCTGCTCTGCTAGTCAATCGGTCTTTGAGTCCCTTTTTATTTGTTAATGGAACCGAAATGCACTGAATTGTGTAGTTGAAACAATTATTACTGATTATTAATTTTAGCATGTTTTGTTGATTTTTTAAAAAATTATTATTCTTTAGTGAAGCCACAAACGTTTCGGATCTTGGTTAATATTTTGGTAAGTCTGTCAGAAGAGGAAGTTCTGGTCTCAGCGTCCTGGAGGCCTTCAGTTTGTCACCTGCTGCCGAGATCAAAACAAAACCTTCCCGCGATCGACCGGAAGATCACGATAGGCGTATTGAGCACCTTTAGGCTCCTCCTTCACCTGTAGAGCTCTGTGTCGCGATTGTCTGATTGGTCCGAAACAGTCGCCATCAAATGCACTCGACCATCAATTTTTGCTTCAGCTACTCCCCTTATGGCCTGGTTAATTCCTTCCTGTCTAACTAGCTCAAGTAAAATCTCGCTTCCAGCACCGTCTCATTTCTCTGCTTCAAAATGCTTCCGGTTGGTTTTCCTCCGGCCCAATCAGCCAATAGAAAGAGAAGTTGTGAACAATGACGACGATTTTCTGCACTGTTTGACAATTAGTCTGTAGTTTTAAGAATAGGAACGGAGGAAGTAAACAGAACTGTTCAGTCCTTGTTGGCCACACTTCCAAATGTTAAAATTAACGTTAAAATTAACAGCAGCCGCCTTCAGAACGGCTCTTATCTATTCGCTGTGGAGGACGGTTAGCGACAGCGCAGATTGTTTCCAGTAAGCTTCACAGCGTCGAACTGGCACGTTATATACATTAAAGAAAAACTTTAAAATTTAAATCCTCAACACAGAAAGCAATAGTTTCTCAGTAACCAAGTACCCAGACCTTCTGTGTGACATAAATATAGTAACAACAGAGTATTAGCTCTGTCAACCAGGCATGTTAACCCAAAATTACAGGAAAACTAATTCTGCTGTTCACAAGTTGTGGAGAGAGGCCTGTAGTCTGTGGAGACAGTCTGTGGTTTTCTCCGCAGCTTTAAGCAGCTGAATCTCCAGTGTTTCCCTCCATGAGGTGATTAGACTCAGAAAGGTGGAGGGATCCGTTTTCTTGGGTAGGTGGAAGGAGGATCTGGACATTTGGAGAATTTGTTCCAGAGTTTGCAGAGAAGAATACAACTTCTATAAGGTCTTGGCATTTCTGGGGACAGAAATGTTAAAATTAACAACAGTCAGTAAATTATACCATTGCTAACTAGATCTTCTACATCAGGACACTTCTAGTTCTAAGGAAGAAGCAACACATTTATCACTTTAGTTAATGTTATAAAATACACTGAATAATAATATTTAGATTTTAAAATGTGAGTCAAGGATTGACTTCCTCTAATGAAGCTGTTTACTAGTCTGACATTATAACTCCATGATTAATTAAAATTCAAACATAAAAACCTTAAAATAATCCTCGTTTTAAGATGCTGGACTGTTTTTATAAATGCATAAAAAAACTGAAAATGCTGAACAAGCAGATCTGAAATCAGATCCGTTCTAAGATGCTGTCATAAAAACTGATACATTTAAATCTACACATGTTGGAAGTAGTTAGAAGAAGGTCACATTTATGTTGTATTAAATAGATGGACTTACCTTCTTCAGATGACGCCATAGCCAAACAGCAAAAGCAACAGCAACAGCAGCAGCAGCAGCAGCAACAGCAACAGCAAGGATGGCAGGAACATCAATATCAGCAGGAGAAAAAGTGGTAGTAGCAACAGTGGTAGCCGTATTTTGGTCTGAAAAGATAAAATAAGAGAATATAAGCAACATGATTTGTCCTTCTGATCCAACAACCTTGATGCCAAAGGCTGAATAATCTCCTCAGGAGGCAGGCAAGTTCTGCAGTCCTACCAAAAACCTCCTTATTGGATTTCATAGAGCTAAAGCAGAAACACAGCTAAACCTTTGGAGATGTCTAAAGTTTAACATCTCAGTTCTCTACCACTAGTAGAGAACATGAAGCTGCTTCATTTTCTGATGTCATTAAGCAATAATATGTTTTCCAGCTGGTTCAAACCAAAATACTCTTAAATCCTCGTTTGCTGTGTTTCCCAGGGCAAAGGGAAATCGGTGACAAAGGGCAGCCAGGTTCATTACTTTTATGGACAGAATTTCTAGGCGCAGCCAGGGTGTTGAGGGTATCCGTTTTGGTGGCCTTAGGATATCATCTCTGCTTTTTGCGGATGATGTGGTCCTATTGGCTTCATTGGGACGTGATCTGCAGCTCTCGCTGGAGCGGTTCGCAGCCGAGTGTGAAACGGCCGGGATGAGGATCAGTGCCTCCAAGTCCGAGGCCATGGTCCTGAGCCGGAAAAGGGTAGAGTGCCTTCTCCGGGTCGAGGGGGATGTCCTGCCCCAAGTGGAGGAGTTCAAGTATCTTGGGATCTTGTTTACGAATGGGGGAAGAAGGGAGCGTGAGATCGACAGGCGGATTGGTGCAGCGTCCGCCGTGAAACGGGCGCTATACCGGTCCGTCGTGGTGAAGAGAGAGCTGAGTCAAAAAGCGAAGCTCTCGATTTACCGGTCGATCTACGTTCCTACCCTCATCTATGGTCATGAGCTTTGGGTAATGACCGAAAGAACAAGATCTCGGACACAAGCGGCCGAAATGGGTTTCCTCCGTAGGGTGGCTGGGCTCTCCCTTGGAGAAAGGGTGAGAAGCTCGGGCAATCGAGTAGAGCCGCTGCTCCTCCACATCGAGAGGAGCCAGTTGAGGTGGCTCGGGCATCTGGTCAGGATGCTTCCTGGACGCCTCCCTGGTGAGGTGTTTCGGGTACGTCCCACCGGGAGGAGGCCCCGGGGAAGACCCAGGACACGCTGGAGGGACTATGTCTCCCGGCTGGCTTGGGAACGCCTCGGGATTCCCCCAGAGGAGCTGGAGGAAGTGGCTGGGGAGAGGGAAGTCTGGGCCTCCCTTCTTAAGCTGCTACCCCCGCGACCCGATCCCGGATAGGTGGCAGACGATGGATGGATAAAATATTGACTTGTCCTCAAAAGCCAATCTTACTTCTCATTCAAGAATATAATCAACCCAAAAATATAGAAACTGTGGGCCATTTTTATGTTTTGTATGTACAATGATTTACACATTCATTTTCTAGAACAATCTGACCACTTTGTTCATTTTAATACAATTTTAATTGTTCAGTTTATTATGAAGCAGCTAAAAAAAAAAACACCAAAAGTTTGATTTTGTTTAAAAAATGTTATGAAAAAAGTTTCATTTTTTGTGGTTTAACTTAACAACTTTGGTCCTCGTGACAGAAAGTTTGAGCATCACTGATCTGAGTTTAACGTTCCAGTTCTAATGAGATCTGAAAACTAATGGTGATGCACAGGAAGCTGCTTCACTTTCTGATCTGGTTTCCGACTGGTTTAAACCAAACAGTTTTTTACTACCCAGTCTTACCTTCAGATGTGGAAGTAGGCTGGATCGTGGTCTTGTTTCGGGTCTCGCTGGTGTGGTTGCTATGGCTACAGATAATGGTTGAATTTAACAGGTAGAGTCTGAGGGAAGCCCCGGATTTAGTGACCTTTGACCTCTCTCCTCCCTCCATACGGCAGGTGTTGTTCTCACATATGAAAGTGCCGTTGATGTCGACGTCCTCCAGGCTGCAGGTGATTGTGATGTTAAAGGAGGAGTTTGAAACGACATCAACCTTCAGCTCACCTGGAGACACTGGATGAGATGAGAAAGAATAAATGAAAGAAATTTTAAAAGTGAAGTCTAACAGCATTGTTCTACAGATTACAGCTACTTAGGTTTTCATCTCTAAGCCGTTCTTTATAATATACACATCTCAAATATTGAGAAACTTACCGTGAAATGTGACGTTGAACTTTATAGTTTGAATCCCATCTCCTACCACCTTTACAAAATAAACTCCACTGTCTGATTCTTGTGGATTCAGAAACATCAGAGCTCCCCCTTCAAGAAGCTTCACTTTTCCTTTGTAAAGCGGCTCCACTTTTGTTTCTCCATATGAATAATATGTTGCTATGGTCCTATTTAAATGATTGCGCCATACAACTGTGTAATTTTTAAGATTATGTCCAGTTAAACTGAGAGTTAATGCTAATTCGGTTGGCAGAAACATTTGGGTCATCTCAGTGGAACCTGTTGAAACACAACAAATTAATTTTAGGCAAAACAGAAAGCACAACCAAATTACCAAATTTAAAAAAAAAATCATATGAAAAAATGTTTTAGTTTTTGCTTTTTGAGTTAAACCTTATTGCTACATAAAATAAATTTTAATGCGAGACAAAAAGAAAAAACAAAAAACACCTGGCTGAGAAATGATGATTTAATAATAAAGTTCTGTAAACAAACCCGACCAGGTTTAAACTTTTAATTCCCCTTTAATATAATAACTACTTTGCCATCATTAGTGGCAAGAAATGGTCTTAAGCAATAATTGTCTGTGTCTGTTTTCTATCACTGTGGAGGCATTCTGGACCACGCTTTGTTCAATTCAGCCACATTTAAGGTTTTTTTTCAAGCATTAACAGCCTGTTTAATATCATCCTCAAACAAAACAGATATATCAATTCTTTATAGTGACACAAAGGGACAATAAAGGATTGACAAAGGGAAAAATTAGATGCAACGCCAACATCAAACTAAAGTTATTAAAAATGTTAAAAACAAGATTTTCAACAGCAATAATACTGAATTTGATTTATTTCTGTTAGTCTTGAGAAATCAAATTAAGGACTAATTAAGAAAATTATTAAGGAGTCAGCATTCAAACACTCTCATATAGTTGTTTTTAGATCTGGAATCCAACTAATTGTGTTCAAAGTCAAACAATAAGCACATTTTATTTTAATTTTCAGAATTAGATGTAAATTAAAACCCAAACTCTCAGGTAACAGCATAACTTTCAAGGAGTTCAGTACTTAATTGCTGTCATCGGCAGCTGATTTCAGAAACTGGACTAATTTAGTGTAAGCTTAAAAAAAGTATTAAAATAATTCATCTGTTACCTTGAACTTGTCCAGAGAAGAACAGCAGAAGAAGCAGCAGTAGATTGATGGGTTTCATCTTGCCCCCCAAAAAATCCGCCTGACCTGATGGATTAAAAGACATGACTAAGTGATGAGACAAAAAACCCAGACAAAAATAGCAGTGGGTCCAATATTTGCTGACCTAATGCCGTTCATTTCTACTGCCTAACCCTAACCAAGACTCAATTCACACCTTGGTCTGAAACCTTTTAATGTCAGCCATTTTAAATATTGAATATAACTTAAACATTCAGTAGACAATAGTGCGTCTCATGTAATAGCATGAATGGCCATGCTATTACATGGTAATAGCATGGCCAATGTAATCAAAGTTACATTGGTTTCTCATGAGTGGTTCAGAAATTAGTTGACGGTCCGTCAGTGAAACTCGGGGCGTTTCAGACAACAGAACTGCTGGCTGAAATCAGCCTTGATAAATCGGATCCACCTTGAGCCAGACGCCGCTTACTCCGCGGGAGTAATATTTACATCTATACTTAAAACTAACTTCACTGCGGTCAGACACGTCTAGTTTTGGACTTGAGAAAACGGGAAATGTCGCAGTTTACTCAAGCAGCGCATGTCCACCGTCTCATTTCCCCAGTTTGATGGCCCTAAACCTAACGACCCCCCTTACCCCCACACACACCTTCATAACACTCACCAACACGTTACCCTTAACCTAACCACTCCCTTCAATGACCCTAAACCTAACCACACCCCCACACACACACACCACTTACTCTAAAACCAACCTCCAGCCTTCTACAAACCTTTGGCAAGCCAAAGGTTTGTAGTTTTAACATAAATTCGGTTTCCTCTGACTATCCATAATTACATTCCAGATATCTGAAAATGCATTTTGACTAGACAAAACTACATTGTGACTATCCAGAATGGTAATTTAAGATATCTGCATTTACATTCCGACTAGTAAGAATAATAACTCAAGATATCTTCAATTACATTTTGACTAGTCAAAATTTCTTTCAAGATATCTCAAATGACGTCACTGGATTTGTAATGTGACGAGACACGTATCCGGAATTACGATTTAAGATATCTTGAACGTAATTATGACTAGTCAAAATTACAATTTTAGACGGAAAATGGATGGATGGATGGATATCTGAATTAAGAATGACTTGGAAGCCCCTTTGTGCTGTCCAAACAGTTGCCTCCAGAATTTTATGTTTCCTGCACAAAATTGTCCGTAAATGCCACAAATTAGAAAGAGCTCGGCAATGTTGGAAATGCGGAGAACGCAAAACTTCATAAACTATAAGACTGCTAGTGATATCTGCAAAAAAAACTATTCTGTTTATTCATTTCCGACGAACCGAATGCACTTAAAAACAGCTTTGAAAAGCTAAAACTGCTATTGTCAATCCATTTTCAACATGAAATTGGTGCATTTTCAAACATCTTGTTTCGTTTTTTTCTTTTTCATCGTTTTATTAATTGCCACGTAAATCAGTGACGCTTTGACCAGACAGAATGCTAATTCAAGATATCAGTAATGTCATTTTGACTCGTCAGATTGTTGATTTAAGATATCTTAAATAGAAAAGTTGAATAATTCAAGATATCTCTAATTCATTTAGAGATACCTTAAAAGGAATTTTGACTAGTCAAAATTATAATTCAAGATAATTTAAGATGATTTAGTTTTGTCTAGTCATTATTTGCTTCTAAGATATCTATATTTAATATCAAACTAGTCAAAACTACATTTCTTCTATCCAAAAATGCATTTAAGATATCTTGAATTATGGACTAATTAGAGATATCTTTAATTAGAATTATGACTAGTCAAAACTACAATCGAGATATCTTGAATTAACTTTTTGACTAGTCATAATTTAATTGTAGATATCTGAAATGTGTATTTCAGATGGTCAGTAATTCATAGTAGATATCCTGAGTTGAAGTCCCCATACACATCAATGGTAAATCTGACGTGATTTTGACTTGTCAGAATGTAATTAGAGATATCTTAAATTGCTGAAACGACTAGTCATAAAACAATTTGAGATATCTAGAGCGTAAGGGCAGTAAAACCGAATTTATGTTAAAAAGGCTTGCCATAACAAACCTACTCCCCCCTCTTACCCCTCCCCCTACTAAACGCACCAAGCAAAAAGACCATCCAGAGCTCCACCTGGCCCCGCCCAGCCCAACAGAGCACCTGCACCCACCGGAATCTGCTCGCCAGAATCCAGCACCCTACAGCACATTCATTCACCACCATAAGGGAGCACCTGTTGCTCAGGATAGATGTATGATCTCGAGTGAGCGTGCACTACCTATGGAGTAAATATCTAGGCCAGAACTCATCCGAGTGGACCTAAAAGCTCCGAGAGCGTAAATCTCAAACACCTAACTAAGACTCAATTCACACCCTGGTCTGAAACCTTTTAATATGACAGTTATTTTGAATATTGAATAGCAGCACATGTCCACCGGCTCATGTCCGCCCATCAAACCGGGGAAATGAGCCGGTTGAGGTAAGGCAGCGGGCGGGCAGATAGTCAGGCAAGTTTCCCAGTTGACTTCCCTGGGAAACTATAACTATAACTATAACCGATATGGTCAGTGTTATAGTCATAAATAGGAAATATTTGAAAGGCTTGCGGCCTGTCGAGCCGCCTTAAATTGCATTAGAAAACTTGACAGAGGAATTGGAAAGTTTTCTTCACTAACTGGAGAGAATTAAAATGAACCAGGAACAGATATGTTTAGTAAATACGACAGGTTTGCTGACATTTCCATACTTAATCAAGCGACAACTGTAAATTAAGTCATCTTACCTGGTGCGAAACCACCGCGTATATATGTACCGCCTCGCTATTCGTCTCTCTGTTCCTCGCTATTCTTTTTTTTTGAAGCCAGTTTTTTTTTCCGGAGAGCGCGCTCGGAGTGCGCTCTCTACCTAATGAATGCAGCCATCCCATTGGCTGCAGCAGGGCCAGCGGTTGCATCCCATTGGCTGCAGCGGGATGTCCATGCATGGACGAGCCAATGAGAAAAAGTCTTAATGACTGATCCATGACTAATGTAATGTGAACTGGGCTTTACTAATAAATGTGTTGTTAGATTCTTATCCCACTGATAAATCAAATCATTTTTATATAATCAATCTAATTGTATTAGTTGCTAAAATCAGAAAACTCACTTTTCAGTCTTTAAAGAAGAATTCAAACAATATATTAGATTTCTACAGTGCTCAAAAATAGAAAAGCCATTAAGACAATGGATATATGCTCTCACTTTAATATCTTTCTGAGTTCATTTTTTTTGTTAGTTAGTTATTTGCTTTTCGATTTGTTTGTGCTTTCTATATAACACCCTGGCATTATTATCTTGTCTGTTTCATTTCTTATTTGTATTGTTCATTTTGCTGTTTTGTAAATCCTTTATTATCAATTAAAAAAAATAAACGTTATGGACTCCATTAATGACATTCATGTCTACGTCCATAAATTACATAAACATGGCTAAAAATACCTTCAGATCTTATTGAATCACTGTCTGTCTCTTACTAAGAAGTTATTATGGAGCCCATTTCACAGGAAAAGTCCAACCAAATTATTTCTGTTCTGTCCACTTTAAAGATTAAAACTTCCAAAGAGATGTTATTTTATTTGAAAATAATTATTTATATCTCAAATAATAAAACATTGAGCTTAAAATAGTAATAAATACATAGCGTTGCTAAAAGTGATTATATAGACCAAGCTGTTATTGAAAGTCTATTTCTGACTTGCACTTGTTTGCATTTAAATGTTTATCTTAAAATGACAGTAAGTGTCATTTTATTTCCCAAACAGTCTTTGGTGTTTTACATTCTATAATAAAACAGTATTTAACAATGTATTTGTACCTGAAATAATTTCATTACATGTTAGAGTTAAACTATATATAAAAATAATCACATAACAAATCTTTTACATAGATACATAGGTGTTATTATTCTGTTTTTTCACTTAGTTTCAGCTACACATTGTGGTGGAAAAATACTACAGAAGGCTTAAATATATAAATTGTAGTTTAGCTGTCAAGGCAGATTAAAGCAAATTCAGTGTGCTTCACAGAAAAATAGAAAATACAATGAAAAAGGTAACATTCATTTAAAAGTGATCACATTACTATATAAATATATTTGTTTGCAACAACAAGCTGCAAACAGTCAGCTTTGGTTTCACAGCAGAATTGCTCAAAAGATTATAACACTGTGAAAAATATAATCAACAGAAACTTCTGGCACCACATCTAATAGGCTAATTAACTCAGAACACCTTTAATCTGTCTCTCACTCAGTAAGCTTCACAGTCATGGATAAGACTGCTGACTGCACAGAGCCAATGACTCCCAAGGAGCCACAAAAGGTCATTGCTGAAGATACTGGTCATTCCCAGAGTTCAGCATCCAAGCATATTGACAGAAAATTGAGTGGAAGGAAGAAGTGTACATCTGCAGCAGGAAGAACCACAGCCTTGAGAGCTTTGTGCTAGACAAGGGCAACAAATCTCACATTCGCTGTGTTAAGCCACCCAGAGACATCAATCATCTTACCTGGCGAAGGTGAAAAGGAGCTGAACTCTTCAGGTTTGGTCCGTAGTCGTTTCTTCACAGGAGAGAAAACTCTGCATTTCATTCTGTGATCAGGGTGTGAGGGTCTGAAGAGCAGAGAAGCTCAGAGTCCAGGTCCAGAGTGAAGCTTGAGGTTCCATGTTGTCTCCTGGTTCTGGTCCACTGGGTTTCCTCAAGTCCAGTTTATGCAGAAAATTCTAGCATGAAGATGCTGATCTTATTTTCCAGCAGGACTTGGTACCGACCCACACCGCCAAAGGTACCAAATCTGGTTCAGTGTCCATGGGGATCCTGTTCTTGATTGGCCAGCAAACTTCATTGTCCTTTAACCCCATAGATAATCCATTTAGTGCAAGTTTAGGTTCTGTCTGAGCTGATGGGGCTTCAGCTTCAGTCTGTTGCATAGAAGAAGGAGCTGAACTGAAAGGTAAACTGAAATAGTTCAGGAATCTCATCAGGGTCCATCTTTGATGTCTCCTTGTTAAGATTTTCCAGGCCCATTGGGAAGAGATTCCTGGATCTGACCAAGATCCCTCTTCAAGTACCGTCCATCCCTCCTGGATCAGGAACCCCAGTCATCCCCCAGGTGGCGCTCCAGCACTCATGGAGGAGGAACATCTGGGGATGTTTCACTCCTGGACCTTTCATCTCCACAGTTTGACGTCTGGAAATAAAAGAAAATGGATGTATTAGCTCTAAATATGAGTCCCTGTTAGTGAGGACTTTAGCTGCGTTTCCATTACAAATGTGTGTAAATCTTTGTGTGGAAAGAAAAAACAAAACTTCTCAATTACGGCGTTTCCATTAAATGAGAGATGAAATCAAACTCACACTCATCGTGTGAACAAACTTTTTCATGTGTGATTTTATTTCAATCTCTATTGCTGCTATCGTTAATTACCTGTAATAGAGCAAATTAAGACTGGACACCACTGGTAGAGAAGAGGAACACTAATAACATCCATCTTCAAACACCCTTGTCCCTAGTGGGGTCAGGAGGGCAGACAGGACAAACAACCATACGCACACACACACGCACACACACACACACACACACACACACACACACACACACACACACAC
>VMRN01000007.1:10947673-11031723 GCA_010277015.1 Poeciliopsis turrubarensis
CACACACACACACACACACACACACACACACACACACACACACACACACACACACACTCACACACACACTCACCTAGGGAGAATTTAGAGAGGCCAATTTACCTGACAGTCATGTTTTTGGACTGTGGGAGGAAGCCGGATTACCAGAATAAAACCCAGGACCTTTTTGCAGCAAGACAATAATGTAACCAACTGCGCCACTGTGAGCCCCCAAAAACTGACCTTTGAGGTTATAAATATAGTCTAAAAAAGATGAAAACATAAGATATTAAACCAGGTAAGACTTAACTTCTAGCCCAAAGACATTAGTATTAGTGTCTAATGTCTTTGGGCTAGAAGTTTGAAATGTTTTTTTTTTTGTGAATTCTTTACAGCACTTTAGTCCCTTTGATAAATCAAAGTGCTTCATAAATAAAGCTGGACCGGATTTGGTCATTTCTTTATTTCTCCAGCAGATGGCGCTGTTATTCTATGTTTAACAGAACCCTGCTTTGCCTTAGCAGTGATTTGAGCCATAAGCTCATAAACTCATAATAAAATTGTTTCAGACTCACTTTCATTTCATGGATGAGATAAAATTAGTCATTTATAAAACTACTTAAAAACAAAAACTGGCAAAATATTCAAACTTTTGACATTCTTTTTAAATTAATATAATTTGGCAGTAGATAAAAACGGATTTGACTGATATAATATTTAAGCAGACAACTGTTATGTTAAAGTTCTATCTATGTAATAAATTTCTATGTGTTAAACTTCTGACTATGTGACTCTGGAGACGTTTCAGAAAACTAGGTTAGTGATAAAACTAAAAGTTAATGTAGTGAAGGCAAGGAAATATTCTGTTTTAGAAAGATAAGTAGCCATTACCATCATCATCTTTCTCTGTCCTACATAAATATATTTTTATTTTTCTCTTGTATCTGCAGAAGCTGGTTATTGCAAAGGATTACAGCTTAGAAAGGCAAAAAGTAAAGGACTGTAGTCAAGTTTAACCCATGTATTAATAAAATGTTCACTGAGAGCCTTTTAAAACACATATAAAACAAAATGTATTACTTTTTTTAAATAAAATAAAACAGATTAATGTTAAAAGTGTTCAGAAAAACTTTTAAAAATGAACAAATAAACCAATGATTGAATGAATAAATAAATATAAATATGCATACCTACACTATGCATCGGTATGCAGAGTATAAATATGTATACTTATGCATATTTACAGGATAAGTTTTATACCTCATTCTGTTTTCCAGTAGCGGTTATTTTAAAGTTTCCCTCCTAATTCTTCAGGATTCCTCGCACTATGTGTTCAGCGTGGCAAAAACAGAAAGTGAAGAAGCAAAAGAGCGGGAGAACCCCTAAGATGGAGGCTCGACCAATCGATGCCGATTGGTTGAGGCTTACTAGCTGATCGCTGATTTACAGATCGCAATTTCCTCGAACGAAGTGACCCAAACATTAATACATGAAAAATTATAACTTTCAAACAACTTTTTAATGTATTTACATTGTTTTTAAGTTCATTCTAACTATTATGAATTCATATTTATTAATCGTTTTTACTAGCAATTCATTTTACAAGAGTTATTTTCAACTCTCAGGTGATTTTTGGCATCTGCTGAAAGTAACTAATAACATAACTTGTAATCTGAATTCATTACTTTCAAATGAAAAAAATATACCAGTAAAGTAAGGAATTCAGACCAAAGCATTGCAGTTGTACTTTGAATAACAGATTGATATTGATGAAGGATTTAAAAGCAAATGTCCACTTTAAGTTTAGATCAAACAAGCAGTGAAGTTAAAGATTTTAAAAATGTCTGGGATTTTACTTCACATTTTATCTCTCTTTGAGGAGAAATGTTGAAAAATGCTGTCTGCTCTGTCAGGGTGACCCCTCCCTTGCGCTGAGCTGACCCTGGACAGGTCGCCAATCATTTCCTTCTGCCCCACAGATCTATTGTCACAAAATGCTTCCTGAATCCGCTGCTCAATGGAGAACATGGATCTTTATTCCAATCTGCTTTATTGGAGCAGGATTTATTTTTCTAAAGATTTCTTGCCAGTAGTGGCTTTTATTTATTAGTACTTAGACAAGAAGAAGGCTGGAGAGAGAAAGGGAAGACTTGCACTAAAAGGTTGAGGACTGTAGTTTCTGCATATCGACTGCCAGCTTTACCATTGAGCCATGTGGTTCCTTTTCGCAAGATTTATTGGTATCGTCTGGGATTCTCCTTTAAAATGTGTTAAAAAATGCTTAGCAAATAGCAGACGATGGTCAAAAGCAGATGATTCTGGTTCAGAGTTTCAAAAGCATTAATAGAGACCATCTACCATTTAATGCTAAAAATATTTCCATGCGTTATTTTGTTTCTCACTGTGTGAATCTCACAAGCAGCACAATTAAGCGTCTGACAATGATATTTTATTTACTGTGTGGAGAAATATAGAAATTACCTTATCAACAACACAAGTGACAGATAAGAATAGAAAAAATAAAAAGACATGTAAACAAAATAAACATTTTGTTGGATCTTTGGGGGATTAATAATAATCTTGTACTTTTTAAAATGTGGATCACTTTATTTCCTCAGTTCTTTCTCTACTAATCCAGCGGATGGCACTGGGAATCCATGTTAGATAATCATAACATTAGATATTTTAAGTTGGACATAATGCATCCTCTTTGTCACAAAGCATATTTACAGTTTTGTTAAAGCATTGTATTTCTGTTTATGAGACGATGAACAGGTTTCCTCTGTTTGTCTGAAGGTATTTCTCGTCTCTCCTGTTAGAAACTTCATGAGGCAAAATGACTCGTCTGCAGAATCTGTTTGTCTGGTTCACCTGGTGTCACTGCATGAAAAGAAGTTTAAACATGTCAGCAATCACACATACTTCACATTGCATGGTAGTAATAAAGAGTTGTAATTATAAACTTTATGTGAACAACAAATTATACATTAATTAGTTTAAACCTCCAAATCGTCCAGCTTATCTTTAGAGATAAAACTTGATGCTCACCTCTGGAAATTCGTACATCTTTTCCTCTGGCTTGGTTTTCCTTTTACCTTGAAAACAAAAAAATTTAGTTGATAAAATTATTCATGCGTAACAAAAATACAGAATTTCTCTTTTTGTCTTCACTGCTTCTAAAACAAACAAGAAAACATAATTTATTTTTTGGTTGATGAATAAAAAATAAATCAGTTTTCAAACGGTAAGATCTTAAAAAGCAAATACAGAGAATGCATTTTAGAAAAATAAATAAAATCATCAAGCAGCAATAAGTGAGAACTAAATCTCCCAGTTTATTCAGAATATTACAACAAATAAAGAGTTAGGATCCTACACAGAAAACAAAAGAAGCTCACAAACCATGGATGATTTTAAACTAACATTTCAGATTTTCCTTCATTAAATTTAAAACTAATTAATTAAAAATCAACTTATGGATTGTAAACAATCGTTTAATGTGTTTCAGATCACGTAAAGTCAGGTTTTCTTTAGTCAATCACACTGTAATCCTGTTTAAAAAGCATAAACATCTTCTGTTTTTAGGATCAGTAAATTATCCATGGCTAGAAATTAGACAAAAGTTACAAAAATCAAATGAGAAACTTATTCTGATCCTTCTTTTGTTTTAAACTGGAGTCTACATTATTATAGTGTTATTTTATTATAGAAATAAATAAATAAACTAAGACTTACATTTTCTTATAAGGACAGTTACGGTGAAAACTACAACCAGTAATGCAGCCAGGATTATTCTTGTGATGTTAATAATTAAAAAGTTTCTCTTTTTAGCTGTAAAGAGAAGAAAATATGTGAAATGTTAACATATTAACTTAACATAAATAAATTAGACATAATGACTGGAGTTCTTCATGTGTAAGCTTTTAAAAACACAAGCATTAAAATGATATTGCTTTGATTTAAAATAAAGTTTTGTGTCTTGGTTAAAACCAAAATGTTATTTTCTTGTCATGCAATCTTACCAAGTTCAATGCAGTGATTGTCAATCTGTTTGATGGATTCAACCCTGCTGACCTGGTTGCTATGGCTACAGACGATTGATTCTTTCAACTTATAGATATGAAGAGAAGAACCAGATCTGGTGACCGATCTTCTCTCTCCTTCCTCCTGGTTGCAGGTTAAATAATCACATCTCACAGTGATACTGATGTCGTCTGTCCTGCAGGTCGCTGTCAGGTTATAGGAGGAGGAGCTGGATGAGCAGGTAAAGGTGAGACCAACTGGAGACACTGGATCTGTGGGAGGAAGTAGTTTTGAGAGGATTAGAAAAAAATGTAAAGAGAGGCCATTATCCAACAAGAAATGCAATTCAAAGGACAAAATTATTTTTATAACACTTTATTTTAGCTTGTCGGCTTTTATAACCTTTACTTTTATCAGTACAGGTTATAAAAACAAAGAGAGATGAGAAAAAGTCACTCTGTAGTTTCATCTATTTAGAGTCGCATGTAATTACTTATAATATACACTGATCAGAAATATACATATGAAATAACTTACCTTGAACTGTAACATTGTATTGAGTTAGTTCTTTATCTAGAGGTATTGTAACCTTTGCAATATAAATACCACTGTCTGACTTTTGCAGATTCTTCAGTTTCACTTTGGATTTTTCATCAGGAATTTCGATTCTTCCAGTGTGACTATTTAGAACAGTTGGCTTGGAACCAGTTATAAATGTTACTATTGCCTTATTTTTAAATTGCCATGACCAAAGGACAGTATTTGATGGAATTTCAGCTGTGAGATTAAGATTAAAATCATCTCCAGTCTTCACAAATACACCAGTCGCTGCAGAGGAACCTGAAAAACACAAAACAAAATGAAATTGAGATCAGTACAAAGTTATCAAGATGTGTATTCCTAAAATGTCTATATTGTTCATATAAATGCTGTCAGTGACATTATTATTATTTAAATAAACATTGTCTGTACATCACTGACAGGTCATTCCTCCCAGCAGCTGTCAGACTTTTCACTGTTCCCAATAAACCCAGTATGATGTTTGGATTCCTGGTATTCTTCCTACAAGATTCTATATTTTCTAAAAATTCTGTTTTTGCACAGATATACAATAAAGTAATGTGCAGTTTTTGGATTTAACAAGTACATCTGCTATTTTTTTTAAGTTTTCTTATTTTTTACACCTATTATTTTGCTTGTTAGGTTTCTGTTTGTTTTTGCTTCAGATATATCTATATATCTACTTTATCTGAGCTTTTAGAGGTGGGGATAAATGTGGGAACAGTATTAAAAAACATTCGTCTTATTTCTTGACATCTCGTCATACGGTTGGACTTTTAGTTGTTTTCACAGCGGGGAAAACATTCAAGGCTTTTTGGAAAAATAAAGCATATGTAATATATTATACAAACAGACACAATGAATGTTTAGTATCTGCAGACCTTTTTGCATATTTTCTTCATAGCATTAATTTCTGTTATTTTTCAACAAAAAGTTCAAATTTACTTCACAATCTAATCTGACCAAACCAAGACTAAAACACAGTGAGAGATTATTCATAGAAAAAATAATTAATAAATAACATAAATTGAACAGAATCAGTAAAACAAAATGATGACGATAAATTGCTGCAGAAATAATTTTAATAATTGAAATGAGTTAAAGGAAGATCGTCTCACTTGAAAAAAGGGAAGTAATTCTAATTTCTACAGAAAGGCTTTGTAATTTAAATTTAATTTCTGTAGTTTGAGAATTAGTCAACATCACTTATGCAGTGAGAATAAGTGAACAAAAGTTTGACATTTTAAAACTTTGAATAGTTCTTATCTTACTGAACTGAACATTCTTCCTTCCTGCTTTTGTTTCATGAGATCGTCACGTTCACAATGATATACCAGATTAATTTAGAACAAAAAGAAAATGCTCAAAACTTCCAAAACAAAAAGAAAATGCTCAAAACTTCCAAATGTAAAAAACAAACAGAAAAAAAAACAGCATTTACCTTGAATTTGAAGTGTGTCGACCAGAAACAGATAAAAAAGAAAGGTGAGAATCTGCGCCATTTCTCACATCGCATGAGGAAGATTCATATAGGAAGTGATCGTTTCCTTTTTGAACTTACAAAAACGATACGTGGACGATACGACAGGTTGTTCTTCTTGACTCTCTTCTTTTCCAAACAGTTTCCACGAGGAACATCTCAGGACCCGAGGAAAGGAGGTTTCTTCAAGACAACAGATCAGAAAGGAAAGACATCCATCCTGCCTGACCATTGCTTTTGGAGATTTTAACAGTGCAAACATCTCCAATGAACTTCCAAAATATAAAAACACATTAAGCCGATGTCAGTTTAAAAGATGCATGTTGGACTTTCTGATCACTGCTTCATCTCTTCCCAACCGACTAGTGGAAATTAAAAACATTTTGCTCAAAGCTTTAGAACGTAGAGGGAACTAAAAACCCACTACACCCCAACTTTAAAATCCTTACACTTCCTGTATCGCATAGACTTTAAAACACTTCTGTTAATTTATAAATAACTGAATGGCTGTGCACCAAAATACATTAAATATCTGCTGCTTTTGTATCAACCTTGCAGATCTCTCAGGTCTTATAGTCTGCTCCTGAACCAAACAATAGCATTACAAATATGGGGAAATCTTTGTCTATTTTCTGCTAACATAAAAAACAACAACATAATCTCACAATTGTGGTGTTTTCATTAAATAAAAAATGTAATTAATGAATAAGTTTGTTCAAGCATAAGTCATAAAAATCACGGCAGCAATGGATGTGAAGAGTTATATGAGATATAGTCCAATCAGTGGAGATGTAGTAGTCAGGAGTTCAATATGGAAAAGTTGATTTTTGGTAAAAAATTAATACTGATTATAAAAGCTTGGTTATGAAAAGGAAAACACTTTGTATCGTGAGTTTTTGTCATTAAGAAGATTATGTTAGCAATAATTTTGACCTGATTAAACATAAAAAAGGTGGTTGTCTGTATCAACCACCAGGTCAAATTTGTATCATTGTTGAACAGCAGTTGGGCCCTGCAAAATCAGTGAAAGGGCCAGAAATGGCCCCCGGACCACACTTTGAACACCTCTGTGTCATAATGACTGCATGAAAACAGATTTAAACACCGCAGGAAATTAAATAACTATATTTAATTTCATATCCTGAAGATTATTAATAATCTTGAGGTTTTCGAAATGTGAATAAAAGCTTTCTATATAATCCAATAGATGGCACTATGACTCCGCCGTGATTTAACATTACAGTTTCTGTGGTATTAGATCAGTCCTTAAAAACAAAATAAAACTTGCTACACTGACTCTCCTCAAACCTGTGATCTGAGATCTGATCTATTAGTGGTAGCAAAGCATAAAATACCTGACCTGCATTACCATGTTTTCTTCTATAACAAACTTTTTGTAAAAGCCAACAATGTTCTACATATTTACAAATGTCTTCTGTTGTGATACTGTCATTTTTGAGTAAACATGTAGAAATGTATGCACATATTTCATTTAATTATTTGCATTTTTATGGATAGTTTTTCTCCGTTAGATACATTTTACATATTTATGCTAACGTTTGGTGTATGTTTTAAGTCATTAAATGAAGCTTTAACATTACTACACATTATTATTATTATTATTATTAGTATTATTATTATTAGTATTATTATTATTATTTCGCACCACAACTTTAAAAAAATATATCTATATTTTAAATCAAGAAAATTGGAAATGGTCACATTTAGTGTACCGTAACTGTTCGTGTGTGCGCGCAGCTCCAACAGGAAGTGAACGCGTTCTCATTTCCGCTGCAGCAGCTTCAACGGTCACGTCAAAAAATAAAATGTGGACGGAATGACGGACTAAAAGCTGGGGAGAGCTCATCCAGACCGACCCGCCAGCCGCTTTCTCTTCCGTAAGAAGTTGTTACCAAGCGGCTGCTTGTTTCCGAGGCTTCGGTCGGAACATTTGGCGTGTTTTTAAGGGTCGTTTCGAGGTGAACGCGTCCCCTTGTTGTGTGCTGAATTAGCCAGCGTTTAGCAAGCCCGCTGCTAGAGATGGGGACGAGAGCGAGTCGCCTTCAAGACCCGGTTCCCTCTCCCTTCCCGAAAGATGGCACAAAGCGGGATTCCTATCGCCGAACCCGGTGTACCAGGCCCACCAGCCTCGTCGTCGACTTCTCGGTGAGCTTCGAGGAAACGGAGGCCAACAGGAGCCGATCTGAGGAAGGAAGCGACTCGGACTTGGGGCAGCATGGAGGGGCGAGCGCCGACGGCAGCCCCGCAGACCACCGCAGCATACCGTCCGGCATTAGCCAGGCGTCTCCGGGTGACGACAACAACAGCGAGGGGAAACCCGAGGAGGACGGCGGCGAGAGCCCGGGTGCCCCCGCCGAAGCGGAACGCCAAGCCGGGGAGGAAACAGGCCGCACGCCACACCGCACTTTTTCAGAGAGGCTCCCCGGAAATCGGCACTCTTCCGCCCGCAGCGTCGGAGCCAGGTCCGCCCGAGTTCGCGGCACACACCAGCGGCCGGTGTCGGAGGCTTGGATCGGCCTTTACCGCGTTAACAACCGACACGGCAGTAAGTAAATAGTCAGGAATCTAAGCTGCGTTATATAATTTACATGTTTGCCACAGAAATAGACTTCGCTCCAAGCCATTCCTTTAACTTGTCCAAACAAGTTAATCAACTTCACAGTCTCTGTAAAAATGTTTTTATTTAACACATTTAGATGCACCGATCAGACTTTTCTCAAGCCGATTTCTACTTATCTTCCAGGGCTGATTTTTGACCGGTTTTTGTTTCATTTTAGAACCAACTGTTATGAATCCAATAGAATATTTAGCAATGAAAAGAAATGTACTAATTTGTTCAAGAGAGCCTCGGTCACAAACCTTCTACTTCCCAACTAAATTCAAAATGTTCATTAAACTTCATGCTATAAGTTGTTAAATTGAAACAATTTTTTTAGCTATCTTTGAAGAAAGATGGATCAAAGTTTATTATTGGTTTTAAATAGTTGCGGTTCTTATTCAACGATAAAGAAAACTCATATTTCGCAACATCAGACAAACTGATCAAAGAAAAATTGGGCAAACCCATTCCTGATTCACTGATTACCCATTTTCCAGAAATGAAAGTGCCTCAAGGCACATGCTGGTGGTGATGAGTTTATAGACCAAAAATTGAGAATTTCTTAGTATTGATACCCTTTTGGATTAAAAAAAAGTGAAAGAAAAGTGAATTTCCCATACTTGACATGATAAACACCAACCTGAGCCTGTCCAAGTGAAACTAGCTGGGGAAACTATGCACATTTTTGTATTTATAAGATTAAGACAGCAGTAGTTAATATTTTTGATGCTTTTAATGAGAAAACTAAAATTAAATTCAAGGTTAGATGGGGGGGAAATCTGCCTGTTCCAATGTCTGGTTAATGGATCGGTGCATCTCTAAGAAACAACACTTTAAATGCAGGTAGCGAATGTTTGTGCTTTCATAACAATCAGCAAATGTTAGTGTAAAACACAGAATCACTATTTATTATAAAAACAGTCCATGTATTCAATTTGCAATAACTGTGCTGTCCTTCAATGACAAAATCATTTCTTATTCAACAGAAAACTGCATTGTCTGTGTTACTTTATCAATTTAACATGATCACTCCAATTAATCATGTGAATGTGCCAGAATTCACCATATAAGCTAATTTAGGTAAATTTATCTTTCTTCTCTGACACATTTAAACCTTTAAACTCCAGTATTTCACTGACTAAATAATGTGGTCAATACCACATTGACCCACAGTTTTATAGACGTGGAGACCAGAAAAATGTAATATTTCCAAAAAAGATTATCACACTGATACTCTAAGAGGGGGAGGTTATGCATAATGCTCCACATAATTAAACTATCTGAATATTTAATCCTGTTTTCCTAAGACATATAATTATGTTTTGATAGCATAGAGGATTTAGTTCAATTAAAAAAATCCCCCTGGATCAACCTGGTCTGAAATTAAAATGGATTATTGGGGGAATTTACATTCCTGGACAGTTAATCTCTTTTCCCGTGCTAGCATGCTGACTCAAACCATCAGAGACCCCATTGTCTGCGGCGGAGCAGTGGCGTAAAACTGTAAGTGGCGACACAGAAGCTCTTTCACGTTTCCGTATGACAGCAGCTGTCTTTTACAATCCTCCAGCCTGCAAGTTAAAAACATGAAGCAACCGACCAGGTTTCTCCTTTTTAGGGGGGAGATGAGTTTGGAAAAGACATGAAGCAGTACATATAACTAACAATTATTTTAATATTCGATTATTTCCACAATTGATTTAATTTGATTTTTTTTTTTAAATGTACATATTCTGCAGGTATTTCGTTTAAAGCCTTTTCTTTCTACATTATTAGAAATTAGAAAGTACTTATTTTCTTTTTTGAATAAGAAAATAAGCACTTTATTGCAGAAGATGCAATAACTTAGCATTTCTTTAGTGCACACTTCATTATTTATAGCAAAAGGTACATTTGCAGTGTTTTTTTAAATAACTGGATTGCCAAAGCACTTGGAACTGCTGAAAAAGTGCTATATTAATAAAACTACTTCTAAAGATGCTTAAATGTACTAACTGATTAATCACAATTAATCGTTTCAGCCCTACCAGATTTCGACTATTTCATTAAAGTCAAAGGTAGAGGTTGGTTGTCGGTTTTTATGATTGTTTTTTTTGGAGTGATAAACGTCTATGCTACACTTAACAACTGTCTGACCAATTTAAAAACAGAAGAGTCTTTCAATAACTGATTAATCACGATTAATCGTTTCAGCCAATCATTCAGGATAATCAGATGCAAGCAGATGGTGGTGTTGTGACTGAAAACATGACATTTTGATCCACAATGCTTCAGAGTGGTGGGTTTCCTGGGCCAGCCCTTCAGCCAGAGTAGGGAAATGGGTCACAACTTCACAAGCTGGCAGCGGCTCATAGATGGAGGAGGAGGCGGGGGGGATGTAGGGCAGCAAGGCGCTGTTTCCGCCTGACTGTCACATCCATGAATGGCTGAGTGCTGGCTTTCCCTCAGGCGTGACTCACTGTTTTTATACGGATGCACGCAGTCGAATGATGCTATTTCAGGTCAGCCGAAGTCGAGGTAGCATCATCTGAATTTTTGCTCATCTCTGTCCAAAATGACGTCGTGTGCTAATCTCTGCCCTCTGCAGGTATTCGCTGCCCTTTCTGCTCAAAGCCTTTCCCAGGCGGCCGGATCGAGGATCACCTGTTGAGCTGCCTCACGTCTCCTCCGCTACCTTACAACAGTAAGCGCCCAGTAACTTGACGCTCTGACAGCTGTGTGTGTGTTTGCTGTTTCTGTTTTTAAAGGCCGATGATGACGCTGTCTGTCGCCTTGTGTGTGTGCGTTTGTTCGCAGCGGACGTGCTGAGCAAAGACAGCGGGGAGTGCTCGATCTGTCTGGAGGATCTGGTGCAGGGGGAGACCATCGCCAGGCTGGCCTGCCTCTGCGTCTACCACAAAAGGTATTTAGAGCTCGGCACGTGGCTGGAAACTGTTTCAGTATTTAACACATCTCAGAAACCAGAGTTGGGTGGAAACTAGTTACATTTAATCAATTTACTCAATAACTGTTTGGAAAAAAATTACTTTTAGGAGTATTTTTACTATGTTGTACTTTCTACCTGAGTAATTTTATTATGAAGTATTTCTGCTCTTAATTTAGTAAAAATTCTGGATTTTCTACCCACTGAATGAAAACAAAATGTTTTTGCCAGAAATTCACACGCCTCCAGTTTTTGTTAAAGTTCAATATGTTTTATATTGATAAAAACGGATCTGGATAAAATTTATTTTTCTTTTTTTCTTCGTCACTTCTATGAATTATTGTTATTTTCATCCTAAAATACCAAACTTTCCGCTTTGGTCTGTCTGATTATGTAATTTTAAAATATTAAATGATTGATAGTTTGATCAGTTCCTCAGCAGTTGAGTAGAGTTTATACTAAATACTCTTTATTCTTACTTGAGTAATTACTTTGATGGCCAAATTTTACATTTACTTCAGTAAAAGTATGTTGAGGTTGTGTTTCTCTTGCTTTAGTAAAGTTTTTGGGTTCGTTCCCCACCTCTGTCAAAAACACTGTGTTGATAAATTTCCAAATTGTGGGACTGCAGCTAAAGTTTATTTTAACTAATTATTCTGCAGAATGTAGCTTTGACCAAAATATGTTTTCTTTTTTACATAACTGTCATTGTAATATCAGACAGATAATCTGTGAAAAGATGGATCCACCTCCTCCTTGAGTTGCTGTTGCCATCTGAAGAAATGCAAAATCAGCCAATCAGAACCAGGAGGCGGGTCTTGGCGTTGTCTATCCTGCTCATGTAGTCGCTGCTAAATGTTCTAGTGACTGAGAAACGACTTGAGATTACAGGAATAACTAGCATTAGCATTCACAACCATTAGCATTCATGCATAATAGCTATGATATACAAATAGTCAGTTTTGAGGCACATATTAACTAAATCTCTATTAAATAACACAATTCTAAATAGTCATTTATATTAAATTATAATATCTCAAATTATAAGTCATTGACAAATCCAATAAAAGTCATTGGTTAAACCCAAAACAAATCTTTAAAGAAACCCTTTGTTGCTGTTGTGTAGTAGCTTCAATTAGCCGTAAATAGTTATGCAACATTTAATTGCTTTAATTTCACCTTTCAGGAAGGTGATGCAACAAAACTACGCTTTTAAAAAATGAGGAAGGAGTTTGGTCACCGCTGATTTGGAAAGTTATTTGTTCCTTCTGCACTAATTTTGGTCTAGTTTCTAATGCAATATCTTACTACACTTGAAATAAGACAAAACTGACTTATAAATTACTTTTTAGCAAGAAGTAGGAGTTTGTTTTCAGTTGCTTAAGTTCTAGTTTTGTCGGCTGATTATTTTGCTTCTAACAAGATATTTTTCCCGTGTTTTAAGTTAATTTAATAGTTTGTCTTATTTTAGGTCCACTAAGATATTTATATTTGTAGATCCCGTTTTTGCAGTGTGACTGGTTGTTCTGAAGTTAATCTTAAATTAAACTTGGATTGGTTTTAGAGAATCAAATGTCCTTCTGTGGAATTTAGCAGCTTTAAACTGAACCACAAATGTTTCTCCAACTGTTACAACGCCGTGACATGTGAACTCGGCGCACCCTCAGATGTTCAGAAACCTCTTGGAGGTTTAATAATCATGAAGCTGTTAAAGGACCTCTGGTTTGTTTGCCTGGTTCCAGCACATTGACGCCGCCGTTTCGCAGTGTGCTTTAATGAGCCTCTCTTGGATTTCCCCCTCGTTTTCCAGCCGTCGCCGACTCCTTCAGATTTTTAAGGGCGAGCTTCGCGGGGATAACGCCACTCTCCACCTAATTTATTTATGCGTTTTTTTTTGTCCGTTGAAGTTGCCTCAGAGCCGAGGCGTCGAGGCAAGCAGATACAGGAACGTCCCGGCCTGGAAGTTTGTGTAATTTCCTCCCTCGGAAAAGCTGAGTGTGTTGGAATTTAGCGCTGCTTTCCAGGGAACTTCACACAGGATCAGATGGATGATGGACTTCGTTTCGGTTCTGGTCGAAGGCGGGCTCGCCTCCAGCCCTTTTTTTTTATTTTAAGGTGTGGCTGTTGGATTGAGTGAAGAAAATTTTTAATTTTCCCCTTGGAGGAGTAGAGATTCGGGGAAGGAAGCCAATCGGAGAGGGAAACAGCTGAAAATGATTGCATGATTCGTCATGTTTGATGATAAAAGTCGATCAGAAGAACATGTGTAAACAAAGGGTTTCTAAGGTGCGGTCCGGGGGCCATTTGTGGCCCTTTTACTGATTTGTTTGCGACCTCCAACTGAAGATTCAAAATTGGCTCATCCAGCAGAACCGTTTAATGCAGTTAGATTTATTTAATTAGAGTAAAATTATTACTGACACATATTTTCCTGTTTTCAATCACAACACAAAGTATTCACCTTCTCATAACTAAGTTTTTATAATAATTAGAGCAACAATTATCCAGAGAAAATTGAGTTTGCTGCACTTAAATCAGCTTTCATTTAATTTGTTAAAATTTTCTGAATATAGCATGCGTTTTGAAAGAAAGTGTTGCAAATCCATCTTATAACTGAGAGTACATTTTGGGAATGAAATTATTAATTAGATTAATAAATTACTGAAATATTTACCAACTAATTTAGTAATCGATTAATTGTTAATTGGAGAAACAAAAAAAGAACAACACAGAGAAGTAGTGATGCTCAAACACAAAAATTTAGGCCAATATCGATATCCGGTATTAATATTGTTATGGCCAATAACCGATATTTATTTGGGCGTTTTAAAATATTGCACATTTAATTTATTGATGAGAAAAAAAGTTTAAAATTACAACAAAAAGTTGTGATTTTAGTTTTGACTCGACACATTTGATAATGTATAAAATAAAAACGATTTAAATCACATTCAGCTCCAACTAGTTGATGTTTGGTTCAGTTTATCAGAGACTCAGAATGTTTTAAATAAACCATCCAGCTTGTTGTTGTGAAATATTCTGATAAATTAAGTGTTTTTCTTCACTTCTCCCTTTCTTATCTGTCATTATGATGCTTCTCTAATGAGTGGTTTTAAGAGCACATAATGCTCTACAGAGCAGCTCCTGGCAGCTTTCTAAAGTAAACAAATGTTGCATTTACACCAAAATGCAACTATATCTCTTAATTACTTTGTTTCTTAATCAAAAAGCAGGAGTGTATGGTTTCAGCTTTCATAAAATGAAAGATCTTTCATCTTTCGAAAGATGAACCTTCCTGGTTTCTAAGCAGCGATTCAGGAAGTCGATGAAAGCCTGCAGGCGACTCCTCAGTTTGCTACATCAGTGTCGGTTAATCAGAAAGTTTTGTGTTTGTGCAGCTGCATCGACTCCTGGTCCAAGGTGAAGCCCTGCTGCCCTGAGCATCCCTTCGATTGACTCGCAGGTCAGGCGGTTCCAGCCCAGCGACCAGATCGACTCAGGTATGCCCACACTGCAGGTGACTCAGATTACACACGTCTGGGAAAAGGTGGCAAATTTTTTTCAGCATTTTTTGTTGAGTTTCTACTGCAAATGCCTTAAAACACTTGAAATAAGAAATAAAGAAAAACTAATAGATGCTTGTCAGATTATTTCATTTGTAACAACAGATTTTTTCTATATCGTAAGTGAAATAATCAACGTTTTTAGGACCAATATTAAGGAATTATGGATGTAATTTGTCTATTTTTTTACATATTCACTCTTTGCTTCATGTCAGACCCACGTAGATTGTTTTTGTTTTTGAAAAGCTCAACATAAAGTTCCAGTGGAAGAGTGAGGCTCAGCAAAATGCATGTTTACATTTGTGATGGTAGGAAAGAAAAGGTTTTCCACCATCAGTCTGGCAGATAAAGTCCAAATGTTGATATGAACAGTTCTAAAGAAAATAAATGAAAACCTGGTGCTACAAAAAGTAAAAAACTTAAACTGGTTGCAGTGATTGTTTGTTTTTTTTAAATTTACATTTACATGTTTTTTTTAAGTATATATTTATGTGTAAAATTAAATAAATTCATTAATTGGCTTGTGTTTACTGCTGTCACGGGAGACCAGTGTCACATCAAATTCACACCCCAGAGAAACAAAGATTTATGGATTAAAGGTTCCTAGACGGTCTGAAAAATGTAATTAGAATACATTTTAAAATGTGTCCATTTATCCAAACTGTTTGGTAACAATAATTTGGTTCAAGTTTTTTTTCTGAATGAAAATGTTTTTATCTTAAAGGTCGTTTTTCCTGACATGTTTCAGTGTGAGATGCTGCTGCTACTGAATTGATTTTAACACTTTAACACCGTTTTATTGCACTGCATCGATTTAAAAATGCCTCTTAAGTAGAGTTTTATGTTTCATAGATTCTGCCAGTTTCATTTGGTAAAAAAATAAACTAGAATCAGGGAATGCAGCCATTTTCTCAACCTAAAGTTGACGCGTTTGAAAACATGACTCATCCGGCCAGCAGCTTCGTCTGTCTGCCTGCTCATGTCAGCAGCTCCGCAGCAAAAATAACAGGTTTGATGTCATTAAAATATTTTCTCGCCCACTTCCCCACTCTATAATTTAAACGTCAACTTGATCTCAAATAGTGAGGATTGCCTCATGTTTTCTCATCTTGTTCAGACGGTGACTCAAGTCAAAGTTATCTTTGTAAGAGCAGATATTGAAACTTTTAACGACTAAAATCTCCAAAAAGCTCAAGTTTACTGAACTTAACTGCAGACATGAACCTTCAGCCACAGCCTGGGCTGCAATAAGGAGAATTTATTTATGTCTTATTAAAGAAAAACATGTTGGATTTTTCAGCTGTAAAGCATAAAAATTTACTTTCTCTGCTTTACAGCCATTACTTAAAAACAGGAAGTGCTTCATCCTCCTCTGCTGCTCAGAGACGCCGTTCACCTCAGCGAGAAAATGACTGATGATGACACTATTTACTCTTTTTTTTCTCTGCAAAAACTGTCTAGTTTCTAGTGAAAATATCTCAGCACACATAAAATATGGTAAAGTAACTTAATAGCAAGTTTTCAGCAAGATATAGGAGCTTGTTTGGGGTAAATAATTCCTGAATTAGGATTAAAAAGTACAAGTTTCAGTGGACAAATAATTTTAATCAGCATTAAGGAATTATTGACATAAACTGAACTCCTCTATCTTGCTACGGAGTTGTAAATGAGATTTTCTTTTATGTGTACCAAAATATTTGCACCAGAAACAAACATACTGGGTTAGATTTTGTGTTTCTGCAGCGCAGAAGAAACGAAAAGCTGTTAACTTTTCAAATCATTCGTGAAAACAAAACTCCTTCCTCATTTTTTAAAGGCAAAATTGAATAAATTAAAAGTTGCATAACTATTCAAGGCAAACTGAAGCTGCAACACAAACGTAGTAAAAGGTTTCAGTGGATAAAATTAAGGATGCAAGAAGAAACCTGCCTTGTTTTTGGTTCTTCTACACAGATCTGTGAATAGGCAAAAAAGAAAAAGAAACATTCGCTGAAAACTGGACTAAAGATAGTTGGTAATATTTGGTGTTTTTGCAATGTGAGAAGATGAAGCTAAATATTCTCTTTTTTTGTGTTCTTACAGGAGACGACACCGAATCCCAACGGAACCACAATAAGAATAAAGAATTGAATGAGCAAAATTCATATTTCCTTGTCCGATGTAAAAGGTCAGCGGGATCTTCCTCTATCGATTTAAACTCGACCTGCCAAACGCCGACGTTGAAACCAGCTGCTCCGTCTAATAACAGAGATGTCTGTCTGTGGGTGAGTGGGTGTGTGTGTGTGTGGGTGTGTGTGTGTGTGTGTGTGTGTGTGTGTGTGTGGGTGTGTGTGTGTGTGTGTGTGTGTGTGTGGGGACTTATATCACCCAGGGTCATTTAAATATTATCATCCAAGAAAACCAGATGGAGTTTCAGTGACCAGCGCCTCTCCTGCGCATTTCTGTCTCTGAATCTTATCAAGTATTTTTTCAAAAAACAAAACAAAGAAAAACAAAGTCTTGTTGCAAGTCCTACATCGGATGAATGTTTTTTCTTCTCTGCTTTTCCCCCCCAAATTAACCAAATCTTCAGCTGTTACGTTTATTTCTGCTCTGACGCGATGAGGACCTGTTTTTGGTGGAAAGGGGGGCTGCTGCTACTCTTTCTTTCTGTTTTTTATTATTATTTCTCTTGCTTTCTGTTACCTTTCAACATTTCAGGGGAAGTTTTGGGCCTTTGTGTTTTGTTTCTTGTAAAGTCGGCCAGTTTTGTGTCCTTGTCATCGTGGGGATTGTTCAGGAAGATTTTGACGGCAGCACCACGTTGGCGCCAGCTGGAGCACTTTTCTGTTGATCCTCATGCGATCTGGGACGACGGTGAGCGGCGGAGGGGTGAATGCGTCCTGTGTTTGTTTGTATATATATTAAAGTGAGTTTGTGTTTGTTGTAAACTTCGCAGATGTCTGGTTGGTTGGTACTTCCTATGAATGCGGTTTCTTTTCTTTTTTGTAATAATCTGGGTTTTTGTCTTTTTTTTTTGTGCCTGCGCCAGATTGCGCCGGGACAAATGGACGGATTTTTGGGGGCATGTTTACGCCATGTGGCGTCTGCCTCCTCTTCACAGCACTGGGGGCTATGGACAGCTTATGGTTAATAATTACATAAGCAGCAGGCACCCCCTTCCTTTTCCACCCTGCCTTTTTATTTTGAGCATTTTTAGCTGACTTATTGTTGTGATTATTGCTAAATGTGTCAAGTGGCTTTCCTTTGCATTTTTTGTGCTGCTTTGCCTTTTTTGGGCTCTTCAATTGAGCCAGCAGAACAAACAACTTGATTTCTTTTTATTTGTTTCATAAATTTTTAACCCAGACGGTTCGGTTTTAGAGCAAGGGTGCTCAAAGTAGGGATCGGGGGCCACTTGTGGCTCCTGGATTGATTATGTGTAGCCCTCAGACCAAAATTTGAGAATTATAATCTGTTGCTTTTAAATAAAATCTACTTACAAAAATGCTTCACTTCAAAAAAATAAAGAATTTTGGTCTAGTTTCAATCCCATAAAAATCTGTTTATTCTTTTGGTGATTTCAGTTTTAAATAATTATATTTTTGTTGTGGTGCGGTCACTTCTAATGCTGACAATTTTGGCGAAAAGAATTGGATTAGTCTCGGTTTTCTTTCTTTTCCTCCCCTGGTTCACGGTTCTCTTCAGTCTGAGGTGCTACGACTCGCCCACCACTAGTGGGCAGACCTGTGCATGTTTCTCTTTTTATATTAAAACATAAAAATATATATTGGAGAATTTTAAAAATGGAGAAAGGAAAAAAAAAAAAGATGCCAAAAGTGAGTCTGTGCATTGGGAGCGTTGTGTGAGCGTGTGCAGAGGCCGAGGTGGCGTTGTGTGTGTTGTACAGGTCAGTTATGATGTTGGATACTTTGGCTGGGGGGGTGGGATGGGGGTGTTTGTTTATGCTCATGGAGGTTGGATTTAACCCCCCTAAATTACTCTCATTTACTCTGTTACCCTCTCTAAGCTGTGTGGTGCAATACCTCAGTTTTTTATTTCTTTACCAATGCTAGCTAAATGCTCTCTGTGTTCGCCAACCAAGGATGGTGTGTATTTTTGTTTTTTTTTGTTTTTTTTTTTAAAGGCGTCCCTCAAAGATTTGGTTCTGAAACACGGGGCTCCGTGTTTTTGATGAGAAAGTTTTCAAAATGGGTCACACCGGCTGAATCTGCATCCTCTGGATATGGACAATCTGCCTTGACTCTGGTATAGAAAAAACAAATTGAACTTTATTTATTGTTATTATTATTATTAAATTGTAAATATGTAATGCAATTCAAGAAAATGGCTTGGTCCTTGTCTGTTCAATTATACTGTTTCTAAGCTCTGATCTTTTGTATGTCTCAGAAGTTGTTTTTATATGTATTTTTTACAATAAATATGTGTGAGAGAAATCGTTTGCTTCGTGTTTGTTTGAAACCATCAGATTTATAATCAAAAATACACAAACATTGAGCTGTAAAAGATGTTAAAATATCAGTTTGTCTGCAGAGTTGAGTAGTAGTTGCATTTACTAGAGTAACGTTTTGGAAAACGTACTTCTAAAAGTAGTATTACTACACTACTTTCTACATTTAGATGAATTTTATTGGTGTTCATGGTGATGCAGTTTCAGGTTTTGGTCTCATGCAATGTTTGTGAGCTTGTAGGAACATGATTTGCCTCTGAATGGTTTGTAGTTTTCAAACTGCAGATAGAATCTAAATGATAGGAGAAAAAAAACCCACAATGCCCTTGGAGAATCTGATGTGATGCGTTGGTGACGTTTATAAAACTCGGCTCTTCGTTTCTACTGAAATATACCGTCGGCCGGTTTATGGGAAGCCTGGGCTGCGTTTGCTTTGTGTTTGTTGCTGCTGTGTAGGTTTGCTCTGCAGCAGCTGTTTCGAGTCGACCCAACCACACAGTGACCCTCAGCCATTTCCGCTTTGTGCTTTGATGTCAAGACCAAACTTTCAGTTTTGCCATTAAAGCCGACAAACTGCAGAGCATGAATCTATGGCTTGCTTTGTCTGCAGACATGACCGAAAGGAAATGATGATGTTTCTAGGTTAACTCCTTCCTGTTTCTCACCGTTGTTTATGATGATCATCAAACCCAGTCAGTCATTTTAAGAGTCCAGCTAAAACCAGAACATATCTAATATGCAAACTGACTGATCCTTCAAACAGAAAAGCAGATTATTCCCCTTATCACATGGCAAATGTCTTGTTACAAGTTAAATAATCTGCTGTATTGCCGGGTAAATACATTTTTAGATGGAATAATTTGATGAAATGTAAATACTTCTCTCCCGGCAAAGCAGCTGCCAGCATTGCTTTATTCAACAAATATATTTGAATGAATCTGAATGAACAATCGTGACCTTGAGTGTGTAAGAAAGTCAGAGTTTAACAGCAGCAACAACTTTCTGAGTTTGCTTCTGCAACAGGAAAAAATTGCAAAGTGACTGAAAAAAGGAAACTGAGGGTAGATCTGTAGTCTGATGGCTGCCGGAACCAAAGGAAGCAGAAAAACTGAACAAACTTTGATAAAGTGTCTGTTGGCTGCTTTTTGTTTTGTTTTATCTACGAGATCAACAACCATCAAAAAACAGGAAGTTAAAAAAAAAACAACTTGTGTCAACAGCGGTTTCTTTCAGCGATTAGTCAGATCCATCCTAACTTTCAGTTTCTATTTGAGTTCAGAACCAAAATCTGAGTTGTGACGACACCCAAACTTACAACCAATTCATGATTCATCCTTAAAATGTGTTTTTTTAATGTCTTGTGTGTTTTAAATGTATTCCTGCCCAAGCACAGTGTTCCCACATTTCTCCAGATGTTTTAGATCTTTTTAAGCAAATGTTTCTTACATCTAGCTTTAAATCAGAAAAAAGTGAGGGTGGGTAAATAGATACCACTTAGAGACAACGATAAAGGTAGTAAGTTCTGATAATACAAAGATTTTCCACTTCATTTCCTTTTCATATGCCTTTACAGATGAAAACCTCTGACAATCTTTTCTGCGTTATCATGAGGCGAGTCATCAGGTCGAAATGTTTGCATCACTTTAGAGAGAGAGGAAGTCTCTTAAGAGTTTTGCCATTTCCTGCTCAAACAGCAGAACTGCTTCAACCTGTGGAGCCGCTCAGAAGAAACGGTAAGAGGATCGGTTGGTTTATTCTGCAACATTTGAAAATGCTGCATCTCTTCACATAGAAATCTCAAAGGACAACCTACACCACCAAATTTAAGGATAAAACCAGACAAAGAACTGAACGTTTAGAAACATCTCTGCCTCAGACAGATGAGATATTGAGCCAAATAAATCTATTGAATTGCTTTTGGGGTTTTTTCTTCAGGTAAAAGTCTCTTCTACAAAAATTACATAGATAAACAAGATTACTCTTGTGCCTAAGTGATTCATTTTATTAATTTTTTAAAAGAATTATATATTGTTTAAAAATAATGCACGTTATTTGCATTATACACTGGTGAGTGGCTAATTTTGCTTAACTTAGATAAAAATGATTTTTTAATTCTCTTTTTAACTTGGGTGAAAAAAGATACAACACAAGAGACACTATAATAAAAGACACTATAATAAATTTGAAAAATAATGAATAAATCCCACACGGCTGAGTATTAAAAGCCTGTTTTCAGCTTTGTCACAGTGGGACAGTTTTAAATAAAACATCCAAATTTAATGATTGGTGAAGGATTTTTAATTTAGAAGGTGCTTCTTTTGATGATCATCAAATGACTACTTTCAGTTTAATTTACTGTATATTTTGAGGTGGATATTTAAAAATAAACCATCAGTTAAATTTCTAAAAGCAGTGATTTCTAGCTGGAAGTTAAGAATGTGAGTAATGTCTTTATAAATACGGTACATTTTGTTCAAATTCAGATTTACAGTTAATCAACAGAACTGAAAAACTGAATTTTGTCATAATTCTTCACAGCTCATGTTTTACTTCTGTATTTCTTTCCCACATTGAGGCAAAGTGAGAGTCCATCCTAATCGACTCACTTCTGCTGGTGAACTACTTCTCCTTCAAGTGAATCTCTGAATCTTTCTCTTCCAGCCAAGATGGCCGACCAAAGAGAGCAGCTCATACCTAAACCGTCTTCACCTCCACCGTATTCCTCCCGCGACCAGTCGCCTCCAGCTTACTCTGCGGCCCCGGCCGGGTACGGTCCGCGCCAGACTGAGGCCGTCGTCACCGGATACGAGTCTTTCCGAGACATAAACCCAGAGATCGCATCGGACACGACTCCCTTTGTGTCATCATCGTTTGAGGATGAAACCGTGAGGAGAGGGTTTGCTAGGAAGGTTTGTCTCCACTCAAAGTTCAATTATTACACTACAAAAACACAAACATTTACCAACTTTTTTTGGGTCTAGTTTCCATATATTAGTACATTTGAAATAAACAAAAGTTCTTACAAGTAACTTTCCAGCAACATATAAGAGTCAGAAATTCCTTAATATTGATTTTAAAAAAGTACAAGTTACATTGGCAGATGTAAATTAATCTAATAGTGATATTTGGCGTTGTTTTTTTGGGCCAAAAAATAAGTTTCTACCATTTATATGCCTTCAAATATTTCTCTACTATTCTGAGATGTGTGAGAACAATTCTTCTCCTTCCAGAGAAGAAAATAAATCTTTTTAGAAACCACGGGATTATCAAATCATCTTGAGTTTCAGGTTGCTCAATCATATCATCACATATTTGGTCTTTATTTACCAAAGTCATGGGGGGAACTAAATATTTCAGCTGTTCCTCTTCCATAACATGGGAACTGATTAATTTACCAGCAAGTTTTTAACCGTTTATACAAATATGTAAAATTGGAAACGTTTGCTCTTTAATTGTTAAAGTTTCCTGGGTGAAACCAAATCTTTCAGCTGTCTGAAATAATCTGTTTGGCCTCCATAACACAGGAACTTTTTAGTTTTTAAAAACAAATTCTTAATAGTATTCATTCTTCTCATTATAAACAACACATCCTACGGATTTGGAAACATTTGCTTTATATTTTTTAATGTTATGTTTTAGAAGTTTCTCATTTCTTACTTACAAATGGTTTACGGATGTTGCTTGTGCGACAGATTTACGGGTGTACCAGAAACGCAACACAAAGGTTCCGGCTCTGGTGCATCAAAAATAGTTAATTGCGTTAAAATCTATGTAGTTAATAAATTGTAATTAATGCGGCAAAGCCTCTTACTTTCTCCTTCAGGTGTTTAGCATCCTGACGCTCCAGCTGCTGTTCACCTTCAGCGTCGTCTGCGTGTTCACCTTCTCCAGCGTCGTGAAAAAGGCCGTGCAGAACAACTTGTGGGCCTACCTCAGCTCCTTCATCGTCTTCATTGTGGTGGCCTTGACCCTCAGCTGCTGCAGGTCTTTCAGCCGGCGTCACCCCTGGAACCTTGTGGGGCTGGTGGGCATCTTTCTCTCAAAGCAAACTAAATGCCTAAATAGGTCAGACAGTAAAGCTGCAAAGCAAAGACAACAAGCAAAGTCTGTTATAAAGTGACTTTTCTCGCTGCAGGTTATCGTCACCCTAAGTCTGTCTTACATGGTGGGGACCGTCGCCTCCTTCCACAACACCACCGCTGTCGTCATCACCATGGCAGCGACGCTGGTCATCTCTGTTGCCATTATCGTCTTTGCATCACAGGTTGGCGGTGCTTTTTCATTCAAAAATGTCCTAAATAAGGAAAATTTAAAAATCCGTACAAACAGAAATAATGTTCTTGAGAAATATACCATTTAATATGCTTCTTTGAGAGACCAGTAACATAAAGAATAGTGATCGGTTTTACCTTACTGGCAGCTTTGAGGGGTTTTAAACATCATTAATTGGAATTTATCATGCTGTCTATAAATCAAAATTCTTATTCTGATAAGGAATTCAACATGATAAATGATTGATACGATAAATGTCCGATGACCACAGGCCCCGATGCCTGTGGTCATCGGGGCCCTCAGGGCAGTAACCCCCAAACTGGATCAATGGCTACAACAGATCCCAGAAACAACATCAGACATCTTAGACCAGAAATGTGCAGTCCTTGGCACAGCCAAGATACTGCGCAGGACCCTCAAGCTCCCAGGCCTCTAGTAGAGGACCCGAGGTCAGAGGATGAGAACCACCCGTGGTGGGTGAGAAGGGATTTTTTTTTATTTTTATATATATATATATATATATACATATATACTGGAAAAAGGTAAAAAAGAAGGAAGAATGGATCGTTTAAAAACAGGAAACAAGCTGCCGACTGGCTCGTTCTCACCTGTCCAAATATATATATATATATTTTAAATAAAGAAAAAACACACCGACTCCAAAAAACTTTGGAAATCCATTTCAGTCGCTCAGTTCAATACTCCCATTCCTCACTTCCGACGTCCATCATGGCGCCTCGAATGATAAAGTGACGTTGAAAAGGGTTAATTGTTTGGGTCATGCAGAAGTGATCTGATCGTTTCCATAGCAACGAGCAGAAGCAAGACATTCCCCCGGAACTAGAATGAGCTCATTGTAGCGATGACCTCATCTATGACATGCGGATCAAGATCAAAGAACGACTGAGGTTATGAATGATTGTGTTTCAAAACATCAGTCCATATCCAACCAGACTTCAAACGTCACCACTGTTTCATTGCAAGAATTTTCACTATGGCAGATCTTTTAGTTGGTGTGGTTTTCCCACTTGGTTTAAGTGTTGGTTATTTCGTGACTGCAGGCATCAGCGAACTTTGCGGTAAGCTGTTTCCCTGTGAAGAAAAAAGATGTAACTCAAAGGATGAGAGCACTGCTTCTGAATGTGATGACTTTGAAAATTTTCTTTTAAGTCCTTCCCCAATTGAGAAGGAAACCTCCCCGGCTGGGGAGGTTTGCCCAGCGACAACTTATTACGACGTATCAGAAACAATGTATTACGACGAATTTGATTCATATTTGTTTGATCCTACCTGGACCGAGAAGAAAACCTCCCCGGCTGGGGAGGTTTCTCCAGCAACAACTTATTACGACGAATCAGCAACAACATATTACGACGAATTTGATTCGCTTTTGTTTGATCCTCCCCGGACTGAGAAGCAAACCTCCCCGGCTGGGGAGGTTTGCTCCTCCAGTAACATCATGTTTTACTCTTTTTTTTCCAATCTGTCCCCGTCTGAGAAGCAAACCTCCCCGGCTGGGGAGGTTTGCTTTTCAGATAGGGACAGAGTTTTACAGCCATCTTCCCCGGCTGGGGAAGATGGCTGTAAAAAGACGACACTGGAGCCAGAATGCTCAACTTCTCTTTTAATGAACATGGCATTTCCAGAGATGAACCTTCCCGAATACCAGATGTCTCCAGCGGACGTATACTATGAAGAAGAGAAATCTGAGCTGGAAGTCCCAACTTTGATAACAAAGATAACACCATTCGGGGAGTGTATTCAAGAAGTGACTGGAGTGCCATTATTATTATTTTTTTACTTCTGGTTATTTTTGACCCCCTTATTTATTTTCTGTGGGAGTGCTTTAAACGATTTCTGTGTTTTATATTCGATCTGTGGCCTTCTTTTTCTGACGGAGAGTGAATGATTTTGAGTTTATTTTTCATTTGAATTCCCACGACTGAGAAGCAAACCTCCCCGCCTGGGGAGGTTTGCTTCTCCAGTAACGTCATGTTTTACTTTTATTTTTTCCAATCCGTCCCCGTCTGTGAAGCCAGCATGTCTGATACATTTCTTGTCCATCCTTCCCCGGCTGGGGAAGATGGCTGTAAAAAGAAGACACTTGAGCCAGTATGCTCAAATTCTCAATTTCATGAAGAGACTGGAGTCCCATTGTTATTATTGTTTTTACTTGTGCTTATTTTTCACTCCCTTGTTTATTTTCTGCCCAACCCCTGAGACCCTGACCCTAACCCTAACCCCTGGGGTTCGATCGAACCCAGGTTAAGAACCCCTGGACTAAGCTTTCTGTTCTGTTTTCAGACTCGTTATGATTTCACTCTGTGTTACGGCGTCCTATTGGTCATGGCTGTAGACGTCATCATGTTTGGGTTCTTCTGCACCTTCTACTACTCCCATGTCGCCAGCATCATTTATGGATGTCTTGGAGCGCTGCTGTATTCTCTGGTAAGAGCAGGGAATTTCACATACAAGATGATCAGAACATTATGTGTTTATTTATTTTATTTTGTCCATTATAGCACTCCATACTGTCAAATATATGATACTTACACAGAACCTACAAGTGATGTTTAAAAAATGTACAAGTAATTTTTTTTCTAATTTATAGAATATTGTTAATTAACAGAAATGAAATTACGTTTCTGGAACTGAAAGGTTACTTTCCAAATCCTTGACAAAGTATGTGTGGCATTAATAAAACTTAAAGGTTGGTTTCTAATAAGTTGAGAGGCAGTATTATGGAAAATCTGCTTTTTGAGCTTTATGTGTTATACCTTCATCAAAAACAGACTTGATTCTTTCACCCATGTTTGAGAAATCCTTGAATCTTCATTGGCAACTATTCCTGCAGACTATAACCACAAAACTCCTCGTTGGATGATTCCCTCAATCAACCCCTCCAGACTAGTGGCAGCAGCAATTAGCAAACGTCTGGTGGAACTGTGTGTCTCCTGAGCCCATCATATGAACTCTTTCTCAGCCCAACACTCCGAAAAACGGTTCTAAACATTCTTTGGAGGAGCGTTGTTGTATTGAAGTACTGCTGGAGCGTCGGAAAGAGTAGGCACTTAGAGGCTCAATTTCAATGTGTCAAATTGCAAAGTAAAATTTCCCTCCAGTCATGTTCGATATAAATACCATTTTTATAACAACTGAAGATAAAATAGTTACTTGATTATGTCATAAAATAGCACTATGTGCCTGGAAAATATATACCACTTCTCCATAACCCAGAAGAATCCAGCAAGTGGTTTCTGGATGGTAAATCAACAACATACTTTGTCTTTTCCAACAGCCATTGTACAACAAACACATACCAAACGTCTGTCACCATCTTCAACAACTCTTTGAAAAATCTAATTTAATGAGTTAAAACAACATTTAACTCATTAGTACTTTATTTTCCCTTTGGGATAAAGTATTTTTGAATTTGAATTTGCTTGGGTTGCTAGGTAACGGATTAGAGCTGGGCTATGGTTGCTAGGTAACAGCTCTAGGTAATAGTTGGGAGGTTCCCCAAAAAAGTTGAATATACTCTGCCTAAAAAATGACTGGGTGTTTGGTTTTTTAATTTCTTCAGCTGCTTTTAGAAACAGTAGAGACCAAAATGGAAGTATAAAAATGTCCAAAATGTGAATTTTTCATAACTGGTCCCTTGAGGATAACAGTTATGGTTATTAGTAAGAGTGAGAACTCTCACAAAACTCACAGCCAGGAAAAAGGGAAATATTATTAATATCTCCAGTGACTCTAGGAATGCTGTTTGCATAAATAAGGGAAGTGTTTTTATAATAAAGCTGCGGTTCTCTAATTTCTCACCCTGCTTAACTCTCTCCCTTCCTGGCTCAGTTCCTGCTGGTCGACTGTCAGCTGATGATGGGAAAGATGAGCTATCGGCTGAATCCGGAGGAATACATCAACGCTGCTCTCACCATCTACCTGGACATAATCCTCATCTTCCTCTACCTGCTGGGGAGGAGGTGATACTGTGTAAAACTGTGTAATTTCAGCTACCTAAACTGAAATTATCAAGCATCATAATGTATATAACTCAGGTGTACTTATTTACACCAAGAAATAAACATCACAATTGATTATTTTTTATTGTTACTCTGTATTTTATTGCGTCCGTATTGTATAAAGCAGTTCTTTATGGCATTTGATTGTGTAGGTTACAAAAAACAAAGAATGGGAGGTAATAAACATTTTTTATTATAAGGAGGATAATCCCATAAAGAAAAAAACATGAATGGAATATAGTGCAAACATTTTTTTTCTTCATCTCAGGTAGCATTTGTCATAATACACCCACAGTTTAGCTCTGCTGATTTAGAAGTAACTTTGAAAATACGTAAGTCGACTGCAGAAGCAAATATGATAAAAAGTTTTACAATTTGAACCTTAACACCCAAACAGAGCTTTTAATAATCAGATCTGTCATCTTTAAGGCTTCTGATCATTTTTAGAGAAGAAAGGCTCCTGGGCCAAATGCTGCAATCATTTAAAGCCTTTGAATGATTTAAAGAGGCACGGATGGGCTTCCTTAGATAAAATCGGATGCAAAAACACAACATCTTACCAATTATTTTTGGTCTGTTTTCTAATGTAAACATCTTAGCACACTTGCAATAAGACAAAGCTAATTTATACTTTATCAACACGATATAGGAGCTGCTTCAGAGTCAATAATTACATAATTTTGATAATATTTCCACTTCCAAATTATTTCAATTATGACAAAAAACATTTCCAGTAAAATAATCTGTAAGACGAACAACTTTTTCATCAAAAAGCTTGTTTATTGACTCTAAACAAGCTTTTATATCTTGCTGGAAAGTTGCTTTGTTAGTTTTGTCTTATTTGAAGTGTACTAAAATATTTGCACTAAAAAACTAACCAAAAATACTTGATAAGATTTAAAGTTTTTGAAGGTTATTTCATTTAAATCTTTCTTATACAAGTTATTGCTTTCAAAATATCAGCTTGGGCCTCTGACCAATGGTTTCATCAGGAAATAATGTCACTACACATTTTCTTATAAAAATGTACGACTGGTTGATACATAATTTAATTCAAATTTTGGGAAACAGTTTTTTTAAAAAATGCTGCCACATTATTCTCCAAACGGTTGACCTCGTAAATTTTTATGAGTTGACATAAAAACTTCTGAAATCTGCCTAGCAACAGGAGAGTCTTCAAATCACCGAACCCACAGTGAAACAGTAAGATTTCCCCAGTAAAACAGTAAGTGATCCAAACTGGCCCGGGTCGGACTGGTTTTCACCAGAGAGAGGAGAAGTTAAACTGGATCCGCAGCAGGTACCTCATCCGGGTCTGAGCCGGGTTGTAAACGATGAACTCGTTGTAGAGCAGAGAGTAGCCGTTGGGGTTAGAAACCCCCGTTTTAACGCCGGGACCCATCGGAACCGTCGCTCCGTTCCTGAAGGAGAAATAAGTACAGAGAAGGAGTCAAAGGTCATTGGTTTAGACACGTTGCATTTGCATTTTTATACTTTATAATTACTTTGTTTTTCCTTCTTATTTGTATCGTAAAAAAATGAAGTAGTTGTCTTTGGACATAAAGAGGAAAATTTAGAGTCAGTTTGCAACTTCAATTACTACAGCTAGAAACTACAGATCAGGTTCTGACCTGAACGTTCAGAGCCACATAAAGACGGTTACAAAGTCAGCCTTCTATCACCTGAAGAACATTTCCAGGATTAGAGGACTAATATCACAGCAGGATCTAGTGATACTCATCCATGTGTTCATGTTTAGACACATTTTTGGACACATTGATTAGTGCAACAGTGTCTTCACAGGTCTGACTAAACTGATCCAGAACCCTGCTGCTGGAGTTCTGACTAAAACCAGGGAGTTAGAGCCCATACCCAGTTCTGAAGTCCCTATACTGGCTCCCTGTAGCTCAGAGCACAGACTTTAAAATACGTTAGTTTATAAATCACTCAACGGTTTAGCACCACAATACGTTAAAGATCTGCTGTTGTCATAGCAACCTTCCAGACCTCTCAGGTCTTCTGGTTCTGGTTCTGCTTTGCATCCCCAGAACAAACTTCCAGAAAACTGCAAAACACCCGAAACACTGATTTCCTTTTAAATCAAGACCAGAGTTGCTTTTGAAACATAATAAATGAAACACTGACGAACATTATCGATGTGAAATGAAAACCAGTAATGTTTCTCACTGGTTTTGTCAATTGTTGACCGCATGATGCTTTTTCTGACTTTGTGTTTTTCTGGTTTTATGATGTAAAGTATTTTGAAATGCCTTGTTGCTGAAATGTGCTACACAGATAAACTTGTTTAACTTGACTGACCTTTACCAGAAGCGCTTTAACTCAAACATTTACATAAAAAGTCATAGACTGTAAATTTCTTTGCTTGACAGCAGAGTTTAGGTTAAATGTGGAGATGTGACAAGACTAACAGTGTGACGGCGTTTTTTGGGTCGGGTCCGGTCAGACCCAGGCCTTTGGTGCTGTGTTTTCCTGCAGGCAGCTTATGGGCCTCATAGTCGGCGTCCAGCAGCTCATTATTGTCCCCTAAAGCCACCTGGACACAAACATGTTGATCCATATGACAGAGCTGGGTGTAAAGTGATGTGAGGCTCAACAAATTAAAACCATTTTGGAGAACAAATGTTCTGAAAACACGTTTTCTCACCTCACTCAGCAGCAGCAATCCAACATGGTGGCTCTGGTTGGCGAAACAGTAGTTGGCACTTTTTGACGACATGTCTGCGAAGTAAATACCTTTACCAAACTGAAAGAGAAAGACCAGAAGGTTAAGTTATTTTTATGTTTTACAATCAATTTAAAGCTTTATGTCTTCCAGAGAAGTGGAGAAAACCTAGATTTATTTAAAAAATAATAATGTTATTAGATTTGCAATTATTTTCTGATACTGTTTTATTTAAGTGAACTAAACATATGCATTGAATTCAACAGAAAATGTATTTTTCCTTTTCTATTCTATATTCTCCTGACTTTTCTGTGCTTTTTTGTGTTTTTATTCAAGCTAAAACCTTACCTAAATGTGATTTTAAACACAGGATTAAAGGTTGAAATTTCCCTAAAAAGTCTCTAATTTATGGTAAAATAGATTTTTAAAGCGTAAATACGTAAAAATATGTAGTTTACCGTATTTATATAGTAAAACAGCTGCCGGTTTTTTACCATAAATAAGAGATATTTATTTTCTTTCTATAGTTTGGCACCCACTGGAAAAAATGTTCAAACTTTTCAAATGCAAAGAAGTTAAAGTGAAAGTAAATAATATGCCATATAATTTATGCATCAGGAAAATCAGAAAAAATATTGTTTTAAAATAAGAAAAAAAGCTCAAAATGAATGCATTTGTGTGTGAAAGCCTCTCCTCCGTACCATGTAGCCAGTGACGGGGGCCTCGGGCGGCGCCACTCGGAGCCCCTTACTGAGGATCCCGACCCAGTTAGACAGACGGGAGCCGTGCCACAGCAGAGTCCTGGTGCAAACAGAACCACACAGGGATGGCAAAACCCAACATGTGCACTGCAAGAACACAAAGCCTAACAACTATATTCTGGAAATAAGATTAAACCAACTTCAGCAAGATTTAGGAGCTTGTTTTAAGTAATAATTGATGAAAAAGTTCTAGTTCCACTTATAGATTATTTCACTTGTAACTTGGGAAAAATGTCTTGTTATAATAAGTGAGAATAGAACTAGAACTTTCTCAGCAATAGTAAGGAATTATTCATTTCACTTTTAAGTTAGTCTTGTCTTACTTCAACTGTGCTTGAAACTAAATAAATAAACTTGGTGATATTTTGTGTTTTTGCAGACTGGTGCTGGCTCGACCCACCTGTTGTGTAAATGAGACAGGAAGTTGTCGCTCTCGCCGCCCCGGTCCACTGAGAAGACGTCCAGAACCTTCATGGTGTAGTCGGAGTGAGTGGGAGCGTGAGTGGATTGCAGGTACTGTTCAATCACCTAAAGACAGGAGGACAGAAATTAAATTCATTTGATCAGTAAATCAAAGATTTAAGTTTTGGAAAATTTAGATTTTTTTTCACCATTGTTTACGCGCTTATGGCAGCCATCTTGTTTGACAAGCAGGTTTTATAGCTTCTGCTTATTTGGACTTTAAATTTAGGTTATCCCTACAATGAAGTATTATGGCCAGGATTAAGCATATCAATACTTTTATTATCATGATAATTATTAGTAATATTGGGTTTTTTTACCGTATTCAAATAATGTATTAACAATAGCATAATAACGCTCTCAAATAAAGTTTAATTTTGCTTAAAACACGCCACACTGAACTACAACATAAGGACTGGAAGGTATTTTAAATTTCCAAAATAAAATACAACAAAGTAATAAATAAAAAGGAAATGAAAATCAAACACAACCAAAAATAACATTAAAAACAATTCATTTTTTTGCCACTAATTCAATAATTTAGCAGCAAAAACGGGTTTCGAATTGAAAATGTTGCTTATTTTGTTAATATATGGCTTCGATTAAAATATGGTTAATTTATTACAGATCCTAAATTAATTTGATTAAATTTTAATCAAGTCCCACCACTAATAATATTATATAAATATAATTGACAGTCAAAAGCTGTGCACCAAGTCAATCACCTTTTATTACAGCAGGGTTAGCTCCCCCTGCTGGCCACAAAGGGAATATACATAGCACGTTTAGACAATGAGAAGAAAGTTGACTACAAAGTAATAAATTCAAGTTATCTTTAAACTATTCAACAGGTAAAATAAATATTTGATGGCTTATTTATTTACTGGATTTTGAGTCTCTTTTTATTTGATCATTTCAGGGTAATTAATGAACTTAACCGACCTTGAACTCATGGCTGCTCTGGTCCAAAGGCTCCAGTTGGCACTGCAGGGCGTGATACTGTCTGTCCAAAGGATGCTCGTCACTGTCTGCATTGGACTCGGCCATTTTCACTGCAATCTGGATGTCACTCAGCGCCTTAAAAAAATATTAGACAAAATGATCAGGGGTGAACCAATCCACTTTCTTCACTTCTGACACCGACATCTGAGGCTTATTGTTCGCCGATTCCTATCTGATACAGAAAAACTGAACTATATCTGTGTTTTTAAATAACACAGATATAAATGTAATGAATTATACATTTATTTGATAACTCTGGACCAGAACAGCTCATTTGAATACAGCAATAGCTTCACAAGCTTGGTGAAACGTGGAGAAAACAACCCAACAAGACAAGGAAAGCACTGCAAAAACACTAAATCTTAAGTACTGTTGGTCCAGTTTCTAGTGAAAATATCTTGGTACAATTAAAATACAACAAAAATAACTTACAAGTAACTTTTTATGAAGTAATAAGAGTTTGCTTTCAGTTAATAATTCCTTAATATTATTTTTTAAAGCACTAGTTCCACTGGCAGATTATTTCACCTACAACATGGGAAAGATATCTTAAGTAATCTGAAATAATTTGTTCAATCAGTGTAACTAGAAGAATAAAAGCAAGACTGAAATAAATATTAGATAAACTGAAACTGCCAAAAACTATTTTAATCAAACATGTAAATAATAAACTGCAACAAATCTGAAATATTTTACCTCCAACAGAGAAATTTTTTCCTTCAGTTCTTCTTCTGTGTGAATCATTGGAGGTGTTTTTAACCTGGAAATGTAATTTCTTTTAATTTCCAAACACCAAAACAGACAAATGTTTTCTTTGCAGCGTTATTTCATGCTTCTGACCCAAAGTCATGCGGGATGCGGGTGTAAAACTGGTTGCAGGCTTCCAGCAGCTCCTTATTGCTTCCCTTTTTCTTCAAGCATGACTCGATTCTCTTCAGGGCTTCGTATCCTGCACGGATCTGCTCCGAGGTCAGCTTTCCTGCAGGTCGAAACACAAACGGTGTTTAACAATCCATTCCAGTGCACTTTAAGATTGAGTTATTTATTTTTTTCCCCTAAGTGTGGCGGACCAAGAGGAGCTTTTCTGGTGTCGAACTTCATCTCCAGCACACACTCCTCCATGGCTTTGAGGTCACAGATGAGTTCGAGGAGCGACTGGAGCTTCGCGTCCAGCTTGGACGGCTGCTTTCTGGGGGCGACGTCTACGGTGGTGATGCTCTCCTCCTGGAACAAAACAAAGAAAGGTTGTTTTATATATTTAGACTGGCTTTGTTCATACATCATCAGATTGAACGATGAAGTTCCCAGACTTCTTAAAGATTTGTCATTTTGTTCTACTCAAATTTCCAAAATTAACAGGCCTTTGCATTTAATTCACAATAAGAAATTTGGCAGATATTTTAATATTTCAGACTTAAAAATATCAAAGCTGGAATAAAATGATAGTAAAGACATAAGTAATAAACATAAGGATGAAAGAAATGACATAAGAAATTATAATATATAAGGAAATACACAAGAAAGTAAGTAAAGAAGGAAGAACAAGGGAAAGAAAGAAGAGAAGGAAGGCACTGCAAATACACAACTTCTTAAGTATTTTTGGTTTAGTTTCTAGTGCAAAGATCTTAGTACTTGAAATAAAACAGTTAGTTTTGTTTTATTTCAAGTGTACTAAGATATTTCCACTAGAAACTGAAGCAAAAATACTTTTTTGTGAGAAGGAAGAAAGAACAGAAGTGAGGAACAAAGGAAACAAGAGAGAAAAATTAAATACAAGAGGAAGATACGGAAGGACACAAGAAAGGAGTGGAAGGACATAAAAGACGAAGACAAGATGGGAAGACAAGGAAGCAAAGAAGAGAGAGAAAAACAGCAGTAAATATAAGGATGGAATAGACATAGGATGCAAAGAAAGAAGAATTATAGAAATAAAAAGGAGGGAAAAGAAATGAAAGAAAACACAAAGATGGAAGGACCTCAGGAATAATGAAACATTTAGAAAATAGGATAAAGAATAAACTTTTGACTCTGCTGTTACACAATTATGTTGCTTTTCCAAGCCGAGACAGATCTGGAAAATTTTCAAAACCGAAACCTTTCCAGATATTTTAAAAAAAAAACTCTTTCAATAAAACTCTGAAGGTGCAGATGCTGATATGCAGCCTGATCCCTGTGGGCCGTCTGACCCAACGTCTGACCTCCAAACGCACCTTCTCGTTAGCGGCGTAGTCCATGAACACCAGGTCATATTTTCCGGCGACTTTCTCAAAACTTTCCCTGTGATCCCACTCGTTCTTTGTCTTATCCAAGAACCTGCAGCAACATTTCAAAGAGTCACTCCAAGCAGCGTTTCCCAAAGCTTCTGGGAAACTTTTTAATCAGACAATCTCACTTTTTCTTGAAGATGTCTTTGGCTTTCAGCAGATCTGCCCCGCAGGGTGTGAGGCTGTTCTGACCCACTTTACCCACTGTGGAAACACAAGAGATGAAGAAATGAATCCTGTCAGCCCTGCTGGTCAACAGTAGAACTGGAACGAGTGATTACTTTAGTAATCTATCACTTTATCCAGTATTTTCATTTATCTATAATTGAAAACAAGGGAAAAAATGAGCAAACAGAATATTTAGCTTACCTCCATTTTTTTTGTTTTACAAGAACACGTGAACATTTACTTAATGCTACCCCTTATCTCAATTTCATTCATTTAATTATTTATTAACTCAATAATTCTTGCTGTTTTCTGGTCATTTTGATGATTAATTGGATTTTAAAAAATGCAAATTTTTAATTTAACCACTTAAGGCTTTTTTATACATTATTTGAAATGCTTTAAAGGATTGAAATAAGCAATAAAGTAATTACTTTAATAATAAAACAAACATGTAATTGCCTAAAACAACAGCATTCCTTTAATAACACTTTCTCATTTCTAGAAAAGGATACATTTGCAGCTAAAAAATACTATCTACAAATATTTTAATAATTTATTTTATTAATAAATGGACAGCAAAAGGTGATTAACAGGAGATTTTTTGGCATATTTTGAATCAGGTCAAGCTAAAAATGCCATTTTTTAGCAAATAGTTCTGGGTAAGACATATTTACAGACAAAGAATGTTTTTAATCTTAAATGCAAAATGTATTTATCCTTTGTACAGTTTTGGCTTAATTGCAGCTCTGACTGTGTTGTTCTTCCAGCAAATGGACCTTTTTAGAGTCTCTATACTCCTGTTAACGATTAATCAATTACTAAATCAGCTCATAACTATTTCAATAATTAATCACAATTAATCTGATTAATCGTTTCAGACTCACCTCGGCCCCATCTCATCCAGACGCTGTAAGCCTTGGCGCCGTCGTCCTCCAGCAGCTGGATCAGATAATATTTATTGTTGTTGAACTGCAGGTTGGTCTGCCAGGCAACACAGAAAATAACAAATAAATGCAAGTAAAACTACAAACTTTAATGAATTAAATTTTTTTTAATGAGAATCAAAGGGTTTAAAGAATTCAAATTGTAGTCTAGAACTATTTCTATATGAAAAATATGATGTGGGATTTTTGTTAAGATACAGACAAATAAAATTTTATGTAGTTTTTTATTTATTATTATGTCTGATGTGCAGACTGACTATGATGAACTTATTTTATGACGTAAAATACATTAAACATAGTCCATCATAAAATTAAGGCATTAAAATAACTCTTTTATTCATTCATAGGTTTCTTTTTAATACTCAAAAAAATGGTGTTATCAAGATTTCTTTACTTTGGTGCATTTAATGACCAGGAAAAAAAATCAGATTTTTCAGTATTTGAATCAAACAATCAAAAGAAGATCACAGAAAAATTGATGGATTATAATTTCTGGTTGATTGATTGGTGCATCTCTTAAAAACAACAACAACCAAAAAAAAACACAAACAAAACAAAATGGGGCATTTTTAAAAAAGCTGCAGGTTGAAGCAGAAGTAAATTATTTTTTAGTATTTTACCTGGTTCAGCATCACATCGTAAACATCATTTCCTTCACTGTAAACATGAGCCTGAAAGGGAAACATGAAGAATGTTTAAAAAGATAAAAATCTGCAAATTCTGAAATAGTTTTTAGAAAAAAAATTTCCTTTGCATGTTTGCAATTTTATTTGAGCAGCTGTGGGAGTGTCTCTAACAGGACATTTATTAAATATTTTGAAGAGAAAAAGGAAAAAAGAACAGTAACAACAACAGGACAAAACTCATCCAGCACTGATACAGAAAACAAAACAGGAAGCAAGTACAGAAATTACAGCAATTACTTGACAAAATCACTAATTTACATCTAAACCTGAAAATATGCATCATTCCCTTTTAATTTAGAGACAATCCAGAACTGGACTAATTTTGATTGTGTAGGATAAAGTCGTATTTTCTTATCTACATTTTCTAGATATATTTTATTACTAAAAGCAAAAAATAATTTCAAATATTTTGAGTTTAAACGTGTTATTTTTATTGACACGTTTCCGTGACACATTTTTGAACCTGCAGGTGTGAAACCACAGTCAGAGGTTTAACATCTGGTTTGTACACAGGAAACGCACCTTTCCCAGTTTAGCTTTGCACTCGGCGTCCAGTGGAGCTTTGCCCTTCATCACCACCGTCCGCACCACCTCTGGGCAGAAAAGACAGACACATTCTTGATGATCATTTTTCAGCTCTAGTTTTATAGTTAAAGCTCTGACTTTTTATACTTTACCTTCAGTTTTTATTTCCTCTTTTGGCATTTCTTTGGTTTTTGCTGCACTCTTGCTCTGTCCTCTTCTCCTCTTAGCTGCCGGCTGCTCCGCTGTCTCCTCCTCTTCCTCTTTGACTTGAACTGAATCTCCATTTTCAGCTGCCACGTCACCGGCTTCATTTAAACTCTCTAAATTCAAGAAGATAAACAAAGATGTAAATTCAACATACCTACCTACACTCTACATAAATTAAATTTATATTTCTTTTCCTACTTTCAGAATTACCTTTAACAAGTAGGGATTCAAAAAGAATAATTTGGGAGTTGGAAAACACATTACAGTGGCATGCTAATATTTTTATTTTATGCTCTACATGTCTGAACATACAACAAATAATTATCATCTTTAATTATAAACTTTTAAAATAAATATTAACAATAAAGCTACAAAAGCTCGTTTACATAAGATGAAGTCAATATTTCTGACAAAGACTGCAGTGAAAGTATACATTTAAAGTGAATTTATTAATGTAAATTAATTATTTATGTCTAATTACACAACAGCATCAGCTATTGATCAAAACGAAAGTAAAAAAAATGGGTACTTACCTGCTTTTACTATCTGAGAGCGAATCTTTCTCTTGTACTTTGTCGTAGGATTAATCTGGACCATTTTCTTCAGATCCACTTCATATTTCTTTCCTGCACCAAGAGTCAGAGTGACCGACGTCTTTCCTGATGAGGAAGCTGAATCCAGCATGGAGCCCGCTTCGTCTGGGTACGATTCCCACTGCCCATCATCTCCTCTCCACTGCCACACTGAGCACAAACAAGAGTCAGGACAGGTGGGTGGAGTTTATCTCAGTTTATTTACTGATTTATAATTAAGGCATTCAGCAAAACTCCAAACACAATTAATTTAAATAGAAATTAATATTGCACAATATAGTCTAAGGCTGATTGATTCTACAGAGCAGCCTGAAATCATGTTATCAATGTAAATCTGACTGGATACTCCAGTTACCTTTTTTTTAATATGTTTTAAAATAAAATTGAAAACCTTTCAAGACTTTATGAAAAAGGTGATAAGCATATAGCAGTTTACACAAGATGAAACTTCAAAACATTGCTTAGTGCGTAATTGAAGGCTTAATATTTCTGTAAATCTTTATATTTGGAAATTTCAGTCATTTTCCCCCCAATTAGCAAGTTATTAACTGCATTAATACAAACGTAAAATTAGGTTTCAGGCAGACTAATTGCAAAAGTGGATGGTATGAAGACACTTTGCAGTTAAAGTAGTTTATTTATATCCAAATTAAAGGTTCAGACCTTTGTCTCAATAATTAGTCTCACTGTTTCTTGTCCAGTCATGTCTGGACGTCCGCAAATAACCGTTCGCTTCCTTCCTAGCTAAAAACAAACACCAACCTGTCTTTGTCGGGACTTCCTCGTTTTCTACGGTGCTCTGACTTTTATTTCTGGAACCTCTTGTTCTCCTCATGCTGTACTGGATACTTTTTTTGTAATTTAGGTGATGGTAGTAAAGGTCCAGATGCGACAACACAGAGCGCGAAACTCCACCACTGCTTCCTGGACTTGTCGGAGATTTTAGCGAAGCTCGTTTCGGCAGAAGATGACTCACTGCGCAGGTAGACGCGACTGTTGATGCAGTTACCATGACAACAACCAGCCCTGCTGCATTGTTTTTTTTCATATTGGGAGTAAAACAAAAACGACATTTTTGGTTTATTTATTATTTAATAAGTTATATATGCTTTTTTGTTTTGTTTGTTTTTGTTTTAAGAAAACAAGTAACTTTTCAAAGAAACCGTAAAACTGCGCCGTTTCCATTCAATCGCAATACATTCCGAGAATTTAGGGAAGAGTGAGTCCTCTTCGTATTTGTTTCGGAGTAGGAACAAAACATTTGGTCTTAGGGGTTCCTCTTTAGTAGTTTGTCGGACTTATTTTGTTGAGGCGCAGCTATGGTACGGTGTGCTTTACGAAAGCGTGGATGAAAGTTGTTCATTTAACGGTGTTAAAGTTTATTTCTGACACCGAGAACATGGCGTCACGGAGTTACGGAGCCTGTTTTCTTTGTCAACGAGCGGCGGTGGCGAATATAATGTTCAGGGTGAGTGCAATTAGTGGCTGTCATTGAACGCAGCATCTTTATAATGGAGGTCAGATGATAGGATTCCTTAAATCCTCTTTAGAACAATATTGACCTTATTTTATTAAATTTATTTAACCTTCTGTTTGGAAACAGTTTAATAAATCTTTGGATATCTATAAACTTTATATTTTAGATTAAATATATGTTTTCATACATAAGTTGAATTTTGTTTCCCTTTCCAGAGTGTGAGTTCAGCAGCTCTTCCTCAGCCTAAGGTCGATTTCCTGAAAGGAGAGCTTCACAGGAAGCATCCAGGTGTGACCAACCTGAAGACTGTCCGGCTCCCCGAACAGCTCCAGCTGGCTGCACAGTCCATTATTCACAGTACGTTCACCAGCTGGAGAATGGTTATCCAGAAATTACACTACGTTCCTCATTGATGAGCTTCATGTTTCCATCGACAGGAGTTCGGTTGCCTCAGCTTGCAGAACGTTCTCTAAAGCTCACAAACTTCCTGTGGAGCCGGAAGAGAGCGGTGGAGGATTTGATGCTGAGGCAGAAAGCTGTGAGCATGGAGAAGGAACTGTGGGAGAAAGCCGTGCAGAACATCAGAGGAGGTGATGGATTGAAGGCAATTTGAGATGATAATCCATACAGTTCCTTACATTTTAGGTGCTTATACATTAGCATAAAAGGGCTAATTTATCAGCCCTTTTGAAAAAAGGACAATACATGATTGTTTACAAATAACCCCTCCTACAATTGGATTTTAAAACTACTGCCCTTCTGCAACAAAAGCTTTAGATTTCTATGTGTGAAAATGTTGAAACTGATCAATCATTTTACTTCAACTTCAAAATTACCCCAAATTTTGTGTTGGATTATCACAACAAAAACATCTACATAAAACACATTTTCCTTCGTGGCTGCACCATGACACAGTCTCAGTAGGCTTAAGGCTGCTGTATGTAACTTTTATAAAAATGATTATAATTTGTGAATAGATTAGCTCCTTTGCCTTCTGCCATTGTTAATTAGAAACAACCAATCAGAGCCAGGAGGCGGGTCTTAGTGCTGTTAATCACAATGTGGTGTGGTGTGGTGGAGGAGACCCATTCTCATAGCAAACAGTCACAGCAGGGTGAGAGTTTTAGCAAATATGTAAGAAACATATTCCATAGTATTTATAAAAGTTACAAACTGCAGCTTTAAGGAGTGGGAATTATTTTTCAAAGTCTGTGAAGGCTATGACAAAACCAGGAGTAATTAATGATCTTTTTGCAGATGTCGATGAGCAACTCCTGGGGGATCGCATCAGGAAGAAGGTTTTGTCGGAGCTCAGAAGAACGACGCATCGCTGGACGCCCCTAAAGTAATCGTGCATGCTGCTTGATTTAAGCTTAAATTTGTCATTTATTGGAGCAGCCACATCTCATAGCTTCAGTTGAAGGCATATAAGTGTCTCTGACCGCCTTGTGTTTCAGGTACGATGAAGAGCTGAGCATAGTGTACCTGGTGGCTCGGCTGGCTGGAAGCTATGCAGCAGTGAGGAGAGCTCTAAATGAGGTAGGTGTGGAGAAGATCACTTCTCCTCCAGCTGCTTCTATCAACCCTGAATTAATATTTCACTTTTTTTGTTGATTTTATTCAGATAAAGAAGCGAGATCCCTCATTTGCTCCTCAAACACTTCTTGATTTTGGTTCTGGCTTAGGAACTGTTGCCTGGTTAGTGTGCAAACTGAAACTTTTATTTGTTTGGCTGAAACTTAAATAATATATCGAGTGTCTCTCTCCGTCCATCAGGGCGTCTCACTCGTGTTGGGGCGACTCTTTGAAGGAGATGGTGTGCGTGGACAGCTCTGCAGCGATGAACGTTTTGGCCGAACAACTTCTCAAAGGTACAGAAATGAATTTTAAAACTTTTTTTTTTCAAAAAGTGAGAATTGTTAAATTAGTTTGCTTTTTTGTGCAGGAGACGATGAAAGAGCTCAGCCGCACATCAAACACGTTTATTTCAGACAGTTTCTTCCTGTCTCTCCTAAGGTCAGTTTTGGTTCAAGAAAAATATAAAACCAACCACCAATGTTTAGTGGCACCCCAAATATGTGCAAAAATCTTTAGAATATATATTTTTTATTGAAGTAATATAATCTCAGATTCAACAGTTCCTGAAAATTAAATACTAATTGAATCCAGTGGCGTCCAATCGCTCAAATTCCTCCTTAAATCCTCGTAATAAGTAATAATTACTTAAGAAATCTGTCCATCTTTTCTTGTTTATTTAGTTTTTCTGAAGAAATGGAGGAAAAGTGTTTTAGTTTTTGACATTTATTAGTTCCTTTTGCTAATTGTACCTTAGAGGAGCAACAGCTAAAACTGCTCATAATGTAGAAAGAATGTATCTGAGCTCACCATGAACGTCACATATACAGTCAAAATGAGTAAATTATAATATTTCTGATTGGTTACTTTTTTCCGGTAACTTAGTTTGTTAAATTAAACAGATTATATGGGTTAATTACTCACAGACGGATGATTTCAAGCCTTTATTTCTAATTATGGTAACTTTCTACTTCCCGAGAATAAAACAACATTTAAGATCAGAATAATACATCAGGACAATTAAAAATGACTACATTTTCAGAACAGAAATGTGTGCTTAATGAAAACAATTTGCTTGAAAACTGCTATTTTCTAAGGATGCTTCTAATCTGATGAGCTTCATTTGTAATTTACTGAATATCACTGTAGATAATTAGTAAACTTTTTAACTAATTCATACAAGACAAATAATCTGAAAGTAAAATAATATTCTTGCTGGTTAAAGCATTATAAACTTCTTTTTTCTATTTATTTTTAAGCACACTACTGCTGTGTGTTCAGTATCTTGACTTGGACTTGCTATGCTGTAAGTTAATAATACTGAATAAATATTTAATATAGTAAGTGCATAATAGCATTGAATGCAGATGATTGAGAACTAGTTGCTTTCACTGGGACTGAGGCACCAGTAAAAGCAACAAAGAAGTTACAATTATTTAAAATTGGAAGAATTAAACATTTAAAAATGACCAGCTTTAAAACACACCTAAAACAATCTGTTGCTGAAATCTGTTATAAAAATAAATGTTGCAGGTTATTTTTGTAATGAAACCCTGAGGGTCCAGGTTCTTTCTGCAGGTCCAGTTCGATTTGGTGGTGGCAGCTTTTACCCTGTCAGAGCTTCCCAACGTGAACGACCGGGCGGACGCCGTGGCGACTCTCTGGAGGAAAACAAACTCCTATCTGGTCTGTTCAGTCTGGGATCTATCGACTGTTATATTTATATAATACACAAGGAAAAATGTTATACTTTTGATGCACATTATTAAGAGTTTATTATAATAAATTAGTAACTAAATGAACACAAGCATAAAATAACACAGAACTAGATATTATAAAGAAGATTGGAACAATAATAAAGAAAAATGATGAAAATTCTCAACATAAATGAATAGAAATAGAAACCAATTTATTTAACTATTAAAGTTAAATGGTATCAATAATCAAGATAATAATAATATTAATTATGTATTTAAAAAACAAATGTGTACATAAATTAAAAAAATTATATATAATTTAAAAAATTACCTAAATAAAATGAACATTTCTTGATTTTATCATAATTTAGTAGTTATTATCTAAAAAATAAAAAATAAAAGAAGTAAATAATTAAATATTTAGAGCATTTCTAATGTATAAATAAATTAATTCTATGAATTTCAAGAGGAAAATAAATAATAAGAATATAAGGCTTAGTATTCATTTTTATGAGAATAATGAATAGAGACATATAACTAATACTATTATTAATTTTAATTCCAAATAAGTACTTTAATAAAAGTAATGAACAGTAGATTTGCTGACTATATTAATGATTAATCAATAATTGAAATGTTTGTTTAAGGTGCTGGTGGAAAATGGTACCAAAGAAGGCCATCAGATGATGATGGAGGCCAGAGACATTTTGCTAAAGGTTCTCAAATATTTCACAAACCAGTTCAGTCATTTCGATTAGTAAGGTTTGCCCAGTGTAGTAATCCATATTATTGATCTCCAGGAACAGGAAAAAGTCGTTCATGACCCCAGACCAGCGTCGGTGTTTGCACCGGTAGGATTAAAATAAGTTTTAAAAGCCAGCAGCTTCAGGGTCTTTTTGTTGATCATCTCTGTTTCTGTTGTCAGTGCCCTCATGAAATGATGTGCCCCAAACTGGGCCAGCAACCCGTCACGCCTTGCAACTTCCACCAGCGCTACCATCCTCTTCCTCTGCCAGGGGTAAAACTCATCATCTGTAAATCCACCAAGCAGGACATCAGGAAGAACTGCTTTATTTTTTAGCTTAAAAATACATTTTGATGATGAAAGTAAATTCTGTTTTCATTTTTCTCTCTACCAAAAACTGAAAGTCCTCAGTTTGGTTCTTTCGCCTTTTTTAAGGATAATTTTGTTTACAGAGATTTCAGAACTATTGGTTTTGTTGTTTCTGTTGTTTTGTTTGTTTATTTGGGATATTTAAAATGTCTTCCAGTTCCAGCTCACTAGAAAGTAAAATTTATGGATTTGTGAGAATGTGTTCTTGCACTATCATGCCGTTATATTACTTGAAAATGGCCTCAAGACAACAATATTATCGTTTATCACAATAATTTCCTGGGCAATTTATCAAGCGACAGGCCTGGTTGGGTTAATTTGTTGAAACTTTTTTCAGAAAAGCTTGCATCCGAAAAAAATTATTGCATTTAGTTTTCACTAAAATACACAAGAAGTTGTTTAATTACTTTGTCGACATATTAAAAGTGTCTGATCATCCAGACACAATCTTGTATTAATATAAGATGAAAAAAAACAACCAATTGACAGGTGAACCTTTTGTTCATCAAAGCTTCAGTATTTTCCCAATCACTGTTTTTTTTTTTTTCTTTTTAATTCAGAGACATGAGTGTCAGACAGAGAAGTTCAGCTACCTGATCCTGAGTCGGACAGAACCGGCAGAGCCGACACCAGAAGGTCTGGACTGGGGCCGGCTGATCGCGCCGGTTCTGTGCAGAACGCGGCACGTCCACTGCCACGTGTGCCGCTCCGACGGACGGCTGCAGCACATGGTGGTGACGGCACGGAAACACGGCCGGTAAGAAAAACCGCTGGGCTGTTTATGAAAATTATTAACAGAAGTTCTAAAAAACTGGGGTGAAACTTTGACTATTTTATTAATTTCTAATTAATGTAGAAAAAACTGGCAGAAAATATTCTTAGATTCCATCTTAGGGCAAAAATCTCGACAAATTTCATAATTTATTTCTTTTCTTACTAGAGAAATTAACAATACAGTTGATCAGCTAGAAGAATATTTGTTGTGCAGTTTTCATCTGAAATGAATTGTTTCGTCAGAGACATGTACCGCTGCGCGCGGAACAGCGAATGGGGAGATCAGCTGCCGATTGTTGAGAGCGCTAAAGAGGAGACGAAGGTCCACAGCGACTCGGATTCAGATGAAAACCTGGACATTTAGGACTTCCTGAGTGTTGGAAACAAAAACATCACTTTGGATTACAATCTACTTTCTTCTCTCTGTGTTTTGTAAATCACAATAGTTATTACACATTTACATATTTTTATTTGGTGCCATTGTCCGTAACTAATTGATTATTCTGCTTTTAGTCTGATTTGCCTCCAATTAAAGTTTCTTTTTAAAGATGTCAAAATAAAACTAACTTACTTACAACCTTCAGATGAATATATTTGTTTTGCCTGATCCAGCACCTGAATCTGATAATTCCTATCATGTGATCTTAGTGTCAGATTTTCAGATCAGTGCATGTACTAATAAAAACATTTAACTCTTATTTGCTAACAACAATTAAGGTTGTAACCTTTTCACAGCTGTATTGAGAAGCAGAAGGCTTTGCCACTTCTGAGAGGTTATTTTTGTTAATTTGCTTGATATGAATCACCCTTTGTTTTGTTGTCTTAGTCGTGTCAGAAAGCTCACATGGGATCAAAATTATTTCATTTTTCAAAGTCATCAGTCAAGAGAAGGTTGAAAACTTATTTCCACAACATTGGGTAAACTCCCAACATTTTATGTAAAAGGGAATTAAAAGATTAGCTTTCAGGAGTCAAACCTTCCTTGTTTGACATAATGGTAATGTTTATTATTAAGAAAATAAATATTTATTATTAATCAGGCATCTAATTGTGGAGTTTTATTAATGAGTGAAAACATCTGGTGAGTTTATTTATTTAATGAGAAAAATTGCCTTAAAATGAAGCAGCTTAAACATTATTACCAATGTATAGAAGGCAGTAAATGATTTTCATTCATGTTTTTACAGAAAAGAAGATGAAATAAAGTTCCAACATTAGTTATTAACTCCCTACAATCTGTTTCAGAGCTAAGCTCAAGTCTGGGTACTTGAACTGATATCCAGACTCCAGTGTTTTCAGGGGAATAACTTTCTGGCCCTGAGTGAGGATCACGGCCCTCTCTGAGCCCAACATGGCGCTCAAGACGAATTCAGGAACGGGAAAGATCGTGGGCCGCCTCAGGACCCGACCCAGCTCCTTGGTGAACTCGTGGTTGGTGGTAATCGCAGGTGCGACTCCGTTGTACACCTGCGGTGAGGGGGGCGGGGCTTCGGTGTTTGCTGGGGGCTCCAGAGATTGAGCGATGATTCCTGCCAGATCCGAGACGTGGATCCAAGGGAAAGGCTGCCTCCCAGAGCCCAGCGTACCTCCGAGTCCGAGCCAGAAGGGCAGCAGCATCTGCTTCATAGCACCGCCATCTCGACCCAACACTGCCCCTAGTGGACGGAAGGAGGAATGAGTGAAATGACGTGATTCAACAAGGTGATTCACAAAGAGAAATTGCCTGAAAAGCATCTTAGACCCTCTTTAAATTCTGGACAAAATAAAAATCACCCAAAATAAAACTTTGACAGAACTTTAGAAAAGCTGGAGATTTGTGGATTAAGACCACAGTCTACAAAAATGTCTGGCTCTTTGGAAGTAACTAAAGAAATCAGAGGTGATTTAAAACTTTAGCATATTTCTCTAAATGGGAGTTGGCATGAACAAATGTCCCTCAGCTTCTTTACTGCCCCTCTAACCGTCTCTGAACGTACCGGCCCGAATGACGACTTGTTTGGTGGTTTTCACTGCATTCTCAGGAAGAAACGCTGCGGCCTCCCACTCTTTGACGAGTTGTGAGAGGAGGTCAAAGGGCGTCCACTCACTGTCTTCTGTGTATTCAGCTGTGAGACTGGGTTTGTAGCAAGCTGTGAGTCAACGAGGAAAACCAGACAAAATCAATGGTGAATCTGAATCACATTTAGTGCCTTTTGCAGCTGCTGAGCGTAGACTCGTACCGACACCTGAAACCAGAACCCAGGAGTGAGGAGGGCTGGAAGACGCAGCGATGGCTTGAGACAAAGCTTTAGTCGTGTCAATACGACTGGAGAATAAATCTTTTTTATAGCTTTCGTTCCACCTGGAAGGACAAAAAAAATCAGGTTATAGATCTGATTTAAAGTACAACACGACCGAAAGATGTTACTAATTCAAAAGCAGGATACATTTTGAGATACATAGAAACACCAGAAAAGGCAGGGCAGCGAATTTACACTATTGTTTTTAATACATGTTATTTTAAACACTATTCCAACTATTTTTAACCTCTTTTACACAAGGTTCAGTAAAGCCTCTTATGAGCAGATAATATAAGGATATGGTTTTTCACATGATGCAAATAAAACAGTTTTAGCTTAAGGTTTTGAGTTACTATGAAGCACAAATCCTCAGGGAGAGCAATCCTGAAAGTGATCATAAGCAGGCTTTGTTGCTAAGCAAGCAGTACTTACTCACTGTTTATTTCTAAATTCAACTTTCGCAGCCATGTTTTCCAAAATTCACAATCATTCTAACTATTTTCAAATAAGTATAAATATTCTTTATTAATATGGTGGAAATATAGATAGGGTCTATAAAAGCCCATCTCTGCCACTGTGATAAAAAAATATTTCTATCTTCACAGTTGAATAGTAATTAGGTACATTTACTTTTACAACAACTTTTTAAAGGAAAAAAACTCATACTTTTCCTATGTTGTACTTTTTACTTTTACTTGTTACTATGAAGTATTTCTACTCTTACTTGAGTAAAATGTCTGGATTTTATACCCGCTGAATGAAAAACCAAAATGTTTTAACCAAAACTTTGCCAGACACAGACACCTGCAGCTTTTGTTAAAGTTTAGAAGTTTTATATTGAAAGAAACTGATTTGGAAAAATGTTCTTTTGCCTGATTTTGTTATTTATTTGATAATTTAATCAGTTACTCAGTACTTGAGTACTGAAAACTTTATACCAAATACGTTTTCACTCATACATGAATCATTTCTTGGACGGCTACTTTATACTTTTACTTGAGTGAAAATATGTTGAAATTGTGCTAGTCTCACTTGGGATTTTTTGGGGGTACTCTGCACACCTTTGTCTATCATATAGCTAAAATTTGGTGACTATCTTATACTAAATACATACAGAGAAATGAGTTGTAATTGTTTTTCTATCATTGTGATGGAAATAGGCTTCAAAACCAAGTCAGATTACAATAAAACCTTTTTTGGAGGGGTTCTCACCATCGAAGGGGGTTAAGAACATTCTCTCCTGCCAAGTTGACGGCACCATCACAAGGCGGCAGTCCGTGAGACTCCAGTTCTTTCTGCAGGAGCAAAAAGATACAATTCAAGAACTTACAGGCATATTTACATCAGTCACACTGTAGAAAAGTTCATTATTATCAATCAAGAGAAGGTAATTATTGAGGAGCTGAATCTCCTGGTCATACCCATGTTATCTTTCCTGGACCAGGCTGACGGGAAATCAACGTGACCTCGTGACCTTTGTCTCTGAGCAGCCGTGTCAGCTCTCGACCCACAAAGCCAGTGCCCCCTCCTGAGAGATAGACACAAACATTCAGACTGTAAGCATGAAAGAAAATAGTAAATCAGGAGAGATAATTTTACAATATATCAACTTTAAGAAAATATCATCTAAACTTCTCACTAAAATAGTAATATACTGATTAATCAATTATTTCATGCTTTAAAGTATATAATTGTGCTGACATCTTCAACCCCCAAAAGGATGGAGAAGCTGTGAATAGTGCGCATGCGCACTTTACATGCTTACAAAACAAAACACATGCGATAATTTTGCTTAAATAAGAACAAAGTTCAAAATACAGCGATCTCATTTTATCTTTCAACTGACGGCAGGATTTTAGACGCACCTGAATCAACTGTTGCATGAAATATGACTTCAGTCCAGGTTTTGTCAGCAGCTCTAACCTTAGCTTAGCAAGCTAACTTGAACCGTTTTCACCTTTCTGATTTATTTAAAAATAAACAGATAACTGCAATAGCTTTTCTTACCGACTAAGACTCTCATGGCCAAAGGTTTCCACCCAACGCCGATTTTAAATCCCTCAACGTCGCTGCTGGTAACAGTTTTCTCCTCTGTCTGTCACTCAAAAGTCCTCACTACGCTTTTTTTCTACCTCTTTTGGACCAGTGGGCGTTCCGTACTACAACATGGTGAACTACATTTGTAGTTTTTCCCCCTGCTACCTACTGGTTTTGTTAGCTAATGGATGGACGGTTACTGAATGTAAAAACTCAATAAATAGATTCATTTATCAGATTTTTTGTGTTTTAATAACTATGCAACACTTTTCTTCCACGACAAATTATATAGTATTTTGTGAAGTCTTTTATCACGTTCAATTTGTGCATGATAAATACATTATTAACATGGAAAAACGTGTTTATATTTACGAGAATACTTTTAGATATAATCACTAATTTGGGATCATTTTGATTTTGAAAGACTTAGGTAGGTTTTATAAATTTTACTTCCTTTTATTCTATTTCAGATTTGATTTTATGTCAAAAATAGCCATATTTTTGGTTATTCTCTTATAAATAATATTGCCTGTGTATCAGTTTAATAATTTATAAATATTCAATCTTATACAGATAAACAACAAAACTAAAATACTTTAAAATACAAGAAAAATTATGGTTGTAATAGCAAAAAAAAAAAAAAAAAAAGGTAAAATGTTCATAATTCAAATTATTGAACTGACCAATCCAATCAGAAAGAGTCGATTGATAATGGAAAGTTGAGACAGTAAAGCAGGTTTGTTTTTATGAATATTGGTTTTGTAACCAATTAACATTTAAATATGATCTGCAGTGAACATATTTAATATTAGCCATATTTTGTGACTGTTTCTATTTCACTTGTAGCTTAATAGTTGTTTCCAACCTGAAAATATATTGATCACTTAATGAAAAAGTTGAGACACTTTGTAGCATTTGACTGGGTATATAGATAAATACAAATATAAAGAAAATATACATGTTTCCCCAGTATTTATTTTTCTATTTTCAGCCTGTAAAGATAAAACAAGAGCATACAACTCTTATGAAGTTAACTCTCTACAATGTGATTGGTCTTATTTTGAATTACTTGCAGATTTGGGACCTGGAAAGCCTTGATTTCAACAGCAACATGCAAACATAATTAAAGAAATGAAGTGGTGACATTACATTTAACGTTGCCGTAAACCGGAAGTGCCGTGTGTGACGCCAAGCACGTGGTTTGATAAAGAGATAAATTGAGGCGCAGCCTCATTAACATTCTCTCTTCCTTGTCACGGCGCAAGAGGAAGGACTCGGTGCTGCAAGGAAACTGAAAAATCAGCAGTTTGAAAGTCTAAAATGTGGTAAGTGTCGTATTTTTCGTGTCCGGTTTGTTTTGTTTGGTGACGCCTTTGATGCCGGAGCAGGTGGATGATCGCTGCGGTTCAGGAGCTTCTTTAGCGCTTTGTTGCAGCGTTAGCGCCAAATCGACCTCGTGGTTTGGTTTCACATGAGGAACTCGGCAATAAAAGCGTTTAAATAAAAGCTCAGAGCCATTTGATGATTTCTGTAGATTCATAATAGTGTCTGACAATTTGTGCTGCACAGGGTTTATTTGACTTTAGCTGAAATTCTCATTTAAGTTGTTCATCCAATCTCATTTTGGATTAAAAAAAAAAATCAGACCTACTAAAACTAAAGATTCTCATTATATAAAGTTCCTTATAACATTTCTAAACTGACTTGTTCACCTGAGTCAGATGATGGGTTCAATGAGAAGTTGCCAAATTGACTGAGAGTGCTGTAAATATTCCATATTGATAAAAGTTTAGTGGAAGGAAAAAGTGTGGTGTATTAAAAAGGTGCATGAGCCACAGGAACGATTGTGTCAAAGATGAAAGTAAATTCTGCATATGTGTTGGAAATTGAGCTCTCAAAATCTTAACGTAGAAGATTTTTACATTTTCAGAAAAACATTGTTTTATATAATTAGAGAATATATTTTTTTAAGCTTACTGAGCTGCACCTCTAGTTTTCCCTTTTAGTAGCTGTACTGTGAGCTATTTGGTTAAAATCCAGAAAATAGCCTTTTTCTGATGTTGGTGTGTCGTACTGAACTTTTGGAGTCAAACCTTGCATGATGAGTTGCATGTGAGTCCGTGTTTCACCTGAAACTGATGATTTTACTTTCACTGCACTGATGGGTTTGACTTTACTGATGCTCTCCAGGTTTAGGCCACCGCAATTGAGACTAAACTTTAATTTGCCTTTCTCTCCTTTTTAGGAAGGATGCATTAGGAAAACCACTTGAGGTAAGAACCGTCTGGTTTGAAATGTAGCATCAAATGCTAGCTAGCATCCATTTGTAGTTTACAGTCCTGTACATTTCTACTTTGATTTTGGTTTGTGGTCTAGTAACAAATGGATGCAGAAGTTATATTTTTACACTTGTAACATTAAGTTGAGCAAACTGATCTTTAATCGTTTTCCTTTTCCTCCACAGGTCGGATGTCAGGAGTCTACTTTTAGACCCAACGCTTCAATTTTGAGAAATTTCTACTGATTTGTTATATATCCTGAAAGAGCTACATGTAAAAAAACAATAACAGTTTTAATTTAAAGCCTAAATGACAATAAAGTATTCTGCAAAACAAAAAGTAAAGCCTCAAAGATCTTTTGTGTAAATGTTTTGTTTTCCAAGGTTTTCAGTTTTGTATTTTCTTAAACGTAGCTGGCATCACTACTGAGTCACGCAATAAAGAACCTGAAAACTTTGCTAGCAACTCGATTCCTATAGTTTGGTCAATGGTTTTGCTTTGTTGGAAACAATGGAAAATTAGAGGCATACAAAAATAAAACTACAGAAATGGTCATATTACAAAAATAAACGTGTACAAGAATAAGGTCATTATCAATATAGTCAGAATAAAAATGCATTTTTTTTCTGATTTCAACTTTATTCTCAAACTATTATGACTTTATTCTTGTAATTTCATTTTCTTAGCATGACCATAATACTCTTGCTTGAGGAATGTAATATTCCTCCCAGAAAAAGTGATTATCTACTAGATTACAGTTTCAGATGTTAGAGAGTAGATTAAGTCTCACTTGATCATGTTCTCTTTTGTAAACGTCCTCAGTATCTTTTCACTCCATTTGCAGGAGGCTTTGTACGGAAATGGTTTTTCTTGACTTGAAAACATGTTTCATTCATACACTTTACAAACCAGGAAACAAAAAACTAAACTTTATAGTGGGAGAGAAACGCATGAAAATTGTACAGTGCAATTTGACATGCAAATTCAAGAACAAAGCAATTCACCTGCCATGTTTTTTCCAAACTGGGTGTTGGATTATAGCATAAAAAAAATTCTCACAAAGGGCAGCATACAAACTTAATACAATGGATGTTTAGCAAGCAGAAAAGGGAAACTTTGCAGTAGTTTTTCATGTTTACAACAAAAAGCAAGAGCTGGGACAGATTAGAAGTGCAGACTAATACTTAGCTCTGTTGCCTCAAAGGGGGAAAAAATGTTTTTTTCCTCATTATCTTCTAAGGTAAGATTCCAACTTGGACCCAAATACTCTATAGCAGCTCTCCTTTTGTTGGTTTAGTTGTTTCTTCCATCCTTAAATATGTGAAGTATGAAGAAGTATTTTATGCAATGTTCAATAATGACTACATCCAACAACATTAGACATCGTGAATTTCTGTCTGGGATTTATAAAGTTTGTCAATTCATTCTTTACTTTTTTTTTCTAGCTAGTTTTAACTAGCTAGCAACTCTGGTTCAAATCTAACTGAACATATTCATTCAGTTAACTGTTCTATTCATTCAACATGTGTCGTGACTAGTAAGTTTATATAGACAGTTCTGTGAGTAAATATATTAACTCTGTACTAAGTTTAAGTGTGGAATGGAAGTTCGTTTCCAGCTTTAGCTTCTTTAGCCGCAGCGCTAATGCTAGGTAGCCGAGTTCCTAACGCTACATTCGGTTGTCAGGGAAACGGTTTCCAAAATGTCAGCAGGTTTTTATGCCATTACTCCTGGGAGTCCCAAAACCTGAGAACAAGTGGGTTTTTTGTACTTGGAATTATTATTTTTTATATATATATTTAAGTATGTTTAAATAAATAATTTAAAAACTGTAAAATCATACATGTAAGGTTGTACAGAGAAAATGTATACAAAACAAGACCATTTAAACAGTTTAAAGGGTAATCAAAACCATCTTGTAAGTTTTATTTTTTTACATAATGGTCAAATTGTTATTTTTTATTTTAGTTTGACAGTGTAAACTTTTTTTCTTTTTTTTAAGTAGAATAATAGCCATGTCTTGTCAAGCTTTTCTCTTGAGAAACTATAACATTCAGTTTTTGTCCTTGAGCCTTAAAGGCAAATAATACTTATTTATTCCAACTTCTGTTGAATAATATTGTTACAAACAGACTTAGTGTCCTCAGTGTTTTCATGTTTAAGGATTGTTGCAGCTAATGCAATGCAAACCTTTTTTTTTCTTTCTTTTTTTAAGCTAGATGCAATTTTTGGTAAGGCTTTGACAGGTTGTGAATAAGACTGTCATAACACTGTCATAAACATGTAATGCCTGTCGTGAACACGAGTAAGTCTTCATGAATATTTATGACTGGTGTCAAAGTGTCATTCAGTAAATCATGACACTTTTAATACAAAGTTGACATTATTCAAAATGTCTTTGTTATGACAACTTGACATTAACCAAGAAATTATATGATCTGACACAAATTTATCATAAAAGTATTACTGATTAAACGTTTAAAATTATGTAGCGTTATGTTATTAAAGCTAAAGTTATGACAACAGTCATAAATATTCATAAAGACTTACTCATGTTTATGTTTAACACGCTGTCATGACAGTCTTATTCACAACCCGTCAAATAAAGTGTTACCCAAATTTCCACTAATTTTTAAAAGATAAAATTCATTTATTTATTTATTTATTACATAAATGAACAAATATTGTGAAAGAGGGAAGGAGTTTGTGGTTTATGTGCTGCTTCGCTCTGCAGCTAATTCCCTGAAAATATGTGATGTGCAAAAACAATGAGGACTGAAAACATCCTGAAGTTTTAACCTTTCATTTTAAACTACTAATACGTTAATTATTACTAAATAGCATTATTTTGTCATCTTTCCTCACACTATTTTGGTAATCCCCACAAGCATTGTAAAACTTTTTACTTTATCATTGAAATTAGAGTTTATCCTGTAGTCATTTATGGTGGTTTAAAAAAGTAAAACTTCTGTTGTGAAACTTGGTTTTTCCCACAAGTAGCTTTGCACATTTTACAATTAGTGGTCCATTTAACGGACATAATGTACCAATGGGCCATAATGTACCGCTGTACATGGTACATGATGAGCTTGTGGTACATTATGTACCACAAGCTGTGTACCAATGGGCCAAACTAGCCCATTGGTACATTATGTAGTGTTGATGGTTAATAAGATATTGTTCGTTTCTCCTCCACTTTCTGTGCGATTCTGTTTGTTTGCAGTTTGGTCCGATGACGCCGTGCCATCGAAGAGCTTAGCCATGAAGGCTAAGCCGTTTTTCTTGATGTAGGACTTTCCAGCGAAGGTGTAAAGGATGGGATTGGCACAGCTGCTGAGAAAAGCCAAAGCTGAGGTCACAGCTCGGCAGTTCTCATGAATCAAGTCCAGTCTGTGGGTAAAAAAAGATGGAGAAAAATCTGTTAACTGCAGCAAAGAGCAACTTTTAGGATCCTGTAGAAACAAAACCTCTCACTCTTACATTGATGTAGATGTTTACAAAAATACTTTACTCAAAATAAGAGACAGAATAAGAAGGCATGCAAAATTTCTGCTGCTGTTAAAGTTGGGTGTTTTGCTTTTGACCACAATATTTCCGGTAAACTACCGTTATTGCTTATATTGGTCTATCTACAGATGAGTTAGTTTACATGTTGGATCCTTTTCCTCTTTTCTTGATAGATCCAAAGGAGTTCCTCAGGGTTCTATATTAGGCCCCATTCTCTCTACTTAAATAATCTCTGTAATATTTCATTAAATATTCATTTAATCTATGTGCTAATGACATATTTATCTGGTCCATTGACTTGTCAAATATTATAATTTCTCTACTTTTATTTTAATGTTCAGTTTATGTATGCCAGAAATACATTTGATAAACTGCCGTTGTCTAAAATAAGACACATTAATGATGAGGAAAGATGAATGAAAAACATAAAAAACTTCATTTGTTATTTTATCTATATTTTAAAATATAATTTATTTATTTATTTTTTTTTTTGTATAATTTTTAGTCAACGTTATTAAGAGCCATTGTTGGAAATCTAAATCTCTGGAGTTCAAAATGGATCTGATCCAGTTTTCTTTTCCATTCTGCGCATGGCTAGATGCATGTGAGTTGCTTACCAACATTTCTGTGCAAATGGAAAAACAAATGTTCAGGGAAACCTTTCCCTCCCTTTCTAAACTCCTTGCAACAAAAGTTGTAACATTGAGCACAGATTTGTAATCTGTCTGCTGGGCTGCAGCGCTGAACACATTTACAACAAAAGTCATTTTGTAGGAGAATTGGGAAAGGAGCACTTCAAAGTGTAGATGAAAATTATCTATAATTATGCAATCGTGTATGTCTATAGTGCACCGGATAACATTGAATCAACGTTAGACCAATCTTTAACCAAATTACTCCGGCCTGAAATTGCCTGGTTACACCTTAAAAAGGAAATACCACCGATAACAACCCACAAAAAAAAAAAAGCAACCAGAAAAAGTGATAAAACATTAAAGATTCAAGTAAAAACATGATGCCTTAGCACAATATAGTTATTGGTTACCATTCAGAAAGGTGAACAGAATGAACAATTTTACCCTTAACATTCAGTAATACATCTTTATAGAGTAGTAAAAGAATGTAAAGCAATTTAATCTTACTCACATTATTCGAGTTTTTGTCTCCTTGTTATACCACTCAGCTGCAACCTGGAGTCACAAAAAAACTTTAATGAAAACAAGAACCCAGGAGCAGAGAATGGAAATGTTTGATTATAGGTTAAAAAGTTTTACTCACCTGTACCATGTTGATTACATGATATGGAAACCAAAACACGCCAAATGTTATGACAATAGCGAGGATGAGTTTTTCGGTACGAATCCTTCGCTGGAACTGGGTCTGCCTGAGGCGTCTCAGGGTGAGGACGTAGCAGGTTATGATGGCCGCATACGGGAGGATGAATCCTGAAACCGTCTCTAAGGAATACTGAAACCGGACCTGACCAGAGCAAGGAAAAGAAGTTAAAAATACAGTAGAAAGAAACTGAAAAACATATCTAACTTGGAAGAAAAATTGAGACTGTTGAGCCTATCTAGTTTTTGTAATTTTTATGAAAATAGTTTATGTTCCTTAAGTTGAACAAACCTCGTTCGTTTTATTTGAACCATTTTGCTTATTAAAAAAAAAAGTGGCATTCAAATTCCCAAGATCCATTCTTTGTTCAGCAACTTCTAGTTTATACAAATTTTACAATTTTCTGCTAACTGCTCAACTTTTATCTGTTATTTATACATTTCAGTTGGGCTAAACAATATGGCTGAAAAAGCACAATGTAAGAGTTATATATTAGTCAATATTGATAATTATTTATCCATTTCTTTTTTGTTTGTTTGTTTTGAATATCTGAAATACTGCCAAAATAATAAGATGGTGACTGCTCAAGTTACAGGTTGCTAGGTAACCAAAGAGTGAGTAAGTTGCTAGGTAACCAAAGAGTGAGTTGATGCCGCCAAGTTTGGCCCTGAGAGGTTGAGCAGCCAAAGTCTTTCCTCTTTTCTCCCAGAATCCTTTGTGGTTCTGGGAGAAATCATTAAACATTTTATTACCAAAAAAAGTTTGGTTAAAAAGTCTACTGTGATTGATAATTTGACTGATCAAATTATCAGTCATGTAACATTTAAAAATTACATCATCAGATGTAAAATATGAAAATATGAAGTTTGGAGGAAATGTTGGTATTTTAAGGAGAAAAATAGCATTACGGTTTCCCAAAATAAATCAGTTTTTTTCTATAAGAAATGTACGAAACTTTAACAAAAACTGCAGGTGTGTGTCTGTGTTTGGTGAAATTTGAGTTAAAACATGTTTATTCATTCAGTGGGTAGAAAATCCAGAAATTTTACTTGAGTAGAAGTTCTGATACTTCAAAATAAAATGACTGAAGTAAAAGTAAAAAGAACAGCATAGCAAAATACCCCTAAAAGTACTTTTTTTCAAAAAAGTAAATATAACTGTGTAAATGTAACTACCCAACTCTGAATAAAGGTAAACATCAGATCCAGAAAACATCAGCACTTTTTTTTTTTTAATTAATTTGTGTCTTCTGTTTCCCCATCCAGCCTGGTGAAATAATCAAATGCTTCACTGATTTTGTAGGAGTAGAAAGTACAAGTCAGACAGGGTTTTCACTTTGTGAGAAGAGTGGACTTACATGAGTGGGCCAGGTGTGATTGGGTGAACACACAATCCGTGAATCGTTCTGGCTAACATCCGGCTCAATTTCCAGTTCTCGAAACACCAGCGAGGGGATGGAAATCGTCATGACAAGCACCCACATGCCCATGATCACCCAAGTCACAACCTGTCTGCTTATCAGGTGTAGTTTCTGCGGAAACAGCACCGCCACCATCCTGTGTGCGCTCATAAGTGTGATCAGGAAGATGGAAGCGTACATGTTGGCATTGCACAAGTAGAAGAGTCCTTTGCACATAACGAGTCCAAAGATCCACGTCTGCTTGGCCAGGTAGATTATGAAGAAGATGGTGAGGGCCATGATGAAGCCGTCCGCACAGGCCAGGTTGAGGATGAGGATGGTGGTGACGGAGCGTTTACGGGTGCGTGCCAGGATGCTCCAAACGATGAAGAGGTTACCGGGGACGCCAAGGAGGAAAACCAGGGTGAGGATGAGGGTGCCGATGGCTGTGGCGTAGCCGTTGCTCACGGCACTGTCTTCCTCATTTGTTAAAGCTGTCATTCTAAAATGATTTGATCGTAAAAACAAGAGAAATAGTTAGAAATTGTACATTTCATAATCAGTTTGTAAAAACAATCAGAAATCCTTCTGGACCTGAAAGCAGAAGAATCAGACAGTCATTCTATACTTATTTAATTTATATTGTTATTTAGTTTGTCTCAAAATTGTTGACTAATATGTCAACAACAAAACACTTGTCTTTTCCAGCAGCCATTGTACAGCACTCACAGTGGTTGCTATCGATTGCGACTCAACGGTCAGGAGGTTTTCCAATGCCTCATTTTCCAGACACCATAAACCTTTAAGTTATTGGGGAAAAACAGCTTGACTGATTATTTTATATATGTCTATTAGGAAATTGGACTGTTTTTAGAAGCAGTTGAGACACAAACTGAAGCATAAGAAAGTTTAAAAAAAGTGAATTTTGCAAAATAGCAAAATTTAAGAGCATAACCACACCTAACAGTGTTTCAATACAGATTTGGTCAAATCTGACTGAAAGGGCCAAGTTTGATTGGCTGAGCTGTAAAGCAATTGAGAATAATTTTGATTGGCTCGGCTATAAACTTCTAATTAAAGAAGATTGGTTCGTATAAATATAAGCATTTTTCAAGCATATACCAAAACGAAAGTATTTTTTTTAATAGTCAGACATGAGGTTAGGTTGCCCAACAGGACAATGATGACAATCACACATCATATTGGTTTTAGAGTAGAATAAGCCGGTAAATATGAAACCTCTGTAATGGCCTCCCCAAAGCCATAAACCTCCTAAACCTTTTGAACAATTATTGGCTAAAAGCCACATCCGTGCCAGGAAACGATATATTTTAAAACAAATGACTTCTGAAGAGAGAAACGTGGTCACATGTCCACCCAGACAGAAGCTCGCTAATGGGGTCATTTTCTCCACAACTTGCTAAGTGACATTTATTTAATTATTAACAGATTTAAACCAACAAATCACCCGGATTATAACGACTTCTGTCTGAGGAAGACGCAAGCTTTTCATAATCATGACGTCAGTTATGAATTTCATTATCAAACAACGGATTTGCCTTATTATTATGATGACTTTTGCACCTTCAGACACAAGAACATTTTTTAAGGTTTGCTTTGTAAACTTGTATGAAATGTCTGAACAGACTTAAAAGAGAAAGCAGGTGAAGAATAAACGAAGCAAGACACTTTTCAACCACTTTAAATCATAAACGATGAGGATTGCAGAACCACAGGATGTCTGCCAACCTGATGTAATCTCTGAAAAATCTCCAGCAGGCTAAAGCATGCAGGAAAACTGGCAGCAGTGCGTCAGAGAAGAGGAGTGTTACAACACAATATTTTTTATTAATCTTTGAATAATCTCCAAAAATCTTTGTTATTATCATTTTGCTTGTTAACTTTGTAGGCCAGAAATTATTTGACCTTTGAACTGACCGCAACATACCAAAAAAAGTGAGGGATAGAAACAGGAAGTTTTATTTCCTTATTAGGTACTCATTTCCTGTCCCCAGTATCCAAAGAAGACCATGGATGCATTTTCCTCTTATGGCTTCAATAAAATTCCCAGGTTCCCAAACAATGTATGAGGATTTTATCTCCACATGTATCTCACATAAGGTGATAATAACATATGTAATTTAATAATTGTTTAAATTACAGATTGAAATAATCTGGCCCTCAGGATTACATGAACATGAAGCAGGCAGGTCATTTGAGTCATTTGATTATCATTCTTTGAGTTAATCTGTGTGTAGATTATGCTTTTTAATACAGTTAGGCTAAAAAATGTCATGATCAATGGCAGATTTAGATTCAAAATTAGTTTTCGAGCATCCCTCAAATTATGGAAAAAAAAATCATTTGAAAGTATCAACTTAGAATAAATGTTTGCTCATGATTATTCGTATCCTTTTCGATATTTAATTCGAAACATATGTCTATTTTTTACAACTATAAAACCCTGCTTTCAGTTGCTGAGAAGGTTTTTCATGTTTCCACTGGTGTTTTAAAATCGTCATCAAATCACTTTTAATCTATATTCTACCAGAGAATATAAAAAAAGAAATTCAATGTTATTTAATGCAGAGACACTTTTTAGTCAACTTTGATCAGTTTATCAGTTTTATTGATACTTGACCACAGCTGGCTGGTTCATGGTCTTGTTTGTAGATACTTTAAACCTAAATCTGCAGAGAGTGGATAATTTGGTTTTTCCTTTTCCTGTACAGCACGCCTGAGAACCCATGTTTGCTTGTAAATATTTACAGTGGATCACAGCAGTCGAAACGTATTAACATACTTTCCCACAGATTTGTCGAGTGGACAAATCCAGAGGAGAAACATGGTGGGAGAAACGGGTAAAGTAAAGGAAACGTCAGAATTACTAACCTCTAATTGGGGAGTTTTGTTGCGGATCGTTGTTGGATGGAAATATCCGGCTGCTGTCCCGCTTTGAGTCCCTTCGTTCATTAAATAGGAGATTGTGTCCTTCCCCACAGGCTGTAACATGCTGTGGTTTTACAGACAAAGAGGTGTGTCCTTCACTAACACTAACACTCAGACTCCCCCTCTTCACTTTCATAGCCACATATAACATCATTAACTCAAGTATTCTGATAAAAACAAGTACTTTATTAGTATAAACAAACATGCATGTTTATGGAAACTTGCCCAAATGTTGGGAGACGAAATGTACATTCGTGTTGTCCTGAAAGGATACTTTCACTCAGCTGCTGTGTTGTGAAATTAAATGAGGAGTGATTGCAAAATCTCAGTGCTTCCTTGATGCAGAGCATGCAGAGGCAAACACAACCGCACTGAAGGCTCACGCAAATAAAACTTCGCACCACTAGTCGCAACAAGTCTGATTGAAACAGGAACGCTCTTTTACACGAAAGGGTGGAGAGTAAAATTAGCAGAATTCCACGCAGAAGGAACGCAGGGAGTCTTATCGCTTTAGTTTTGTACTGGAGCTGCTTGTTTCTTTATCTTTGACTACATATTTGACATTCATTTTACCAAGGTCATAATATAGAGTAAAACTTTAACAATTGTCTTATATCAGGTTTGGGTATTTATTAGTTATATTTACTGGAGGAAGTTTCTTGACAAAAAAAAATCCTTAAGGAGTATTTTTAATAGTCTGTACTTTTTACTGTGACTTTACTCATTTTATTAGGAAGTATTTTTACTCTTACTTTAGTAAAATTTCTGGATTTTCTACCCTCTGAATGAAAAAACATGCTTTAACCAAAAATTCACACATCTGCAATTTTTTGTTAAAGTTTCAAAAGTTTATTGAAAGAAACTGATTTGAATTTGTTTTTGTCTGATTTTATTATTTTTTGTGACTTCTATGAATTATTGTCATTTTTGTCACCCATATTTCCACTTAACTTTATCATTTAACCCATTTGATGACATCATTTTTAAAAATTGAATGATTGCTCATTTCACCAGTCACCCAGTACTTGAGTAAACTTTTTACCAAGTACTTGTTGCTCACCAGAGAATTTCTTTACTTTTACTTGAGGAGAAATAAGTTGAAGTTGTGCTGCTATTTCTTGAGTACAATTTTTTGGCTGCTCTGTCCACCTCTGCATGTAATACATACCAAGTATATCTGATTTCTACCAGCATGAACACCTGAATGAAGTCTGGAATAATTTACTGCCACAAATCTGTGAGCTAAGCAGGACAAACGTTGGTATTTACTGTGTGTTGTAGATGTTAATTTATTCATTTCTTGCTATTATGTTATTTTATTTGTGCATTTTGTTTGTGGAAACTCCAGATGTTGTTGATTGAATGTGTTTTTTAAAATGGATTTATTTGTTTTTCTTTAATTGAAAATGCTGCTCAGAATAAACGAGCTCTTGCCAGAGTAACATTGTTTCAACTCGTTTCCTCTGTGATCCACAGATCTTGGTTGCATAGGATTCGTCTGCCTGCGCACCGCTTGCTCAGATTCATGTGGTCGCCGCTCAAGCAGCAGATCCAGGAGATGCTATCAAGCGCACCCAGTGGAACGCTGTCTTTCCATTGGCTGGAACAGTTGCTAGGTGACGCACAAATCAGATTTGTTCCACATTTAAGAGCAAACAGATTAAATCTGGTGTTTTGACTATCATGGCTATCTGGTCAAATTTTCCTACCGTAGCACGGATACATAGCTAAGTTTATGCAAATTGACATTTTTAGAGTCTGTATACTAATAACTGATTTCTAAATTAGCTGACGATTATTTCATTGATTGATTTTTTCACGATTAATTTGATTAATCGTTTCAGCCCAACTGAAAATTTAAATTTTATCAAAACCATTTAAACAATAAAGTGCATTTTAATGGGAGGTATATTTGAAAATATGTACACCAGCAGTGTGATGTGCATACAGGGTTGTCTTTCCCAATGTATCAGTATCAATCTAAAAATTACCGCATGGTTACTTATGTGTAATGATGTCATTTTACTTCTTCCAAGAAACCAGGATTGATTCAATTTTCTTGTTTATTTAAGGTGATCTTCAGGAACCGTTTTCAAGAGAAAGTAGTTTTCTACTTGAGTTTTAAATCTTTTTTTTTCACTATTTTTCATTGTGACGCAAACAGATTATTTCTTCAGCTGAATCTATAAAGATAAAACAACAGACATAATGCTGCCTAATTTTCTTAATTTGTTCCTGTTTCCTCATTCTTTGAGCACAAAATGGATAAAATGTTGCAAAGACCAAGTGGAAGTGAAGCCAAAGTTAAAATGATGCCAACATTTAAAGAGCTAAAATAAATATTCCTTAAGATGATTTAGAGAATGCAAGAAAATCTGACTTGGAACATAAATACAAAGTAAATGGATGTGAATATTTTTAACAAATAGAGCAAAACTGTGAAGTTAAATGGTCTACAAAGTTTATTAGTTACTAAAATGTTATTTTCACATCATATGCTAAAGTTTTCCCTCAAACGTTGTTTATTTTCTCAAATAATTCATACTTTATTTCAAGTGTAATCGTCCTTTCATGTGTATTGATCAGTATAAAGCTGGTCAAAAAGACTCTTTAGTATTTGTGTGCTTGTTTATGGCTTTACTTTCTCTTCAGCTACTTCAGTGGATTTTCAGGTGTAGCGCCATTTACTGCCACCTACTGGCCAACCGATGTAACTACATGGTAAAAACTTGAACCACGTGGTCAGCTGTCGTAGAAATGACGGACTAGTTTAATTGTCAACATTTTGAGTTTTGATTTTACGTAGGAAACCGGAATACGTCAACAGAAGAATTTTTTTATTGACTAAATGAGTCTTTTTTTTTTTTTTGCTTTAAACTACATTTATTTCTCTGGTGATCAGTTGTGTTATTTGTAGTTCACGTTCATTAAAGCAGGCTGAGAAATGTTAGAAATGATAATATTTGTTTCCACATTGTTTTTACAATAAGATTCTATAGAATTTCTTGTAGTATTTTGTGCATATGTTTAGTTTAATGTTAAGTTTGTTGGGTATAACCTTTACAGTAAAGTTAAGCTCCCAAAACAGATACAACAACAACAACAACAACAACAAAAGCAAATCCTTTCATCAAGTTGAAAAATACACTTTAGCTTCACTATACTGGATTGTTTTCCTCTCCTAACTCTTCTGGAAGCTGAAGAAGTGATTTTCTGCTGACCTTAAAGAGATGAAGCTCCACTTTCACCACATGAGGGCAGCACATCTCCACCAGCCATATTTTGTCCCATAAACTTTGAGTGTAAGCCACTGAAATAAGGCTTTGGGGAGGGTTAATGTGTGGCAGTCTTTGTTTTTTTATTGGCCTTTCAACCACAGATGAGGTTTTATAAAAGTCAGATCTCATTTGTCTTTGCTTTAGAGATCATAGTTTGAAGGAAAATCTTGAACTTTGAGGAAAGTATCTATTGACTGTTGACTGTCTCCAGCAGTTACTGATCAAGAGGCAAAGTTACTATGGCTGCTATACTTTGCTATACTATTACCATACTATTCTACACTGTACTGATGTTATTCTTTGCAAAAGCAGGACTGCAAAAGACAATCTCTTTAATACTATGTTATTGCTATGCTGTGCTTTACTTTAATTTGTCCACTAGTATTTTGTACTATATGGTCACAAAACTACCATAACTATACTGTTACCATACTGTCCTATATTATAGTATTACTATATTATCCTTCACTATACGTTGTTGTCATCCTTTTCCACGCAGCACTATCCATATACTGTTTAATGTTGCATTATTTTATTATAGCGCAGCAGATGTCACGGTCGGCCAACCGGTCGATCCGTCAGCTCTTCAGTTTGTGAAACCAGCAATTGCCAGAACCGCAATCTGCCAGAACCGCATAAAAAGAGAAGGGTTCAAACTTCGCTCATTCATTTTTAGCCTACAGAAAAAGCACCAAGCTGCCAAATAAACAAAAATAACCTGAACAATGGCATTAGGACGGACATGTGCCCACCCCCACAGACTCACACAGACGTGCACTACGGACAAGATGTTTTAATAATAAAGAGGGTTAGATAATAAAAAATATCCAAAAACAGCATTAAAGGAAAATCTCAAGGTACAGCATTCCTGCTGTCCTACACTGGACTATTATAATATATATTATATTATAATATATAATACTACATCACTGCACAGTACAAACTACTATGTTGTGCTTTATCCTCCACTATTTTATAGAGAAAAGAAAATCTTTATACTGTCCTTAAAATTCTATTATGCTGCGTATAATTAAAGAATTAATGTACTTTACTTCTTTATACTATCATGTTCCACACAACACTACTTATATGCTGTCCAATGTTTCGTTATATACTATAGTATTACTATGCTATCTTTCTCTATACTTTAACTTTCCTGTTTTATAAAACTACCACACTGTCCATTGTTTTATTTTTACTAATCTGTCCCACATCATCTTGTTACTCTGCTGTTTTACTCTATGCTTGATCTTGCTGTTGTTCTGTCCCATATTATGGTATTAAAATATCTCTGTCGTGTTATGTTATTATCCCACAAGTAGAAAGTAGAAAAGCAGATGTTTCCATAAAAGCACAAGCCAACTTTATGGTTAATTTTCTAACCACTAAATACAAGTTCCTCTGATTATGTCTCAGTCTTGTTCTGTCATTTTTGGATTTAGTGATGTTGGGTTTTGTCGGGGGGTTTGGAAATCCTTGTGTCTGCTTGTTTGGTAGCAGTTTCCCCCCTTCTCCCTAACCGCACTGTAACATCTTGAGACCAATCCAGGACCCCGAGGCCCGGGAGGATGACCCAGAGAGTGAAGCGAGCCCCCGGTTACACGCCAGCACAGCATACACCCGACGGTTGTGAGAACCGGAGGGGGGTCAGAGCATGGAGATGTTGGAGAGACCAAGAGTGAGTGTGTTTATTTAAGTTTTTCTTCTCCTGACTCAGACAGAGAGCAGACTACAGAGGATAATGAGAAACAGATCTTTGGTGGAGAGGAAGAGGAGGGAGGGGAGAAGAGACGACAGAGACTTGGTCAAGGGGGAGAAAAAAATCAAGACAAAGTTAAAAAAAAAAAAGAAAATGGGGAGGAGAGGGAAGAGTGACAGCCAAAAAAGGGGGGGTTGTTGCGTTCATCGCCACAGGAAATAGGCCCTCTTATGTTCACTAACTGACAGTTAACACTGCAGCCCTGGTGGCCATGCAGCTGGTCTACAAATGGAGGTATGAGAGACTTTAAGCAGCTCCCCGTGCCTCCTGGTCATGATTAGAATAACAATCATTCTGCTTTTAACCCAAATACCTGGAAAAACTTCAATTCTGACGCCAAATTTAGCCGCCAAATGGAAAAAGGCAGCTATGATGATGGGGGGAAAAACTGGATTACTGGACTGTATGAAGAGAATGTGAAGTAAATGTGACAGAAAGAGAATCCAGAAGGAGGCAGAGGAGGGAGGCTGGAGGCTGGGCAGGGGGGATTCATGACTGACACATACAGAGTCCTATGGGGAATGAGTAACGGAGCAGCCGGGGCTGGGAAACCCACCCAAAGGCAATTAAGGGTAAAGGACGACAAAAATATTTGATGAACTTTTTTCTTCGCTCTCTGCCTCAAACGGGACAGAGGAAGGAGTCGTGGGATCTCGATGGAACTGGAATTGAAGACCAGCGCTTACTGGGAGTTTAGTTGATTTTTCTTTCAGGATGGTTTAAAGCGAACCGCGAAGCATCCGGTTGGATAAACTTGCAAATAAACCCAGAAGAAGCAGCAGAAACTTTTTTTTTTTTTTTGGAGGGGGCCCGAAGCAAAACCCCGAAGAAGGAGAAGAAGAAGAAGAGAAAGAAAAAGAAGGGGGATGGATAGTTTTTGCGCAATGACGCGCTGATGGGAGAAAGCTAAAACCTCTTGGAAAACCTCTGGGAAAGTTTTTTTTATATATATTATTTTTTTGTTTTTGTGGCGCCCTTTAAGGAGTCGCAGGAGATTGAGATCGGATCTCTGGGTCCTGATCCGGAGGACGATGGGGGCCGCGCCGGGCTCGGGCTGGGAGGAGGGCGAGTTCGAGTTCAAGCTGGTGTTTGAGGAGGACCCGCCTCAGCGGCAGATCCAGGGGCCGTCCCCGGCGCGCACAACCGAGCCGGAGAGCTCCGTCGGCGGAGAAGAGGAAGGCGACGGCGCCCTGTTGCGGCTGGACTCCAGCAACCTCGGTTAGAGTCACAAATTCAGTTCGGGCTGCAGATAAAGAAACTGGAACCCTTCTTAACGCATGGGAACGCGTATGCATGCTTGTGTAGTTGCATGATCCACTAATGACGGCCTTCATCCATATGCATCCGCTAATGTGGTGTGTGTTTGTGTTTCAGGCTGCATGCGTGCCTGTTTCCCTGGGTGAATTCTCACAGCGGCTTTGTTTTTCGGTATGGTATGCATCTGCGTGCATATCTCGCCGTTTCCCTGTTTGTTGTGCGCATTTGCGCGCGTGTGTATGTGTTTGGACATGTGTGCGTGCGGCCCCAGACTCAATGTGTTTCTAATCAGCTGTGCGTGTGAGCAAAGTTAACAGCTGCCATCTGGGAAGGAACCTCAACCTCTGTGTGTACTGAGCGCACCTCCCTTCTTTCGCTCGGCCTCCATCTCCCTCTCATTTTTAGCCGCAAAACTCTCACAAACACGCATCGTATCCAATCGTTTGTTTCACGCCCACACTGGCATTTAGTTGGATTACCAAAACCCAGGCATGAATGTGCAACTGCAGGAGAAGTTAAGGAGAGATTCACCAAGCCAGGACATCAGATTCAGACAATTTTTACTTCTGTTGTTCTTCAATCTGCCATTTATCAAAGAATAAACTTTTCTCTTCTTCATATTAAGTGACATTCTGGGTCATATATGCATAAAAGTCACATTTTTGCACTTTTATTTTCAGTTGGAGGGATACTTTGGTGCATAAATGTTTATGTATAACACCTTTATGTCAGGTTAAGTTTCACTGTTTTTGCATGTTAGAAAGGAGACAATGCTCTGAAATGCAAAGCCCTTTCACTTTTAAAGGCAAATATACAAACTACAGATATTCTTTCAAATTGTTAACCTGAAGGCCTTTGGAAGAGAGGAAGAGAAGGACACTAGAAATATAATTTATTGTCTCACAGTGAGGGAAATGTTGGTGTAACAGCTGCAAAGTGACAGGCAATCGATGCATATAGGCTCACACAAAAAAAAGATATAAAACACAATTTAGCTTAAGATACACCAGCAGAAATGTTCTTTAAATTGAGCAAAACTGTACAAATATCAGCAGGATGTTGGTAGCAGTGATGGTTACAGAGTGTAACATCTTCTGGGAGAAAGGATCTCTGTTTACGCTGTTTTGTCCACCAAAGATGCAGCAGTTTGTCACTAAAGAAGCTTCTCAGTTCAGCAGCAGCTTATGGCATGGAGTGGGACACGTTGTCAAAAAACCCTTCAATAATTATAATCAAACATAACCTCCATTTATTGAGTCCGTTGTATTCCTACTTCAACTCAAATGACAGCTGCTGAAAATGGAGCAAGTGAATGATTTTAACCGTAAATATTTAAACAGACCCAAATCCCAAAAGGTTAATGATAAAAAATGATCCACTGGCCAAAGATCAAGAAGTCGCTTGTTTTGTTTTAAGGTACGCTGTTAAAAATGGATGTAGAATTTACTCAAAAACTATGTGAAATCAAAAAAAAAAATGTAAAGTGAAAAACATAAATGTTTTATTTCACAGAAACTTTTGTAACAAAATGTTTTTGTTGTTTTTACAGCAATAATATGTGATCATAATCAAATGTGTTAAAACTACAAATATGGTAAAAACTGAAAATTATTCTGGCAGTAGAAAAACTACAGTTTTTATTTATTGTTTTTGAAAATAAAAAATAAATGTAAAATTACCATATATTTTTTGTAGACTTAAAAGTTTAGTAATGTAAATCAGTTGTGATTTAAATCACTGAAAATGAATCTACATATTATTTTTTAGTAGAGTTTGTTACTTAATGTCTGTCATTTTTTACAGGAAATCCTTTTAACCGCAGCTGCCAGAGTTTTCCTGTAAAACCTACACCTTTTTTTTTACAGTGTACTCCATACTCTGATCAGGAAGAACAATATTTTTTATTATTTTTTGATACATCAAAACAAATTCTTCAATTACTTTTTGTTTCTAAATGTGTTACACCGGGGAGACCAAACTTTTTGCCATTTGGTCGGCACTTTTTTTAAAATCAAAACTGAAAATATTTATTTCTGAAGACATTTGCTGTTTTTTTAATCTCTCCAATAATATGTTTAATAGGTGATATTTTTAAAAAAGCAAAGTAGTTTAATTGTTACACAAATAGCGTCTGGTACAGTTGCTGCCTTAAATAATAAGTATTTATCTCCTGAAAGTTTTTTCTTTTGGCAACAAAGGTTTAGCAGCGCTTGCCAGATTTACTAAAATGTAATAAATAACATCAGAAACATTGTTAATAAAAGAAAAATAAAGCAGTATCTTGTAGCTAAATAAAAAAATGTTTTATTTGTCTGTAAAAATCTTGGATTAATCACTCCATTATTGAATTGTGGAACGAGGAGCCAAACAAAACCATCCAGAGGGCCGCAAATGGCCCCCGGGCCACACTTTGGACATCCCTGCATTATGCTGAAGCATGTATGTTTATGCACGTTTTTAAATTTCATAAAAATCAAAAAATATTTAGGAACAGATACTCTGTGAATCTGCATGATTGTGTATTTAGCGCTGTCGTCTTGCAGAAATAAATACAGATAATTTTTTAATTCATTTGTTTTTCTCTTGAAGTAAAAATTAAGACCTTTATCAAATAAGTTTCTCTTTTATTTGTTATAGCCTCCAGAAAGTAACTTAATCAGTTAAAGCAGAACCTTAAGTTGGTATCTGTTGTAATTAGAGAGAACCTTCATTTAAGTTAAAAAGTTTAAAGTTTTAGAGGTTTAAAGTCTCTGTTATTCTTCTCTGCTCATGCAAAATATATTTAAACTTCTCATAAAGAACTCATATTTCATTATTTAAGGATGCCACATTTTTCATACTTCAGCTCAATTTTAAATTAGCAATCAGTGCTATTTCCCCAAATCAGCAACCAAAGATGCAGACATCTTGAAGTGAAACTGATCTATCAAGAAAACACACGTGATCCTGCGAGTAGAAGTACAAAAAATCTTTAATGCAAGATCTCAGCATGTTTATTCCTCCTGCCAATAAATTTTAACTAGTGAATTCACACTTCAAAGAAAGATTTATTCCACATATGGAGCGAAGTCTCTTAGATGTCGAGAATGAAACAGGAATGAAAGGTTTGTGGTTCATACGTTACTTTATCCTCTCTACGCATCTGCTCAACATACAGTATGCAAACCGACTTCAAACAAAAATGAGCTGCTGCACAATTAAACGTGACAATTAATTTAAGTCCCGGCAAAAACATGGAGCTTTTACTGTCTTTATAATAGTGTATTATTATTTTAATATTATATTTTATTAGATTGTACCATTTCCTTTTGGTATGCTCATGTGAAAATGTTTGATGTCACTGAGCAGCAGATGCAAATTTAGGCGTAATTTCTGCAGAAAACGAAATATCCTACTCCAAAAAGTAAATATGCAAAAACAAAATCTAAATTATTTATATTTTCTATTTGGATTGTGATGAATAATCTGGAGGAAATTAGATTATTGTTTTGAGAAATACCAAATCTCTTTTGGACACTACAGACGAAAATAACATTTTATTTCAAGTATTTATAAATTTGTAGTCATTCTCCTACAAAGATAAATAAAACCAGACAAATTGGTTATTGAACCTTTTCCTGCCCAATAACAATTTCCATTTTTTGAGCTCTTATCTGCTGGTTTTAAATGTTAATTTATTCCTTTTTTCTTAAGGACTGTTACACATAAAGCAGCAACATGTTTTTTAACAGAGGTGGTCGTTTTGAATCTGACAAAATTATGTAGTTCTGTACTAATTTATGCATCAAATCATATTCCTTTAACACTGATGTGACTTTCAATAAACATAAAATCTGAATCAAAGTACGTTAGTAGACTTTGACGCTCTTAAGCCTAAAAATGCATCTTATTAGAATATTTACTCTCTATTTGCTGGAGTTGCACTGATCATCACCAAGTTCAAATTGTTGCTGATTCTGATTGTTTTCTTCTTTGCTACAGATTATAACATATAAAATGGTTAAAATGTGATGCAGATTTTCTTTTGACAGAGGAAATAGTTTTGAATTTGACTGAATTGGACAGAAAAAGAAGAGTGCATCAAAGTATCCAATACATGCCTGATGCATTTTAAAGACAGGAAATGGTTTCTTAGTTTTTTGCTACTTTTGGTATTGGTGTTTTGGTACTGACACCAAAAACCAATACCAATCAATATCAGCCAATTTTGTTCCCTTATCTTGGTACTCTGTATCTATTTGACCTTTTTCTTGTTCAGGGATTGGTGCCAGTGTGGGAATGAGTGAAACAAATGGAAATGTGAGAGAGGTGATGGATCTCTAGTTGATTGATTGGTGCATCTGGATCAATTATTTCTCAAATGTCAAACTTTTATTTGTTTATCTCCTCCTTTTATGATATTTCACATCTAAACTTGATTTCTGAAAGGTTCTCACTGCATTTTTGTTGATGCCTCAGTTTTCATGCATTTTAGGGGTTCATTGCACAAATCCTGGCTTGATGTTTTTTAAATATCTCATACTTTGTGATCTCTCAAGGGGGCTGTAACTCTTAGGTTGGAGGTATACACGGCTTTAAAAAAAAAATCAGTTATTAAGATCTTTTGTACTTTAGAATAGCTTTTTTACTGTGTTCAATAAGTGTTAGGTAAGCTTTCGAGGCTCATAAACTTTACTGGTCTGCACACACACATACGCCCAGATCTAAAACAAAACGTTGCCTGAGTACAGCAGCTTTAATCACTTGGAAATATTTCTTTTGCCAGGAAACATTTGAAGAGATTTCTTTCTTTCTTTCTTTTTTTTTTTTTTTTTTTAAATTCTAACTCGTAATTTGTTGGCGGTTTCAGTTGTGTGTCCACGTTGCCCAAAATTTGCCTGCATGGCTCACCGCCATCATTGCACAACAATGATCAGATGGAGCCTCGCTCATTACAGGAAAACCGCTGCGATGCTCCGTGTGGAAGACGGAAATTACATGTGGCCCCAAGCGGCTGTGGCCTTGTTTGGGTGGCTGTTTGAAATGAAACTGAAAAAACTTTTGGTGATTTCATGCATAAGAAAGTGTCTTTTAGTGCCGGTTATAAAAACTAGCAGCTTGGTATGCGCCTGTTAATGAGGAACGGATGAGTTCGTCATCATTTTGGTCGTGATGCCATTTTGTTGATGCTCAAAAAGACTATTTTTAATAGAAAATAAAACTTGGGGCTTCATGTTACCTAAATCCCCCAAAAATCTATAGTAGCTTATAAAATTGCACACATCCCCATTAAAGTGTTTATATATAGAAATAAAACCGTTCTACATATAATTCAGTATTCACCCTGCACAACTCTGCTAAAAAAATCAACGAAAATATTTAAAAAGTTGTGAAATTTGACTGCTGAACTAATATTTTCCAAATTAAACTAAATTGGTGTCAAAAGTTTGAGCAGAACTTTTTTTTGTTTGTGCTGCTATCATTTTAACAATATTACGCATCAGAAATACACCGTCCCAAATTAAGAAAATCAAACAAAATTGATGTAAATTATTTAATATTCACTGACTTCATATTTCATTTGGTTTTGTAAATGATTCACTGGCTTATTGCCCTTTGACAACCACTGAAAACATTTATTGAAATGTTTCAACAGATTGCAGCACAAACAAAAAACGTTGCTGCACAACGATTGTCAGCGTATTTTGTTTGATTTTGTAAACGTGGACTGGCGAGTTGACCGTTGATCGCCTCCAAGCATCGAAACATTTATTAATACATTTTAAAGTGCAGCAGCACAAACAAAACAATTTGCAGCACAAATGTTTGATTTGAAAAAGTTGCAGATGATTCGTAGTCACGTTCTGTTACTGTTTTCAAATTTTCATTCTCCTCGATAAAAACACAGAAACGCATCCCCACATCATGATGGCACCACCACCGTGCTTTCTTGTGAGTTTTGATGTTTTGTTGGTGATGCGTTTCGTTGTTTTTGTGTGTATTTGGTTTCACCAAAACACATTGTTTAATAAAGTTTCATTCTGGCCAGAATGTTTTCTTTGAAAGAAAAAGCTTCTTATTTACACTTACGAAACCCAATCAGTTCATTTGTGTCCTTAGATCAAAAGGATTGTGTTAAGAAAATGCATCAATCAAGACTAAATATCCAGTATTTCATCTTGGTAGCAGTTTGGTCCACTGCTTTTCCTCAGCATCTAGCAAAGGAAAGTCCATAACGATGCACAAAGCACGTAGATAAAACAAATAGGTCAGGGTTCAGAAACCCACACACGGCCGCTCATGTGCAAATAATACTAAAAAAGTTTTTACAAACTTAAAAAAAAAAAATGTTTATTGAAAGTAAAATATGATTGCAGTGTTTATTTTAAAAAGCTTAATTTTTTTTCTTTTTTAAAAAAATAACTTCTCAGCATAAACCACAAGATTGAAAAACTCATTTTGTCCTGGCAATTGTTTGGTTTATGTCATTATACTGACGTTTATTTCAGCAGATGGTGGTTCAATTAGAAAGGTTTAGGTAGTCGTTCATCTGTCTTTGAATATCTTATAAGATCATGTTGTTCTAATAAAAACTGCAGTAAAATCAAAAATAACTGGAATGAACCCCACTTGAATGTTACAGGCTGACTTTCTTAATCTATAAAAACAATAAAAGGATTAATTGACCTGTTATCACAGGAAAATCAGCTGTGTTATCTTAATAAAAATAAATAAATCCAGCCCATGAGATTGATATAATTGTAATAAAACAGGCTAAACAGTTTGGTCCACTGCTTTTGTTGGCTTGCTTTAAAAAGCCCCAGTGGGTGTGTTTTCCATACGACAACAATTACTGCAAATTGAGGAAAACTAATGCGTAAGAAATGATAAAGGCATGTGGAAAAATTAATCTTAATTACATCAGCAATTTTGTTTACAAGAGTTGAATTGAAATTTAATGCATCCTTTTTTAAATAATCTCAAACCAAAGCAACAAAAGTAAACCAACAATTATGCAGACTGAGGTTTTGAGAAAAAATAGAAGATACACATATCGCAAAAGATCACAGACTAAATTAATATTCAGTTTTATTCCCAGTGAAAAGTAATTAAAAAATGTCTGTAAACATGTGGAGGGCCATAAGTGACAAAATTTAATAATTATTGAATAATTAATTGAATTGACCATTAAATAAATAAACGTTTAATACATTTAATACACAATAAATTAATTAAATATGTCAATAAATCACTAAATGCAAACATATAATTAAAGTCGAGGGGCTAACACTGTTCAATTCTGTTAGCTGAGCTTTGAAAATCTTTTAAAACTGTTTAAAATATTTTGGAAAACTTTTACAATTTGCAACAACATAGCAGCAGGAAACTGTCTTCCAGACGATGTAGCAGAAAGAAGTTGAAGAATCGATTGTAAAACTAGTGGCGTTTAACTGATTGCAATAAGCCCCGCCCACAACCCCGCCCCTTTGAATTAATGGGCAGGAACAAGAACCATAGAATAATTAAGTTCCCATTTAATTATTTTTCTGCGTCAGTCACAAAAAGTTTCTATGTTTTCTTTCAACAGCTAAAAAATTGTAATTGTCTTCTAAATAAATTATTTAAACATTTAATTAGACATTTATCTATTTAATGGTACATTTACTGATTTAAGGATGCATTTATTTATTTTCGTCACTTTTGGTCCTCCACATCATATTTTTACCCATATAAATGAGCGTCACAGTTAATTTTTTTCAGTCACTCAGTCAGATTTAGAGCCGCCCCAAGGCGAATGCAAGTTAAGCAGCTGGTTGGGGCCCCAACACCACTAGGGGGCTCCCAAGAGCATCTCTGATTTTATTTTGTAGTGTTTTGCTCATTTTACACATTTGTTCAAAATAAAAATAAAAATAATTAAAAAAAAAACATTAAACTTGTTTACAGCAAATTCAGTGTAACTTTTAAATAGTTAATATGCCTCACTTAAACATCACTTTGCATTTCAAAATGCTAATTAATTAGAGTGTCTTTCCTTCAGGGTGAAAATAAATAGCCATAATAACACCAGGATGTTGTAAGCTGATTACAAATGACGTTTATAATAGTAGGAATATTATGCTGGCATGTTGGTAGAAGTGGCCCCCAAATCAGGATCTGCTCAGGGCCCCAAAAAGGCTTTGGCCGACCCAGATCACATGTATTTAATTATGTCACTTTTGGTCTTCCAAGCCACATTTTTTCTTACATTTAACCTCACAGATCATTTTCTTTTTTGTTCATTCGTTCAGGTACAGACAATCACTTAGCCATCGCTCATGCAGGACACTCAATCAGCATCCCCAGCCCGCCGCCCTCGTCCAATCAGAGGGCAGGGATGCATTCGCCGCCTCCCAGACGGGCTGCAGTCAGAGAGTTCAGCGGCACCTATGAGAGCCTGCCGGCCCGCTCCGTTCAGGTGAGACGAAAGCAGTTCATGACTCACTGAACCAAACTTTTTAACTGGTTTGCTTTCCTTTCCTACTCCACACCTTGTTTATAGTGTTTAAGATTTTTGTCTCACTTTTATTGAGATTTATAGCTGAGAATAGAAAACTAAGGCTAAAATGTTTGCAGTCTTTTCAAAAATAGCCAGTTCCAGATTGGAAAAATGTTGCCTGGTTTGATGAGTTTATAAAGCAGCAGATTTTAGGGTCAAATGTCACTGAACACAGCTTGAAAGTATGGCTCCACCCCACCTTGATATTTGCATTTTGCAAGTTTTTGTGTCCATTTGCGTTTCTACTGCTTCTAAAAACAGTCCAAGCGCTTTAAAAGAAACCCCAAAAAACATCAAATTTTTTTTTTTTTGTGATAAGTTGATGACTGTTGGTGTTTGGAAAATGAGTCGTTTCAAAAACTTCCCAGTCACCTGGCAACCCAAGCGGAACTTCAGCCCCGTTACCTAGCAACCGAAGCAGAGCTCCAGCATGTTTGGTCTTTCTACTGATTCTGCTGTATAATGGCTGCTGGAAAAGACAAGTGTTTTGTCATCGACTTGCTATCCAGAAACCACTTGTTACATTCTTGTTGGTTGTGCTGGAGACTCTACTTCTGCTTTTCAAACATGTAATTGCACATCTGTTTGCAGCCATTTTCATGTGCAATTATAAATGTTGAGTTGGGGTTCGGGGGCAGCAGCAGCTTATTCAGATTTAAAGTGACATGAGGCCATAAAACAACTCAAAATAGGCATAACTGATGAGTCGTGAACGCTGTCTAGCTTCATTCTTAATTTATGTGACTTTTTTTTTTTAATTATATTGAAGGGAGCTTATAGAACACATTTCATTGCCCGGTTTTCTTTTCTTAAGCAGTTATTTCAGTTTTCAATGCAGAATAATATTCTAAAATGATCACTGTTACGTGGCATCATGCCTCTGCCATCATTGTTTACACACTCGCTCTCACACACTGTTAATAATATTCATTCGTTAGCACACAATATTTTCTGTCTTTATTTTTTTGGGTGTTTTTTCACTCATGTAATGTCCTGAACCATATATCTTGAACTCTGATGCAAGTTATATTTCTACAGTGTTTTGTTTTTAAATTTCTAAAACATTTATTTCTCTATTCCTCCAGGTGTCGGAGTCCTGTGTGGTTGAATGCCCCAGCATTCAGATCACCACCATCTCCCCGGAGGACGACCCGGCGCAGCCCGTCCCCAGCTACTGGGACATGGGCAGCGGCGGCGGCGGCGGCTGGGACAGGGAGCGCCTCTACCTCCCCCTGCTGGACCCTTTCTCCTACCGCGACCGGTTCCCCGGCTCCCTCAGCCCCAGCCCCGCCTCCAGCCCGTCGTCCCGCGGCTGGCTCAGCCCCGCGTCCAGCTGCGACTCCCTGCTGGTGGAGGAAGAGGAGCTCAATGAGGCCAACGTCGGTTTCGGACTCTCCCCGTCCTCCAGGCCCACTTCCCCAGGAGGAAAGAAGCGCAGGAACTCTCCTCTGGCGTCTCCCTGCATCTCGCGGAGGAGCAGCTACTCGGAGGACCTGCAGGGATGCAACCTGGAGGGCGGAGACTCCGCCTCGCAGTCGCAGGCGCTGCCCAGCAGCTGCGAGCTCAACATCCCGCAGAAAACCAGGAAGACGTCCCTGGAGCAGGTGGAAGTCCTGGCTTGTTCTTTTGAGAAAAGCATGTGGCCGCATTTCCATTAGCCATAAAAATGGGCAAATTTAAATTATGAAAGCAAATTTTCTTTATGCAAACATGTCAATTTCGAAATAACGTTTTTTACTAAAAGGTTTTTGCTCTAGATAAAGAGAAAAAACAGAGGAGTAAATTTCCACCTAAAAAATAAAAATGTTCTTTTAGATCAATATTATACATTGTTTTTCAAGCTCAGGGAATCATTTCCCTGAAATCAATGACTCAGGGAATCATTGATTTTTCAATCAAAAAAATTGATTGAAAAAAATTTTTTTTTTTCTGAAAAAACTCAGATTAATCTCAAACTTTTTTCAGAGAAAAAAAATAAAATTTTATGAGTATGAAAAGTTGAAAATTTTTCACTTTTAAAACTCAGGTTCATCTAAAAATTTCTTTTTTTTTTCTAGCAAATTTTTGATTATTTAAATTAAGAGACTTTCTTGTTTTTTCTAGTAAATTTCTGAGATTAATCTAAAAACAAAATGTTTGTTTTTTTATTTTATTTTCTCAAACTCAGAAACTTGTTTTTTTCCAGAATGTTTCTGAGATTTATCTATAAATTTCTGAGTTTTTGGGCAGAAATTAACTCCTCCTTTTATTTTCTTCCAAAGGACAACAGTTCTAATACTCCAAAGTAAGTAACTGGGTTTCCATTAACTATAAATTGCACAAATTGAAATGGAAACACGGCAATTTAAAAAATAAAAATAAAATAAAACTCACTCTGAGTTCTAAAAGTAAAAAAATTGCTAGAAAATATTCAGAAATGATTGTGGCTATGACTGAAACATGAATTTATCTCATGTAACTGTTTATATCCTGCCCTTATTTTTAATGACGTATTGTCTGAACAACCTTAATCATGTTTGATTTTAATTTAATTTGTCATTTGATGGAAACATTGTAATTGTGTTTTTATATAAACAAAGATTTGCTCGTATTTGCAATGTAAATGCAGGTGAATCAGCTGTTAAATAGAGACGTGTTTCGCTGCAGTTGTCTCCCAGAGAAGTGGACCAGGAGCCGGGTCTGGGCCGAAGCTCCCCCTGTCCGCTGCCGGAGACCCAGCAGCCCAGGAGAGAGCCCCCGACTCTGGGCATGGACTACCTCCCTGTTCCTCCTGCCCTGGCCTGGGGCAGAACCAGAGCCAGCGCCCACAGTCCTCTCTTCAGGCAAGAACACATTTTATGGTGAAAAACGGTGTGAGGGGTTCTGATGTCCTCGAGTCAAACTGAAAAACAACCAAAAGACACTTGAGAAGTGCATCCACCCTGCTTCAGGTTAGAGTTTCCAGAATTATTGAAATCTGATCTCAAATAGACAAAACCATAAATCCTGGAAAGGTCGCCAGTCCTTCGGAGGGCAACAAAGAGACAGGCGGGGCAAACAATCATGTTCCCACTCTTAAAGCTGCAGTACGTAATCTTTAGAGGTGAACCGACTGCAGAGTTCTGCCCGAGTTCAAAAAACCTCACTTGCTGATTCAGATTTTTGGCCAATAGCATTTTTATTTTCAGCCTGAAATGAGGCTAAATTAGCTGGTGGGCCAGTGTGTCCGTCAAACTACATTTACTCACTTGCATTTACTTCAGTAACCTTTTGGGAAACATTATTTCTACTCTTGCTTGAGTAAAATGTCTGCATTCTATGTTTTTCTCAGCTGTAAAATAATCTTCTGTCCTTTAGGTCTAATGCTTTGCCTCCACTTGACTGGCCGCTCCCGTCCCAGTTTGACCAGTATGAGCTGCGCATCGAGGTGCAACCGCGGCCGCACCATCGAGCCCACTACGAGACGGAGGGCAGCAGAGGCGCCGTCAAAGCCGCACCAACAGGACATCCTGTTGTCAAGGTGCGACTGACGCTTTTCACTGTGCAGAAAATACGTCTAACCGGGATTTTACTCCAAATTTCTTTTATTTAAGCCAAAAGGGTCCAAACTGTCTGAGGGACTAAAGTAAATAATTAAATCAACTTTACATTTTATATATAATTTATTAAATTAAATTTACTTTATCAAACGTGATAGTATATTTATCTTATTATGTAAATTTATTTACTTTAAATAAAATACATTTGAATATTAAAAAAGATCTTTTGATGAAAAAAAACTACTTTTTTTAGCATCTAAATTTTTTTAGAATTTAAAAAAATATTTTTATATATTCATATTTTTTAGAAATTTCAAAAAAGTAGGGGTAATAGGCATTTTTTAGATATAAAAATCATTTTTTTAATCTAAAAAAAAGGTTTTTAAGATGAAAATAAAAATTGTAATCCTATTATTATACAAAATAACACAAAATTTAAACTTTAGACTTAAAATGAATGTATTACCAAAAATGTCATTCTTCTTATAAATCCAAAATTTGTCAAACTAAAAGAAATGGAAAAAAAAAATCGTTATATTTGCTTTAAACTGTGGCAGCGGTCCACACAGAAATACATAGAGGACCGTAAATGGCCCCCAGCCTCCACTTTGGCCACCCCTGATTTAAGCAGAAGTCATATTTTTTTCAGTGTTTTGTGATGAAGGAAAGTCACTTGCGTCTCCTGCTGCTCTCGTCACAGTGTGGTTTGTTTCTGTGTCCAGCTGTGCGGCTACGCAGACAGGAAGCCGCTGTCGCTGCAGGTTTTCGTCGGAACGGCTGACGACCGCTCAATCAGGCCTCATCCTTTCTACCAGATACACAGGTACACACCACCAAACAACTCAAACTGGCACCAAATGAAGTAAACAAAAACAGCGTTTGATGGAGAAAAGCTATAACTAATCAAATCTAAGCTAAACCTAAACAATATTCAACGACTAAAAACCAGCAAACACACTTGACAAACACAAAGTCACAATGAAATGAAACTAAACTATAATGAAAAACCCAAAACTATTTTAACCCTGGTGCAGAGAGAACTAATTTATCTCCATGCTTCTTTTTCAATTGATTAAATCTAAAACTCCTCACAAGATGCATCATCTGACTGCAGCTTCAAATGCAGTGTAACGAATCGTTTTCTGCCTCCCATTTTTTCTCTAAATACAAAAATCAGACTCAGATAAATAATATCAGGATGAATTCAGGACATCACAGCTACAACCCAAGCTCATTTGAGATTTTTTGAAACATCTAATTAGTACCGTTTGTTTATAATTATACTTACTTTTTTGCTGGATTACAAATGTTTAGAAAGCCAGAATAAACACACGAACAGTAATGAAGTACCTGATGCTTTCCTGCAGAAATAATTTAATGCATTATCATTTATGGATCACTAATACAGGCGTCAGAATAACAAAGGAGAAATCTACTTTTTAAAGAATATGTGATACTACAAATTTACAATTGTTTTCAAACTTATGTCACATTTTATCCAACTTTTATGTCATAGACGTAAGATATCAGTCATAATTCTGGTGCATATTAATCTATAAAAGTTAAAGGAAAATATCCATTCAACCGCAATAAAAGATTAACTTATTTCTTACATCTTTAAAAAGTATATTGGTCTAGTTTCTAGTGAAAATTAATTAGAAGATTTGAAAAAAGACTGAACTAACTCACAAGTAACTTTTCAGAAAGATAAAGGAGCTTGTTTTAAGTCAATTAATCCTTAATATTGATGAAAATGTTTTAGTTCCAATAGCAAATAATTTTACTTTTATCAAGACATTTTTACCATGTTAGAAGTTAAATAATCTGCCAGTGAAAGTAGCACTAATTGACTTAAAACAAGCTCCTGTATCATGCTGAGTTAGTTTTGTCTTGTTTCAAGTGCACTGAGATATTTGCACTCGAAATTAGACCAAAAATACTTGGTAAAATATGAATTTCAGCAGTGACATCATTTATTTTAAAGGTAGTTCTAGCAGAGACTAAAAAAAATTCAGGAAAACTTCTGAATTTACGCCTTTTGTTTCCTCATATTTTGTACTTTGCAAGATGTACAAAGATGTAAGATAAATTTTTGGCAATTTCACAGGCAGATTATACATAACATAAGAAAGCTGTCTTGTTGTAAGTGAAATAATCAGTCTATGAAACTAGTACTTTTTCAAATGATCAATATTAAGGAATTACTGACTTCAAACAAGCTCCTTTATCTTGCTGAGAAGTTATTTGTAAATCAGTTTTGTTTCATTCCAAGTAAGATTTTGTTTTATTTGTGCCTATTAGTTTTTTTCCTCCTCTAACCTATATATAAAAATTAAAAAATTCCCTTCTCACCCACCGCGGGTGGTTCTTATCCTCTGAGCTCGGGTCCTCTACCAGAGGCCTGGGAGCTTGAGGGTCCTGCGCAGTATCTTGGCTGTGCCAAGGACTGCACATTTCTGGACTGAGATGTCTGATGTTGTTCCTGGGATCTGTTGTAGCCATTGATCCAGTTTGGGGGTGACTGCCCCGAGGGCCCCGATGACCACAGGCACCACTGTGGTCTTCACCTTCCAGGCCCTCTCCAGTTCCTCCCTGAGGCCCTGATATTTCTCTAGTTTCTCGTGCTCCTTTTTCCTGATGTTGCAATCGCTTGGTATTGCTACATCTACCACAACGGCTTTCCTCTGTTGTTTATCCACTACGACAATGTCTGGTTGGTTCGCCATTACCATTCTGTCTGTCTGGATCTGGAAGTCCCACAGGATCTTAGCTCTGGCGTTCTCCACCACCTTTGGGGGTGTTTCCCACTTTGATCTCGGGGTTTCCAGTCCATATTCTGCACAGATGTTTCTGTACACTATGCCCGCCACTTGGTTATGTCGTTCCATGTACGCTTTCCCTGCCAGTATCTTGCACCCTGCTGTTATGTGCTGGACTGTCTCAGGGGCCTCCTTGCACAACCTACACCTTGGGTCTTGTCTGGTGTGGTAGATCTGGGCCTCTATTGCTCTGGTGTTCAGGGCCTGTTCCTGGGCGGCCAGGATGAGGGCCTCTGTGCTGTCCTTGAGTCCAGCTTTTTCCAGCCATTGGTAGGATTTACTGATATCAGCCACTTGGGTTATTTGCTGGTGGTACATCCCATGTAGGGGCTTGTCCTCCCATGATGGTATCTCTGGCACCTCAACCTCCGTTCCCTGTTGTCTGAGACATTCACTGAGCACATTGTCTGTTGAGGCTTTGTCCCTGATGTATTTATGGATCTTAGTTGTTTCATCCTGGACAGTGGTTCTCACACTCACTAGTCCTCTGCCTCCTTCCTTGCGGCTCGTGTACAGTCTCAGGGTGCTGGATTTGGGATGGAACCCTCCATGCATTGTTAGTAGCTTTCTAGTCTTAATATCTGTGGCTTTTATCTCCTCCTTTGGCCAGCTAATTATTCCAGCAGGGTATCTGATTACTGGCAAGGCATAGCTGTTTATCGCACGGATTTTGTTCTTGCCATTGAGCTGGCTTCTCAGGACTTGCCTTATTCGTTGGAGGTATTTAGCTGTGGCTCCTTTCCTTGTGGCCTCATCGAAGTTGCCATTTGCTTGTGGTATACCTAGGTACTTGTAACTGTCCTCTATGTCTGCTATTGTTCCTTCTGGGAGTGAGACCCCTTCTGTGCGGATCACCTTCCCCCTCTTTGTGATCAGCCAACCACACTTCTCTAGTCCGAATGACATCCCAATGTCCGTGCTGTAGATCCTGGTGGTGTGGATCAGTGAGTCGATGTCTCGTTCACTCTTGGCGTACAGTTTGATGTCATCCATGTAGAGAAGGTGACTGATGTTGGCCCCATTTTTGAGTCGGTATCCGTAGCCAGTCTTGTTGATAATTTGGCTGAGGGGGTTCAGGCCTATGCAGAACAGTAGCGGGGACAGAGCATCTCCTTGATATATGCCACATTTGATGGACACTTGTGCAAGTGGTTTGCAGTTGGCTTCAAGGGTGGTTTTCCACAGCCTCATTGAGTTTGCAATGAAGGCTCTCAGAGTCCTGTTGATGTTATACATCTCTAAGCATTCAATGATCCAAGTATGCGGCATTGAGTCATAGGCTTTCTTGTAATCAATCCAAGCCATGCACAGGTTGGTGTGTCGGGTTTTGCAGTCTCGGGCAACTGTGCGGTCTACGAGGAGTTGGTGTTTGGCTCCTCTGCTATTTACACCGATACCTTTTTGTGCCGTGCTCATGTGTTTATCCATGTGTTTGCTTATCTTGGCCGCTATGATGCCTGACATGAGCTTCCAGGTTGTGGAGAGGCAGGTTATTGGTCGGTAGTTGGGTGGGACTGGCCCCTTTGATGGATCCTTCTGGATTAGGATTGTCCGCCCTTCAGTTAACCATTCAGGGTGAGTCCCACTTTGTAGCAGCTGGTTCATTTGGCCTGCCAGTCGCTCGTGGAGGGCAGTGAGTGTCTTTAGCCAGTAGGCATGGATCATGTCAGGCCCTGGTGCTGTCCAGTTTTTCATACCTGAGACTCTTTCTTGGACATCTGTCACAGTGATGGTTACCGGAGCTTGCTCAGGGAGGTTGCTATGGTCCTCTCGTAGAGAGATCAACCACTGTGCATTGGTGTTGTGGGACGCCTCCCTTTCCCATATGCCTTTCCAGTATTGTTCAGTCTCCAGTCTTGGTGGGTCTGCTCTGTTGTTATTACCCTGCCATTGAGAGTACACCTTAGCTGGTTGAGTGGAGAAGAGCCGGTTAATCCTTCTGGATTCATTCTCCCTTGTGTATCTCTTTAGGCGGCTGGCCAAGGCTTGGAGTCTCTGTTTGGCAGTTTCGAGTGCTTCAGGTATGGGCAACTTTCTGGGTATTTGTCTTTTCATTGTACCCTTGTGGAGCTCTGACAGTTGGCTCACTTCCCTCCTTGTTGCCTTGATTTTGGCCTCTAACCGCCTTTTCCATGGTGGGTATTGGGTCTCATGGTTGCTCTTATAGCCAAGTATCTCAAGGATCACTGATGCTGAGTTGTAGATCAGCTCATTGGTTTCAGTTATGGTGTTGGTAGGGATTGTTCTCAATGCTGCATTCACATTCTCAATGAGACTTTCTGATGGTACTT
>VMRN01000007.1:11032123-11086706 GCA_010277015.1 Poeciliopsis turrubarensis
TATATATATATATATATATATATATATATATATATATATATATATATATAAAAAGAGTATATAAAAGAGTATTTTCATTTGTTTTGATGATATTTGTCAAATGAATGTTAAAAGGAAAACAGACAACTGAAATATCTTGGATAAGCTGATGTACCCAACATTTTTGGACTCTTCATTTTAAATGTTTCTCATTGTGTAGGGTGACCGGGAAGATGGTCGGCACCGCCAGCCATGAAAGCGTCCAGGCAGGGACCAAACTGTTAGACATCCCACTGAACCCTGAGAACAACATGACCGCCCTGTGAGTGGGAACTGAAGCCTTCAAATCTGTTTTGTGTTGCTACTCCAAATCTTTAAGCCTACTTCATGTTGTCAGGCAGGTTATGTTTAAAAGATTTCTTTATTCTTCATGTCTGTCATCAGTTGTGCACATGATAACTAGTTGCGCTAACCCAAAAGCACTAATGCTTAGCATTAGTTATGCTAAAACTAAAGTGCTGTTCCAATATGGTATTTAGCAGAAGCTAATGCTAATTTCCAACTCATCATCTGTTACAACAGTATATTGCCCTAAACAGGATAAAATTTGTTATTGCATGTCTTTCTGCACAGAAAGTGATTCTATAGAACAAATTTTTCACTCTTTGTTTCAGTTTTCAGCTTGTTTTGAGTTTTGCTAATTGTTTCTGATTTTGCCTGACTGAACACAGCAGCAGGTCAGAGAGCACATAAGTAGATTTTTAAGTGTTTGCTACATCTTCAATACAGAATAAATGTCTGCAGGTGAGAAAATCTGGTTAATCAAAGCTTATGTATTATTTAATAAGGGTGCAATTATTTTTCCATGTAGGGCTAAGTTGTTTTGGATAACCTTTTCTTCTCACTTCACATTTAAAATTGCATTTCGCTTCTCAGTCTTAAAAACTGTTTGTATCTGCCTTGATTTGCCCAAATTTAGCTAAATTTTAGTGCCTGATCTTTGTGTTCCTGCTCGACATTTAAACTTAATCTGCTGCTTCTGTGAGTTTTAAAAAAGAAACGTATGAATATCTTTCTCGAAAGGCTATCACAATAAGAGTATTTTCTGCAATTTTGTTAAGATATTCCAAAACATCAATTGTACACATTTGAAGAAAGATGATTGTAAAAGTTTAAATCCTATGTCTTTTCTTCTGTCTGAATTTCCTTACATATGAAATAAGTTAATATTGCATATTTTTTCTTTGTTTCTTTCAACATTTATGCTGTCAAGATATTTTTATCACTGTGAAAATAAACATCAGATTGCCGCGGTTTCTTCCACTTCAGAAAACACAATTTCATTTAACAATTTTGTTTTTCAGCATCGACTGCGCAGGGATTCTGAAGCTGAGAAACTCCGACATCGAGCTGCGAAAAGGAGAAACGGACGTCGGGAGGAAAAACACTCGCGTGCGTCTGGTGTTTCGTACTCACCTCCCTGTAGCGCCCCCTGTGGGCCCTCCTGGGCGCGTCCTGGCTCTGCAGGTCGCCTCTTTGCCCATTGAATGCTGTAAGACGCTGCATTAAGTTCAACTGAATTTAAAACCTCGTTGTAATTCCACGAGAGGCCAACGTTTGTCCGTTTACCGCTTCAGCTCAGCGGTCGGCCCAGGAGCTTCCGGTCATCGAGTCCGTCAGCGTCACTTCCTGCTCCGTGGAGGGAGGCGAGGAGCTGCTGCTGAGCGGGAGCAACTTCCTGCCGATCTCCAGAGTCCTCTTCATGGAGAGGGGCACCGGTATGAGTTTGACACCAACCCAAAATCACGTAGAGTTAAAAAACAATTAAATAAAATTAAATAAATAAGCAAATACATCCTGATCTATTTTGTACACAGTCAAATGTTAAGCTAGCCTTAACATTTGATTAGTCACATATTAACTTATTTAAGCTAATATGCTTAAACAAGCTAATTACATAGCTTAAATTTTGTCGTGGCTGGACTATTTGAGCTCAAATATTCGATGTAGATTGTTTTTTCTTGCCGGACTGTCAGGCAAAAGTTTCAGTCGCTCCCAGACATTTTCATTACGTTCTGCGAATCAAGCTTATTGAGGCTACCGCTAATTAGCTGCTAATCCTTAGCTAGCTGGTTAGCAGAAACCCTGAAATCATTTATTTAAAGTTCTCAATAATTATAATTTCTGCAATTATTGCTGAATAATTGCAGAACACTTGGTGTTTGATCTAATTGGTAAATATAGCTGGACATCAATATAATGTAGCAATGCTACTTTATGTTTCTGATTTTTGTTGTTTTTTCATCAATGTCAAGATTTTTAAATTAAATGTATTTTGCCAAATATAAAGTTTTGTCTTTGCTCTGGCACATCAGATGGGAAACTACAGTGGGAGGAGGAGGCCCATGTGGACCGGGACAACAGCAACGAGGTAATTTCATGCCTCTCACTCAGTTTAAATGTCTGTCGATGATCCGCCCAGGGAATACTTTTATATTTATGTCATTATTGACTTAAATATAAGCAACAAAAATATGGATATAGTAAATAAAAGACAATCTAATACCAATAGGTTGGTCATCTTGATTGCTTGCAACATTTTGCAGAAAAATCTCAGACTGGGTGGTGAACTCAGGACTTTCTTGTTCCAGGGCAGCAATGCTACCACTTTGCACCTCTTTGCAGCGCATAACTAGTGATAAATTGACCCAGTAATAATTGCAATAAATGACAAAAATGGTTTTTTTTGTGATAATTTTCAAGTGATATGTTGATAATAGAATTATCATGCAAGTTCCAGACCAATAATCTTTAGTTTTGTAACAAAATCACTGGAACTGGAAGACATTTTATATATCCAAAATAAAAAATCGACAACCAAAACAATAAATAAAATTAAACTAAAAACCAAATACAACCAAAACCAAAATTGATTATTATGTCTCTATAAACAAAATTCCCTTAAAAATAATAATCATTGGTATGAAAATTGTTACGCTATTATTTGTGGTTTGTATGGTATATCATCAAACTTTGACTTCTGGGTGTTTTGGTGGTTTTTAATTTGAATTATCTTGAGAGAATTTGGACAAAGCTTAAAAGTGTCTCCAAAATATTTTAACAAAACACTAACACAATTTGTATGCATTTTTTCTAATAAAGTGCAAAAAACTATAATTTGAGAACTAATAAAATATATTTTTTGAGATCGAGTTGAGAAACTAAAATACAAAAATGTAAGTTTCAAGAGGAAAACTGACACTATCATTGATCTGATACTGATACTTAGCTGGTATCGATATTGTTGATAATCTGTATCGATTCACCCACATTTTGCAGAAAATCCACGCCACATGTTACTTTTAATAGTGAATGTAAATGCATTCTTTACTGGTTCAGTTCTTCATGTGCCCATACCGACTTTTAGCAGCAAATTTGTGTCTGACACAATGGTTTAACTATTAAGCAGTAGGTAGAAAAGCATTAAATCAGATCCATAAAACTAAATCACAGCACAGCCTCAGTGGTTGAGACTCTGCCAAGATGGAGTCTAATGTGCCCAGTTTAGCTTGTTAAAATCGTTCTTTTGTTTGCTAAAAGCGCCACATCTGTTGGAACTAAATGGATAAAAAAGGCAAAACTATTAACAAAATGTTGTTTAAAAATTAGTCACTCGCATTTCAGTCCATTCTTTTCCCTCTAATGGAAACATACCAAGCAGACAGAAAGGATGTATATATATATAATTTAACTTCAGACAGCAAAAATAAAATGTGTTTCTGTCTTTTTATCTAGTGAATGTTAATATCTGGTTTCAACTGTCTTCAGGCTTTAATCTTACACTTTAAAACTTTGATTCAATTTATTTAAGATTCATTCTCTGTATTCGTTATATATTTGAACAGCAAATGTAAATGCATTCTATTATAATACGTACCCATATATGCGTGTATTTGTTGCTGCAGTGTTTGCTGTGTGTGAGGGTTCCTGCCTACAGCGACCTCTCCGTCAGTCGACCCGTGTCCGTCAGTCTGTACGTCTCCAACGGGAAGAGGAAGCGGAGCAGCACACACTGCTTCAAGTACCTTCCTGGTGAGCGACTCGCGTCTTTATTACTTCATTAATGCTCCTGATGTTTGCAGTAGCATGTAGAGAGGGACTGATCCGATTTTCATATTGGTGACAATGTGTCTGATCCACAAGGGCCAATCTGTTCAGTCTAATTCTACGCTTTTTTCTCTGAGCAATGTCATGCTGGAATATTTATTTTTTGTTACATTTAGAACTCCTAATTCCACTTTCTAAACCATTTGAAAGAATATTTATTGTAGTTTCTTTTTGTCAGTTTCAATTTCCTAATTACACTGACTGAACAAATCAAAGTTTTCATCTGGTTTTACCGCTGTACAATCCTGCTGGAAAAGATAAATGGTTGTTTTTGACTTACTATGCAGAAACCACTTATTGCATTCTTGTTGATTGTGCAGAAGGCCCCACTTCTTCTTTTCAAAGATGTATGGTTGCGTAATTGCGTATCTTCTCTGCATCCATTTTCACATGCGAGTGTAAATTTTGAGTTAGTGGGCGTGGCCAGCACCTAATTTGAATTTAAAGTGACAGGAAGCCCTAAACAGCTCAAAATAGGCAGAAATGACCAATAAAAAATCTCGAGATCTGAGAATTATTTTGTGGAAAAAATTCAAAAAACATGTTTTGTTTTGACAGAGACCTATGTTCAAGTCTGGATAAGTTGTATTAGGAAAAAGTCTGAGTGCAGATATTTAGTTTCCTACGATGGAAAAATCTAATTTTTGGGTTTTTACATGATGATGTATATTTTAAGTCTCATCAGAACTTTTTTTTTCTCCATCTTATTGATCTTGTTTGTTCGTGAGTTTCACTCACTCAAACATCACGTCACTTCCTTTCTGGCCTCCAGATTCTTTTACATCAGCTGCACTCAAAGTTCTTGAACTGAGTTCAAGTAGATGTCAAAGCATCAATTGATTAGAAGAATCTGTTTTAAATTTAGAATGAACCAGCCCAGATTTCTCCAATTGTTAAAGATGTTTCCTGATTTAAATTTTTCCAGATGCTGGCAGGAAAAGTCTGGAGTTTTAAAATGGGAGATTTGTAGGAACGCTGCCTCCTGCTTAATGTGTGCTGGCAAGATAAAATTAGGTCTTTTTCTATGGTTGATTTACTTTGTTAAAAGTTCCTGGAATAGTAAAATGTATTAAAAAGTTGATGCAGGAATGGATAGGAGTGCAAAGCACTAATAATTTAATAAGAAAATGTAATATTTTTTAACAAAAGATGAACTTACATTGACTTTTTACACACTTAAACGAGGGTGAAAATAGGATTATTTGTTGGTTCAGTTTGTTGGGGACATAATCGAACATCTCCTGTTTGTGCAGTTCTTGCAGAAAATAGCTAAATGAGTAACTTTTATATTCCTGTTTTCTCTCATTACAATTTGTAAGTTTTTAACAACATACAAGGCAATTATCATGCTTTGCTTCTCCTCTTTCTATGCAGTAGAAATTTGAGTTTTACATGTTTAATGATTACAATCTTTACCTCATTCTACATATTTGAGATTTATTTGCAGCCATGTAGATTAATAAAACTGATAAAGTGTGTGTTAACTTTATGTCTTATATTTTACATTTGCTTTTAAACCAGGTTGATAACAGCATATATGTTACTCAACTTTAAAGGGAAGTTATTGTATAAAATTCACTTTTTGCATGTTTTTCTACTCAACTGCTTCTAAAAATGCTTTTAAAAAAAGATCAAGCCATTTGTTGGCAATAAGTTAATGATATATTTCCTGATATCTTTCTAGTGTTGAGTCACATTTGACAGGCACTCTGCCGTTACCTAGCAACCCCAGCTAAGCCCAGCTCCGTTACCTAGCAACCAGAGTGTTTGCTCAGTTGGTTTTACTGCTTTATGTACCATCCAATGGCTGCTGGAAAAGGCAAGTTTTACTATTGACTTACCATCTCGAAACCACTTTCTGCATTCCTGTTGGCTGTGCAGGAGGCTCCACTTCTGCTTCTCAAAGATGTAAGGTTGTGCATCTGTTTGCAACCATTTACAATAGTGATTTCTTCAGCTAGTGCAATTAGGAGATTAATAGCCAATGTAACGTGGCTGTTAAGAAACTGAAATTGACAATAACAATAGGTTGACTACCTTGGTTAAACATGTAAAAAGTAAAATACAACAAACCTTCTTCAAATTGTTCAGAAAGTGCAGCTAGGACTTATAAAGTAAAAAAAGTAAAATAAATAATAAAGCTTCAATTCCATCAGAGCAGAAAGTATAGAATTAGACTGACTGAATCTAAATAGATTGGGCGCATTGTCACCGATACCCAATCCATTTTTTATCAATATTTAGCTCTAGCTTAAACCTGCTAATAATTTCTGACCATAAAAAACCCAGAATAAATAGAAATATTGTGTAAACTAGGTCATTTTCGTCTGTTTTCCTCTCAGTTATGTTTAAAGAAGAGGATCCTTTGCTGTCCCGTCCCTCTGTTCCCCCTCTGGACGGGGTAACTGTGGGTCCGCTCAGAATGGACAGAGGCTTCCACGTGTCTGATGACCGCGGCCTCGGCTTCCACCTTCCCCCCTACCCCTCCACCTACTCCCCTCCCTGCCCGGCCATGAGCTACCAAGAGGAGTACTGCCCCAAACCCGACAGCGCCGTGGAGGAGCCAGGCGGGTCCAGGCCACCCTTGTCCGAGCGCAACCCCAGCTTTGAGAACCTAGAGCTGGGCTTCACCGAACTGCTCCCCCCTCTGTATCCCCGCGGTCCTCAGCCTCCGTCCCCGTCTCCTTCCCCATGGCTGGACTCCCCCTACCTGTCCTCTTCGCCGTCTCCGTCCCACTCCTCCTCTCTCAGCCCGTTCCCCACCGAAAGCCCCCTCGCCAACTCCCCGCTGCCACCGATCCCCACCTCTCCTTTCCCGCAGTACTCCGCCTATCCTCAGGAGCTGTGTCCCTCGCCTCCGTCCAACCCTTACCAGGATGCCTGTCCGGCGCCGTACTCCCACTACGAGGGCTGGGAACCTCAGGGAAGGATGCTGGGTACGAGTCACGGGGGTGAGGGGGACGCCAAGAACCAGGAGTGTCCACTGGAGTTTACCAGCTCGGCCTCTATGCACCACATTACCTTCGAAGAAGGTGAGGCAATTATAAGAGACAACTAGAACATTTATGACGATCTGACCAGAATCAGGGGTACTGCTGCTGAAAATTAGCAACAATGCTAAATTTAAACCAAATGTAGTGAGTAGCATCTGTAGCATCACAATCATGTTGACTAACATAGATGTAGTCCATTCAGCTAAATATGGCTATTACATGAAAAATGAGCTAAAATACTTATTTATGTGTTTGGTCACTAGAATACGGAGCCACCTAGTGGACATGGGGAAAGATTATTTTGTGTTACCTCGCAGTAAATTAGCTAATACGCCCTAATCTGTTTTGTATACAGTCACAAATGTTGATTCAAAATTGCAAATCCTACTAAAACCTTATATTATAGCAGAAAATATGGTGGACGGTGTAAGAAAGTCTTTCAGTATTCAGTAATGCCGCATGAACTGATCAGTACATTATTGCGAGACGCAAAAGAAAAAACAAAATCCTCCATGACCACTAGGGGGCTCCATACTACATATACGTCGTTCTATTTAGCCTGTAATGACATGATCTGGGTTTACAATACGTAACCAATGTTTTTTTTTAATCATTAATATAAACAATCAACCTCAAAAAGGTACCATGAAGGTTTTGTTTGTTTTCACAACACATACAAAAAACAAACAAAACTAAAATTAGATCAAAATCAATAAAATGCCATGGAAATAAAATGAGATTGATCTAAAAAATTTCCGCCTAATTTTTTGACGAAAATGTACTTCTTTTTTTTCTCTATCATCATTGACCCTAATGTACCGTTGTATTTGTCAGATCCAGACACAGCTATTTATTGCTATTTTAACAGTTCTTAATGGGTTTTATCTGTACATGCAGATTCAACCCGCCCTATGGAACATCTTGTTTTGGCCCAAAGTGAAAATGAATTTGACACCTTTCAGGATGTTTTATCGCCTGATAGTCGGGTCGAATCGGTTTGATTTGGAACCAAAATTGTAACATTTGTTACACACAGTTCAGATTGTCATTTACCTCTCTTATTCTGTCTCCTCCATAGTGTCAGAGTTCATTGGGGAGGACATCCAAGCCTACCAGTCAGGCTCGCACATGAACAACTAGTCCAGCTGGTGATGAACCCGACTTGATGTTCAGCATCTTTTTAAATTCCCTTTGCACTTGGTATTAAGTTGGGATAACTGCAGTAGCACATAAGTGACAGGGGAATCTGGTGGGAAATGTATGCAATTTTATTCCAACCACTGTTTTATAAAAGGGAAACTGATGTTTTAAAATATCTGCCAAAATAAATTATATAAGAAACTATGCTGTGTGAGTCTGGTGTCTCTTTTGGATGTTTATTTGTAGCCTGAAACAAACAGACTTGAAAGAATGAAAGCGGAAATAATTATTGTTGAAATGAATTAATTATATTGGGACCACAAAGTTTATAGCAACTACTAACTGCACAAAAATCTTTTAATTAACCAAAGATGACTATTCAGCAGACTTTTTCTCAGTTGCACAATTTAAGACCGAATGTCGCCAAATAGCAGTCAGTACAAGGTTTTTGTGGAGTTAATAGCTGCTGTAAACTGTAGCATATATATACATACTTAGGTTTTTTTAAGGTTTGACAGTTAAGCTAACCAGTCAACATGAACTGATTCTCTAAATCAGTCTCCAAACGTGCTTCAATATGTTAAAACCACAGCTTGTTTCTGTTGAAGTGAACAAGCTGAAATGGTTTTCAAAAAAGTAATTACTTTCCAAATTTCACAATTCTGCAGTCGAACTAAAAGTCCTATATTCTGCTGTCTGCTTTTAAAAATTTAAAAAGCGTCTGCTGATTAAAGATGGATGCAAATGTTTAAAGCCTGTAAAATCGGAATCGTAAAAAGCAATTAGAAATAAATTTAGTTTGAATTTAGTTAGAATTTACCTTTTCATCATAACCATACTGAAATTTCAACGACCCACTGACTTACTTTTCCAACTTTGGCTCATATGTTTTTCATCCAAAATGCTGCTGCTTGGGTCCTGACCAACGCTGTGAATATGAATTGTAAAATTATGGATTTTAAACTCTAGTTATTTATCTGTGAGGCACTGAAAGATCTAGGAGCGACGGAGATGAGTTGCCGGTTCGAACCTCGCGCTCTCTGTCCAGTATGATGCTTTCTCTATAGCATGAAAAGCTAATTAAAAGTAAAAACTAACCCAAAATGTTGTTAAAAATGTGAAAGCTCCCTTATATTTCAACATAAACTATGATGCAGTTCTTTGGGCCCGGAGTTTGTAAAAGAACAAATCCTGACGACTTGCATCAATTTTACATGTTGTTTGTCTTTTTAGGCATACTTTCCCACTCTAAAAATACCAAAGCAAGGCCAGTCTGACATTAAATTAAAGCAAACCAAATTTCAGTCTCTACTCAGCTTTAAAAGAGTGCTTGAAATGTTTTCGATAAGCAGATATAATGAAAAAACAAAATCCTGTCTTGTTTTTTCTTTCAATACACATCATTTTCTACCATTTTTCAAGTTTCTTTAAAAGAAAAAAAGGATAAAAGGGGAAAAATACATTTGTAAGCAGTAACACATTTTAAATATAATTTCACAAGTCCAAGATGAAGGACATGTTTTGGCTTTCATTAATTGGCAACGTTGATGTATTTAGAAAACATGAAAATGTGATTTGGTGTCAACAAAAGTCAAAGAATATTTAAAATTTATCTTTTTTAATTTAACTGGATTTTTGTAGATTTCTGAGCCTATTATATGTAAAGAGACATTTTCAGACTGTTTGACATCAAAAAGCATTTCATGCTGTTATTTGGATAGAAAAATAGTTCTCTTAGCAGTACAGCATTTGTGATACGTTTATTATCCTTCATTTAGCCAAGTGTAACTGGCTAAATTAGTTTATTTTTTTGCAAAAAATTAACTAAAATTAATGCCTTGTTATAACAACTTACATCACTGTACAGTAAACTGTTGCCTTGCACTTGAGCAACATCCTGGACACTATGCTGAAAAAATTAAATTCAAATTAAGATTATTACTTCGACTAGAAATTGGATTCTCTGCCTTTTTATGAGTCTGAGTGCTTCTACACTGCAAAACATAAAATCTCACCATGTATTTTTGGTCTAGTTTCTAGTGCAAACATCTTAGTATGTTTGAAATAAGACACAACTGCCCTACAAGTAACTTTTCAGTGAAATATTGGAGCTTTTAAGTTAATAGTTCCTTCTGAAAAAGTACTTGTTACACTGGCAGATTATTTCACTTGTAACAAGATATTTTCCTTAGTTAAAAGTTAAATAACCTAGTACATTCTCATCAATATTATGGAATTATTGACTTAAAATAAATTTCTACATTGTGCAGAATCTCGCCACTTTGTCAAATTTAGTGTTTTTACAGTGTACTTTTGTAGAACAGTGTCAGGTTAGCAGCAGATTGTGTTGAGAGATGATGCGTTTCTGAGATAATCCAGATCCAGCATGACTATATAAGGCCTGACGCCTGCTGGAGGGTTCAAAGGTTACCCACACACCCAGTGACTGTTTCAGTGCCTTGCCTCAAGTGAGATGGAAAACCCAACTTGTACATTTTCTGCACTTTGTTATCTAATGAAGATGTAAAAATGTCCAAAGAAAAGCATGTAGAGCTGAAACTTGATAGAGATAGCTAAATTAATTTGAAGAATTTTGTTTTTTTAATGATAGAATATTACAGAAGTATTCTCATGTTTATTTTTGATTCTCTTTTTATGTCCTGATTTTAATTATATTTTTTATATATCTCATACTGCAACTGATTATTTCCTCATTGATTTATTTATTCTGTCATTCTATTTTCTATGTAAAAGGCTCAAACATATGTATAACTTTTTAATACTTTGTGTCATAATTAGAGATAGAAAACAGCAAAAATAGAGTCACAGCACCACCTATCATCACTTTTGCCCCCAAGCAACCAGATTTTTGTATAAACTTTGTAAATTGTGTTTAATAAACATACAAAAATACAAAAAAAAATACCAGCCTGGATTACAAGAATGTCTGTTTGAGTGAAAACAAATAAGATGTTTTACATTTTCATTTTGGGAAAATTCCTGGCATTTTCATCAGATTTGTATGAAATAACTTCAGGTTACACTAGGGGGCGGTATAGATTCAAAAATCACGCAAAGCTTTTATTTGTACTTTGCAAAATATTGAAGACAAATTTTCAGCTATTTCACTCGTAACAATGGGAAAAATGTCTGGTTACAAGTAAAATAATCTGCCTGAGGAACAAGAACTTTTTAAAAATGGATATTATGGAATTATTTACTTAAAACAAGCTCTTATATTTTGCTGAAATGTTACTTGTACTGAGCTACTTGCACTAGAAAGTAGACAAAAATACTTGGAAAGACTTTGTTTTTGCAATGTACATGTATTTTATTTGAACAATATTATAAATGTGAAGTTTGTCTAAATTAGTTTATTCATTCTTTGAATTTAGTTTGTTTAGTCAACAAATTGTTCCTTCAGACATTCCATAGCAACCTGGAACTGACAGATCCGCCATCTTTTTTGGGTTGCTATGGCAACTTTTGTACATATCACAATGTGCTTTGTGTTGTCTTTGCAAGTATTATATTTTAACATATATTTTCGACAAATTTAATAATACGCAGCGTTTCATGAGTAATTTTGCAATCTTTTGTTTATGTTTTAACTGTTATCATTAACCAGATTCATTCTTGGAAATGAATCTAGTTACTGGTTTGGAATTAGTCTGGTTACTGGGAGTGAGTGGGAAGGCTGTGCCCAACATGAATTATTATTATGACTTCTCCAAGGCTGAAAAGATTACAGGCAGATAAGAAGCACTCCTTGTTATTGTGTTGTCAAATCATTCACTGAATTATTGATTTAAGGCACAGAAAATGATCAAGGAAGGAAAATGACCTCGCAGTCATGTGGTTAAATGTCCTTTAACAACTTAGCACCATCAAAGATAAAGGAAAGTAATCCTTCAAGCATCTGTCACAATCCCACTGCATGATGCTACCTCCACCATGCATGCACTGCAAAATCTTACTAAGTGTTTTTGGTCTAGTTTCCAGATAATTAGACACATTATCTGGAAATCTTTGACTTTTCAAAACCAGACATTTCCATGTTATTCTTGAAATTTTTTTAGCTTCATCTAAAAATGTTGGAGTTTTTTCATAGTTCAATTTCAAGTCTCTGAAATGAGGAATTTCCCTGTTTTTTCTATTAATTATCTCAGTTTAATTCCAAACTGTGAGTTTTTTCTAGCAAATTTTTGACTTTTCAAACTCAGAAATGTCCATGTTTTTTCTAAGATAACAATCTTTCAGATGAATCTCTTTCTAAATTTTTTGACTGACATTTACGTGTCCTGTTTTTATCCACCAGAACCGTCGTAAAAACCAATGGTGGTCATCATCAGTGAGGGTGTTTGGGGGTTTTTTGCGGGGATCTTTTGGAGTCATGTTCCCAATAATCTTGTTATAAGTCAATAATTGTTGAATATTAAGTTTTGCAGATGAAGTATGAGTTGCATCTGCAATTTTTAAAAAACTATAACAAAGATTTTTTCCCATGTTATAAGAGAAAATGTCTGTCAGTGGAACTTGTACTTTTTATTACTGTTTATTCTTAACACAATTCATGGTGGAAAGTGATGTTGTTTGAGAAAATGTTGGCATTGTCTGCACCTTTCCTTACAACAGGTTTACAGTAAACTCAAGTGTTGACTTTCTCGCTCTCCAGTAAGTCGCTACAAATAGAGGCACTTATACTGGGACCAGTTCTATTTCTGGGATAGGGAAGGAACAGAAGGAGGTGACTTAGCAAAGTAAACAGAGGGGTATTAATAGTATTTAGGTGACTTATTGACCTCTGTTTGTGTATCCACATTGTTCTATTCCTTATTTATTCATAATTAATTCAGCGGGATAGTTCACATTCACATAATAGCCACATGGTGGCGCTCTGCTGAATAAACCTCATCTCACAAACATCAAATAAAAAGACAAATAAGCAGAAAAATATCAATATTAAATGCAATAAAACCTGAAATTGCAGAAGGAAGTGTAAGTTACTTGATTATCCATCTACCTATACATTCATTCATTAGAGCGAGCCCAAACACATTTTCTTTCTGTTTTGTGATTTTATTGTCATGATTACATGATGTTCTTATAACACTGATGTGACTTGAACTCCTAAACTTGTGAAATATCAAAACATATAAAACTACCAATACGAAAATAAGTGCTACTTTTATAACCTTCATTTAAGCATTTTCTCAGCTTAAATGAAGGTTAAGCTAAGCAAATTAACAATTAATTTATTGGTAACCGATTAAAACATGTTTCCATACAGACAATAAATCTATATGTAGCACCTACAAGTATTAGGAATACATAATTGTTGTGATTTTTATATTCTGGCTTGCAATGCAACTATACTAGCAAAAGCCAGCCCTGAACCTATGTTAAAAAATTCAAAATTAATTTCATTTGACTCTTCATTAACAATCGCTAAGCATATTGGTTTTTCAAGGTTGTGAGAAAACTAGTATATATATAAAGACTTCAAATTGCTTTTAAGAGTGACTACAGACATTTAAAAATGATCATTTTGTCTATTTGCGGCTTATACAATAAAATATTTGACATTTGACCAACACACATCATGCAATAAGACATTTGATTATTTACTTAGTTTTCTTTCAGACTACTTTAACTTGGACATTTTTCTCATGTTGTTATTAGAGAAATCCATCAATTCATACAACTCAACAAGGCCCACAGTCCACAATATCATAATCAGTAAAGAAAAGTAGTTTAATGGAAAAAACCTTTTCTGGATTAGATGAAACATAAAGCATGACAGTCTTACAAACAGAATGAAATCATAAAACATTTTTTAAAAATAGGCAAAAATTAAGGAAAAATGTCGACATGTATAAGAAAACTGTTGAGTTGCACAGATTCAATGGATTTGTCTGATCGTATGATTTTTTAAAAAATGTTTTTTTACTGTTTTTTGTTATTATTTCTCCAAACATTCACTGTTATATTTAAAACAAACAAATATCTTTACGTTTGTAGTTTTTAAAATGACTCATACTCAATCATTCTTCTGTTTAGGGTAGTTTTAAGATTTTAATATTTCTGTGGGAAATGGGACTGATCGCTAATGACGTCACTGTTACCGGATGTTGGGACAGCTTCAATTGATCTGAGTTTCAGCATTTTTTGATATAGAAACATAGTGTGGAGAAACTTAAACGACGGCTGAAACACAGAGGACTCAAAGTGAGCGGGGAAAAAGGCAGGATTGTTTGAAAGGTAGCCGTTTGTTCCCTTTTTTTCTGACTACCGGAAGTACGCTAGCTAACGCTTGCTTGCACAAGGTAACTTTTAAGTTCCTCTGCATCGATGTCGGTTAATTGCAGTTGATAAACAACTATTGGTGAACTTAAAATTTTACATCTTAGTAACCTAAATAAGTGGAGCAGAAACAAAATCAGCTGTTCCTAGGTACAGACGTTTTCTCTCAAACACAGTTTATGGCTCCGGGTTATCGAAGCTAAAATGGCCGCGCTGTGTTCTGTTCTAAATTTAGTGGTATGACGCCATTTGCAATCAGTGTCATTAACCTGGGCACAAGGACAAAAAAGTCCTATTTCTTTGTACGTGAAATTATTTTCTGTTTTATTTTCAATATGCAGCTAAAATATATTTAATTCATGCATGCAGTTAAACCAATTAGCTTTGCTTATTTGTACGCTTTTTCAAATAAACAAACTGGCTGTTGCTGATTAAAATTCAGGTTGGTGGGAGCAAAACATAAAGAGAAATTCAGAAGAGGATTAGGGATGCTAAATAAAAACAAACAAATAAAAGTCTGATCTTTCTCCAAGAAATCTGATTTTAATCTCAGAATTCTGACTTGAAACTTTTGAGAACAAAAGTTCTCAGAATTTTGATTAAAGTCAGAATTATGTTTTCCCCAGTTGTCCTAATCATATTCTCTACAGAAAGCCTTTGTTTTTTAAGACATTGTATTTGTAGATGTAAACTAGACCACTGACTTTAAAGCTTCCTTGTCTGAAATCCTCACTCTTGCAGTATACTTCAACTAAATTAGATTTGGCCGTGGAGTCTGAAAGAGCACAAGATTTAAATCCTACTTCGAGGTTAATATACCGTTTCAAAACACTTTTTCCCACTGCCTTTTTGAAACAGTTCATTCCTGTTTAACAACCAAAGAGTTATTTTGGGTCACTTCTCCTTATTATGATTAGAACTAGTACAGTTATAGGAAACAGACGCTTTCTTGCAGCAGTATGTTCAACAGCAGTTTTACAGCCCTGAATTAGGAGACCAAATTCAATTTCCTTTGGAGTACACTGCCTACAACAGTATATTGATGCATTGTAGAATGAAAAGAAGAGTAAATTTGCAAGAAAAAAACTCTTGACATTAACCTAAAAAATTTTCTAGAGAAACCAAAGAAATATCCAAGCTCCAAAGTAAAAATTTTGCAAGACTAAACTCAGAAATGTTGAGATTGATCTCAGAAATTTTCTAGAAAAAACATAAAATTTTCTAAGTCTTCAAAGTTTAAATTTTGCTATCTTTGGAGCTCACAAATATTTTACCTCCTAAGTAACTGGAACGCAACAATAGTCCGTGATTGATGTGAACAGTAACAAAAAGGCACATTTGGCATCATACATAACCACAAACATCACAAAATGTTTTGCAAATATTTCTAAATTAGTTCCACAAATCAGTGATTTTCATCGCTGAAAAAAAATGACAAAATTAAAAAAATTTAAACTTTTGAAAGTTAAAAATTTCCATTATTTTTCTGGAAAATTCTTGACATTAATCTCAAAGTTTGAGAAGTGTCCTTACAAATATTTGAGTTTCCAAAGGCAGAAATTTCCATGTTTTTTCAGAAGAATTTCTGAGATTAATCTCAAAATTTCAGTTTCGCATAGCAAAATTTTAACTTTTCAAACTCAGAAATTTCCAAGTTTTTCTTAAAAATTTCTGAGTATTTTGGCAGACATTTACTCCTCTTTTATTATCTATCTACATGGCCCTAATATGCCATTGTAACTTTCAGCCCTTCCTTCTCCTACAATCAGGCGCTGACAAACACCAGGCGGGTGGAGTAGATGAGGTCAACCAGGTAGAGAATAAAGTTGACCCCAGTGAGCACGGCCACCGCCATGCACTTGTCCCAAACGCACAAGCCAACTGCAGTGGTGCAGTTGTATGGTCTCTGTTTCTGGCCACCATTATGGGGGTCAAAGTTGAAGATCGGCCAGATGATGGTCGCTGACATATAGAGGACGACTGCTAGCAGTGAGTAGGCGGAAAGGAAGCGGGCGAATGGAAACGGGAGGAACCCAGTGCACTCGCCGATGCAGAGCAGGATGATGACTGCAGTCAGGATGAAGCAGATGCAGTACACTGACATGCAGTACTTCACTGAATGGTGACGGTCGTACAACACAGGCTCACTGATGAAGACGAAGATGACGCAGGCCACGAAGGTCTCCAGGACTTTGAGCAGTCCTGGAGCGGTGGCCATGTAGCCGGCGACCTCGCCCGGCCGAGCCTTGGTGAGGGTGACCTCGCTCATGTAGGCGATGGTGGCCAGGCAGGAGAAAACGGTGCACACGATGCGGAAGTCGCGGATCTCGCTTTGGTCTCCAGAACCTCTCAGAAAGTAGATGGGAAAGATGATGGAGGCCGACAGGCAGAGCAGGGCGGCGTAGCACGCAAAGGTGATGGGGAAGTTCTTCCAGGAAACGGGGGCTCTGGACTGCAGGCCGAAAAGCTCCACTAGGATGACGAGAAGAGTACCAGCGAAGCCGAAGGCCCAGCAGAAGATGCAAAAGTCTCCAGTGCGGAGATAGAGTCTGGCCCCATGCAAACCCACAGAGAAGGCCACACAGGTGAAGACCAGCGCAGCCAGCCGTGTCCAGAGCAGAGGACTGGACTTCAGGACGACAGGCATGGTGAGATTTATCCAAAAGTTTCCTTTCTGTAGCAGATTTTCACTGCCAGCCTTCAGCAAAATGGTAAGCTGTAAGAAACAAAAGAGAAAAACAAGTATTTACATAAAACCATGTGAGCGCTGCTCAGTCATCCTACACACCGTTTTTCCAGGCCCACAATGTTCTTATTGTTTTCATGAATGGCAGACACAACAATTCGGAGCATGAAAACCCAATTCAAAACCTCAAATAAAGACTCCACTGTGGATGCAATTGTCACAGTACATTTACAGATGAGGAATGTTTCTTCCTTTAGGTGTTTGTGGAACTGAACACTGAATCTTGAACTCTGACGTTCCTTCATGACGAGCCTCCATGCTCACGTCCTCCATGATGGATGGACATTTTAAACTCCACCAACCCCCTCAGCATGTCTGTCATCATGTTCTAAACACAGCCTCCCTCATGCGCTCCCTTTGCAGCCATTGTAGATTGAAAAAAATACATTCAATTTCCACCAGAAACTCAGAAGTCTTTTAGAATAAACAAGAAAATTTCCAAGCTCCAAAAGTAAAATAGATTTCTAGAAAAATACTTCAATTTTAGATTAATCTCAGAAATTTTCTAGCAAAACTGGAAATTTCTGAGTCTCAAAGGTCAAAAATGTTCGACTTTTGAGAGACAGAAATTTCCATAGTTTTGCTGGAAGATGTCTGAGCTTAATCTTAAAATTTCTGAATATGTTTGTCAAAAATATACTGTCTATAAAGGCCCTAGTACACTGTTGTACTTCCCAAGGAGCTAATGCACGCTTGAATTTTGAACTTAAGCCCCAGTGAAGATTACGTAACGTGTCAAAACTCCATTTTTTGCCAGTTTTTGCCTAAAATTACTGACATATCTTCCTGAAAGTTACTTGTAAGTTATTGTTGTCTTATTTCAAGTGTATTAAGCTATTTTCACTATAAAAGAGACAAAATACTTGGTAAGATTTTGTGTTTTTTCTGTGCTGTTTTGTTTCTAGCATGGATCTATGTTCAGTTGAAAAAAGAAACACTAAAAACCAAAACTTACCAACCAGTTTGCAAAACCTAAACTTATTTAATCTGGTTAAATAAGTTTAGAAATTTCCATCTCAATGGAAAATTTTAAAGTTAAGAGGGAGTCTGATTATTCTGCACTGACTGTTCACTCCTAGTCCCCTAGTGACACTCATCGCCCATTTGGCTCCACAAGCGGTGCATTCCCAGTTCTCAGTTTACACAGGGAGACAGCTATAAACAAAGATAAAATTCCTGCTTATGTCAGGCCTATTAAGCGCCTACAAGAGTTTCATGGCTGCACAGTTAAAATTGGAGGTGAGAAGACAAAACAGCTAACAAAGAGGGAAGGAAATGGAGATGTGGATGTGTTAAAACTCCCTGAGGATGGGCGGGGAGGCGGGAGGGAGACGGGGAAAGCCCTGCGCTCGGCCGCAGAAGGACTCAGCGTGTAAACACAGTGATGGTTGAAATAGCTGCAGAGTGAGTCAGCGGTGGTCCTAGTTCCTTTCACCACTCTCCCTCACTCTCTGCACCTCCTTCTTGATTTCTGGTCAGATTTTCCAACTTGCTTGATGCGATCCAGATGTTTCTGTCTGAACAACTGGCGACTTTGTCATATCTGCACTCCTTCCCTGCTATTTAGTAGCGGCTCCCCTCATGGTTTCCATAAGGGCTTTGCGTTATTTCCCCTCCCCTCTCTAGCTTTACAGTTGTGGCTACCAGCTTGCGTAAACCATTCAAAACATACATGAGGGTTCAGCATGGAAAAATCCAGCCTCATTCCTGCCACCACCACTGCCTTCCCGCCTGCTGCATTCAGTTAGGAAAGAAATGACATATAGGAGAAAAAGGAAAAGTGTGGAAAAAGTGTTGTTTTTTGCAGCGCAGCACGGAAAACATTACAAGTTCACACTTTAAAAAAAGGACATGACAGCATGCAGGAACGAGGAGTTCAGGAAGCAACTTTCCGAGAGGTCAGGTGTGGTGTTTGTTTCGTTGTCATGACACAACATCACTGACTCAATTTGACCTGTAATCCACTTACAGCAAAATGCACGATGGGTCAAAACACAAGACAGGCCTCTGTTGGGAAACAATCCCAGTGACAGTGAGTCAGAAAGGGCAAAAAAATCTGATAATTTGAATCAAACTGACTCACGGCACATAAAAAATTAAAAGTGCAAATTCCTTCATCAATAAGAAAATAATTAATTTAGAGCCAGAATATTAGAAGGGAGCTAGTTTCTATCTAAAGTTATGGATCTGTTCCAGGCTTTTAGTGAAGTTCAACCCCTGACATTCAAGGTGGTGTGCTGCCTGCCACGCCCTGCTTCCTGCACCTCAACATGCAGCAACCAAACATGCACATTAAAACTCACATTTCATTTAATCTGCATTTTACATCCAAGTAGTTAATCCCAAGACATTTAGTTACAGTTTAAAATGAAGATGTGGTGCTGCTATTCTATATATCTGATGTGAAAAGCATAATGTCTGCAACTTCAATAAAGTTTGTACCTAATAGAAGAGGGAAAAATAACTTTTAAATAACCTGTATCCAGGTTTTTGTGATTAACCAACTGACAAATGGAATTCAAATTTTAAATGTAGCAGGTTTTTTGTTTTTCTGAAAGAATAAAAATAGTTCCTCCTCTATTTATAGCTCAATAAACCATTCCTGAGCCCGAACCCCTTCAGGGTTGACTGTTACAGCTGCATAATTAAGCAAGACAAACTGTAAGGAAAAAATATCTACCAATCTAAACTTAGAAAAATGTTTCTCTCTTTGCCATGAGAAGGTGAAGCGCCTGGCATTATAGAACCACTTTGAAAACCCAGCTGTAAATTCAAAATAAATCTATCATTTAGACACAGAATCATATTTTAAAAGAAATGTTTTGTGTCACTGTATTCCTTATTCCATTTTTATTTCATGAATGTCATTATCAACACCAGTTCTCTTTATACATTACAAAAATTCAGGTGTTTTCTAAATTTTAAACCCCTTAAATTGCAGTTCCAAGGCTTTTAGCCTTAACAAGTTGATTTTATTTATGATCCCAAATGGAAATGTTTTGAAAACTGTTGTAAACAAGTCAACAAGGTTTCTCCATGTGAAAAACAATAAAATGCTAAATTTCTCGTTGGGACTCATCAATTATGTTTAACTGAAAGAAGGAATGGAAAGAAATAAATAAATATAAACTGAACAGAAATGGTGAAATGCTTATAAAGCTTTTTGAATGGGACTTAACGGTGTAGAAATTGCACATTGGAAACAAGTTGCTCCATTTAGAAAAGAAATAATAATGAGGATTTTTTCATACAACCAAAAATACTTTAAGCCATTTCTGACAGCAAAATATATGCAGAATTATAATAAAAAAACAACAAAGACTTTTAAGTTCTTGCATTTCCACCATCCAGACTGATTTTTATTTGCTAAAGGTTTTTCATTCCCAGCCTTAGGAAAATGTAATTTTGTTTATAGCTCATCTGGCTGCTAGTCGCACATGTTGAAGTAAAAATCGTTAACTTTGGTGCCTCTCAGGCTGCCACACCCTTCTCCTGCACATGAGTCTCTACAGAAAGTGGCACTGGACTGGAACATTCATAACAAAAATCAGCTAAAATAGAAAAAAATTGAAGCAATTAAGTTGTTGAACATGTGGAACATTAAATAACAAACTTAACTTTCACCTTTTCTACTCTTTTTAAGCTTACATTTTCTCCAACATGTATAACCTATTTTATGTACATTTAAATCTTATAACCTAACTTAAAAGTGGCAGTCTTAAGCATGAAAAAAAAAAACAATTTAAATGAGAAATCTTATCGTTCTGGGTTCACAAAAATCCCTGCATTTTGTTTTTCCTGTGAAATTTAGACGTTTCTTACCTTTTTTCCTGATGCTGGTCTCTGTTCTCCAGAGCAAGCAGAGGTAGAAAGATGCAGATTGTAACTCGTCAGCCTTCTGGCTGGATTTTCTGACCCACCCCCAGGACAGCGGCTCCACGCCCAGAAAACCAAATTTGGCGGTGAACATATGCACCGTTATTCACATCTGTCTGAACTCCTCCTGCTCCTCCTGCTCCTCCTGCTCCTCCTCCTCCAACGACGACAACGACCAAATGACCGGGGCCTCTGCTGCTCAGAGCAAAAGTTCAGCCTCTTGCGTTTCCATGGTTACTTACATTGTGCTGACTGGCTGAAGTCTCCTTTTTGTGACTACAATATGACTTCACTCATTCGGTCAAAGTTTATACAGGGAAACTGATGAGTATTCTAAGTTTTTATTGTGAAACTTGCATAATTCTCTGCTGTGCAATATTAATACAATTGTATTTCTAACTTTCAGATCCCAGAAGCCGGATGTTTGTGAAAGCAAAAATCAGCCAGATGAACATGCTGCACGGCTGCAGCTTTGGTTTATTTGTATGTGTTGCCTGGCAACATTGTAAATTCACCGAAGGTCTTCTAAGTTTCCTGACTGACTTTAAAAAAAAAAAAGAAGGGGAAATTTTTTAGTGCACTTTCATGAGGGAGATAAAGTCTCCACCGAATGACATCACCCACTAGTATATCTGAAATTAGTCAGATTTAGATGGTTGCTCTAAAACATTAGAGCAACCATCACAGCTTTTGTCATATGTAATAAAAATGTGCAAAACTCCTTGAAATAGTTTCATATTTTTAGCTTTATCTCACAGTGAAATCTGTCTAAAAAGTCAACCTTTTATTTATTTCATTTTGGGTGAAATCCATGTTAAGAAATAATGTTTTTATCATAAAATCCACAGGTTGGAGTCAAACTTAACAGTAAGTACCTCTGAAATATCACTATAAATCATACTGGTCATACTGTTCATGCTTTCAGTTACTCTATATTTTTTATTTTGTTCATATGTGTGTGTAACTGGGGTTTTTCATAACATTATTATGGATGTAAAGTTTGTCAAAACTGGTCTATTTATTATTCAAATTCACTTTAGTCAAAAAGATATTTCTCCTGACTGTTATTGCGCTTGAGATTTGGTGGTTACTATAGCAACCAGTAACTATCACCATGTCCCCCTTTTCTGTTGCCACCTGCAACTGTGGTTCTGAAACTCTTGAAAAAAAATATAGGAGATTAATGTTTGGTTTTTGAAACTGAAACATTTCCAAAAGGTCTTTTTTTTTGCGTTTGAAACTCCACGTGTTTTCTGGTAAATTTATAAGATTACTCTAAAGATTTCTGAGTTTTTTTTCTCACACATTTTTGAATTTTGAAACTCATAAATTTCCACTTTTTTTTTTTTTTTTTTGGCAAAAATTTACTCCTTACGCTGAAGTCAACCAACTACGGAAGTGGATTTGGGCCACTGGAAAAGAAGAAGAATTTTTAAATCTCAGAATTCTGAGATTAAAATCAGATTTTTTTTGTCTTGGTGGCCCTAATCCTCTTCCATAGTGACCCTACAAACAAAAAGGTTAACACATGCAACAGTAATGTCACTGAATATGCATAGTCCAAATAAAACGATTTGTATTAAGTGGCAACAGCTGCAAAAAATAGTTTTTCTGTCTCTCAATAAAAAAAGAGAAAAATCTGTCGTCTGGTTTGGACCGGTATGTTGGCTGGCAAACCTCTAGGTGGCGCTGCTGGATGTAACCAGTGAGCAACTGAACGGCTGCGTCAGAGGTTCTGTTGTGACGTTGCAGTTCTCGGGGCCGTTCGGAAGCATTCGGAAGAGTTCGCAGGTTGCGTGCGGACTGTTGAACATCATGGCGTCAGGAGCAGGAGATCCGTCAAGCGGACACGATGCAGAATTGGACGAATTACTGGACAGTGAGTGTTGACAGGAGGTTTGTCCTGACGGGTTGTTTCACTGGGATGTTAAACCCCCTGGAAAGCCCAACTGGGACCCCTGGTTTGTTTTTGTGTCCGTGTCGGGGGCTCAGGGGATCGGGGCTAACATGACCGTTGACAGTTGGAGCAGCCTTTAGTGGCCTTCAGACTGTTTTTAAAGTGGAAAAAACTGTCATTTATATACTTAAACTCCGAAATCAGTTGGCAGCTTTGGTTGTTTAACGTAAAAAAGCCGGCCTTTATTTACTCTAAATCTGTACTTTTACTGTTTACTAATCGTTGTCTGGTGCATTTCTCATAACTTAATTACATTATGGGTCATTTTTTAAAACTCACGTACATTTTAGGAGGCAGCAGGCTTTGAACACTCATTGTTAAAATCTCTGCCAGGACTACAAATTATACGTATTTCAATATTTAATTTGTTGTTATGCGACTGTTTAATTCAATTATAATATGTAACGATCTAATTTGCAACTGAGACATACATATATATATTGAAAGAGTAACCCTAACTAAAAATAATTACTCTGGATACAATTTTACAGTTATTAAACTCATACGTTTTCCTAGAAAAAAAAGGCTGATTTAACAAAGTAAAATTATCTATTTTTCAAAAGCTACAACTAGACTCATAAAATCAAGGCTTTTGAGTAGATGTTTTGAGTTTTGCATCAGTTTTAATCATCTGTTCATTGGTTTTTACCTGGAATAATAATCATACAGATTTTTTGGATCGTGTACCTGTAAGGTGAAATGAGTAGCAGCTTCAGACGTTTGAGACAAATAATCAGTTTCTTCAAGGACCTCATTTAATAATAGTTCAATAGCTAAATAGCCTGTGTTGAACTGAGTCGGTTGTTTAGTGCTCGGTGTGTGGTAGTGCAGATGTTGGAGCTGGTGCTTTGCAGCAACCCAGACCTGGGTTCAAATCCCAGAATGTGCATATTCTCCTCATGCTTCTGGGTTCTTTTTTCTCCCACAGAACATAATCAGAAAATTATTTATCAGTTAGTTACATTTTTGTAAACATCCCTAATATGACTTTTCAAATAAACCCCAACAATATGATTGTTATTCTAAACAGCAAGTCAGTTACCATATTGTAGTGTTTTGCTTATATTCTGAGATTTCTTCTTGGTCATTTCTCCTAATTCCTAAAAATAAACAATTAGCCGTTAGATTTGCGACTAACTTAATCTTACCTGATGTTATCTTGTCTCTTCAGGTGCGTTGGATGATTTTGATAAAGCCTCTGCTGCTTCAGCACCTGAACCTGCAGCTGCTTCATCTTCTGCCAGCAGCAAAGCAGAAAAGGTTTGTTTTATCTTCTTCATGCTCATTTTTCTCCAGCAGGTTGATTTTTCCTCCTGATAATGAGAGACTATGCTCAAGTTAGTTTGTGAGAAGTTGTTTTTCCCTGGTTGGGTTTTTTTTTTTTTTTGCAGAAAACTGTTTTACCATTAAGATAAATAATTTAAAGGCTATTTTTTTGGCTTTGTTACAGGTTTCTAACATTTGACAGTTTATTGAACAAAACATTTTTGCAGTTCTTTAAAGTCTTAAGCACTGATTCTAAGCTGATTTGAGAAGGTCAAAGTTTGTCTTAAATACCCTGCAGTGTAAATGCAGGTTAAAAAATAACCTGTATGTTTATTTAAATGTTTCTTTTTATTCAGCCTCCTCTTTTAGAGGACAGCAAACTTTTCGAGACCCTGTTTGAGGGGGACATGGCGGCCCAGGCCAAGGAGGAGTTTGAGAAGGCCATGTCCGAGCTCGCCGAGGAGGAATCAGAACTCCTGCAGCACTTCCACAAACTCTCAGAGGCTGCAGGAAAAGTTGGTAAGTGCTCTCTGAACAGAGTTTATTTACAGTTCCTTGGAACAGTGTTCATGTCATCTCTCTTGTGCACACAACTCTAATTCAAGAATGATACAGATTTGACCTGCCAGAACAGATGGTTAATGGAGATAGTCTTTGTATTTTATTAATTAAAGCAAAATTATTATAGATTAATTAAAACCTTGCTAGAATCTTAGGTAGAACCAAAGGTACTTTTGTTTTTGCATTCTCTTCTCTTTTTACTGAATTGCGTACTTCAGTTCACTGAAATCTGCTTTTAAATATTTTATAGAAGTCATAAAAGTCTTTCTGGAGACGTAGTTGGACCAAGAGTGGCGGGACTGAGGATGTGATGCACTTCACTCACATAGATTTCTTTCATAATTTTAAAATTACAGTTTTCATCCATTGTTTACGTCTGGATGTACAGAGTCTGGCTTCTTCTGGTCCAGAATTATGATGCATGTCACACTGAATAAAACGCGACATGACTGTTCTGACTGCAGACACTTTGAAAACAGATATGTATTTGATTTAGTACCACATATGGAAGTGGTACAAATTGGATTGTTTTTGGGTGACAAGATCAGAAGTGGTCTGTTCAGACTGTTCTGATCTAATAAAATCAGATTTGGGTCATATTTATCTGCTGCCTGAATATCTAAATCCGGCTGAGAATCTGGATCTCCATCCAGTTTTTCTACACTACACTCAATGATTTTACAAAGAAGAAGAGTCTAAATTTCAGTCGCTAGATGTACAAAGCTGGTAGAGACAAATTCCAAAATGTTCTGCAAAGCATCAGGAGGACTGGTCAAATTTTTATGAATAAAAATCCACTTCGTGACTATGTGGTACTTTGCATTTGTCTATCATATAAAATCCAAACATAAAAATACCTTGACATTGAGGTTGGAAGGTATGAAAATGTAAAATAACCATCAACATTTTGAAAACGGTGCCTCTACGGGTTTACTTGGCTTATGCTGTTTGTTCTCTCCAGGCACTGATACTGCCTCCCAGCAAGAGTTCACCTCCTGTCTTAAAGAAACTCTTCGTGGCCTGGCCAAGAATGCAGACAACCTGCAGGTGAGCAGAGTCAGAGAAAATAAATAATAGCTCTGGAAATAATCAGTAGTTTATAGGCAATGTGTTTTGTTTCAGTCATCTGGTTTGGCTGGAGATGATCTTGTGAAAGCTCTGGAGGGTTTGGGGCTTGAAGAAGTCGGCGACGGAGGAGGTGAAGATGGAAACATCCTCCCCATCATGCAGTCCATCATGCAGAATCTCCTCTCTAAAGATGTCCTTTATCCATCTCTCAAAGAGATCACCTCCAAGGTCTGCCTCATTTCTAACAACGAATGAGGAAAATCTTCATCATGCTGCTCTACATTGATGGTTTCTGTTGTTTCCTGAACAGTATCCAGAGTGGCTGGAAACAAACAAGTCAACCCTCAGTGCTGAGGATCACCAGCGGTATCAGCAGCAGGCGAAGATCATGGGAGACATCTGTAAGCTGTTTGAGAATGACGAAGAGGAGGCAGAGGATAAAGAGCGGACGTTCGAGAGCATCATGGATCTGATGCAAAAGGTGATCCAGCTGCTACTCATGTTCCACATGTGAAATAAATGAGCTGAAATGATAATTTAGCAGCTTGTGTATGTATTTAAAGTGATTAGATCTGTTGTTAGGACTCAGTGAGTCGTAAGCCTGGCGGGCCTCCATTCTTTACGTGGGCCCCCAGGTTAAGCATTGATTGTTTGTTTATTATTCAGCAGAACCACTGTCTGCCTCTACCAGTCCACACGCTACAACTTCAGCAAATAAAAGAGACAAATCATGGATAAAAGATCCAAACATTTTGGACATCTTAATTAGGATGAAACATTATATTCATTTTAGTTGTATTTTTTTATATTTGAATTTTAAACACTGTCATCGGTATTGTTAATAATCTCTCCTAATACCACAAAATTACCGAGTGGTATTTTCAACTTTCCCATCAACTTTAAATATTTCACTCAAACACACAAAAGGCTGCTGGATTTAGCATGTTTTCTAAAGAAACACATGCTAAGTGTCAGCTTTTTGATTGAAAGAACATTGGTGAAATTGTTTGTTTTTTTTTCCTGGATGTAGAGAGTAATAATGAATGCTGATCATATTTATATGATTTTACAGCTGCAGGATCTTGGCCAGCCACCTAAGGAGTTGGCAGGCGACACGGTAAACTGATTTAGAGCATCTGTTTGTTCTGTGTGTAATAAATTTATCTGGTCTAAAGGATGTCCTGAAATTGAATAAATTTTCCTTTCTCTCTCTCTCTGTCTCTCTCTCTTTCTCTCTCTCTCTTTCAATCTCTTGCTCCTGCTGTTTCTTTCCATCTTTCTATTTTTCTTTTTAGGTTTAGGGTTAGGGTAGGGTTCTTTCTTTGTTTGTTTGTTTGGTTCTTTCTCTTTTTTTTCCTTCCTTCCTTTCTTTTTCTTTCTTTCTTAAAGACTTGGGCCATTACTTTAGGAAGGTGGCAATATACATAAAAATAGCCAAAAATATGAACTTTGAGTCAGATTTTGTGATGAAAGGCGTCTAAGTCAGACGTATTCACTCATGAAGGTTTCTGTTTCTGCTTCCTTTGCAGCCTCCCGGCTTTAACTTTGACATGGACTCCCTCAACCTGCCGGGAGTGGGTGGGGCCGGGGCAGCGGAGCAGTGCTCCGTCATGTGATGACGTGGTGCGGCGGTCCGTCAGAAGATCTGAAGCCAAACGGTTCCTCTGTGTGTGTTTCAGCAGCAGGGAGGACTTTAGAGAGTGAAATGCGGGTCAGGAAGGAGTGAGATCAGGACGCAGGTTCTGATAGTAGAAAGGTGTGTGTGAAAACAACTGGAGGGAAACACCCAAAAGGAAACCCAAACACTCTCTAACACCGTCAAAGATATTTGAGATAGTTAGCGGTTGCAGAAACTCTGCGATTAATTTTAACAGGATTTTCTGGAGAAGAAATGAGCTCAGCTGTTCTCCATGTTGAATTTACTGACTGTTTAGCCTTGTGGTGAATTCTCTCCTGACAACTCCCAGGTTTGAATGGTGCCTTTTCAAAAGCAGCTAGAGTTCAGTTTTTAGCTCTTTTGCTGCTATTCAGTTGGCTAATTCAGTCATAGTTTTAATAATGAGAGAAAGATGTGGTGGTATTGATAAGCAAAATTTCCTTTTTTTTTTTGTTTAAAACTTTAAAAGTAATTAACCTGCCAGGAACTTAAACAAGATCCATTCCCCTCCAGTTATTCCCACTCCCAGGTTTTGATGTGAAGTGACGGACCTGATTCCTACATGGCTTTGCTGTGGATACAGTGATCATTAGAGTGTTGAATTACTGTACTAAGTGCTTCCTGTGTGATTCCCTGTGTTTTTAACATGCAGGAAAAAAAACAAAATGACCACAGTGCGATTTTAGAGCGATAATCACATGTAAGGTCTCTTTCCAGAAAAGGTGAGAAGAGAAGCATCATATTGTGTCACATGAAGAGGGTTAAATGTGTAACGGGTGTGCAGATGGACTGTTTGGTAACGCATCAACGCCCTGATGTTGGGCCTTTTTGGTTTGTTTATTCCAGCGAGCCACTTTTCATCAGTGACTCTTTGCTTTGTTGACAACACTTTTCCTCGGTAACAATAGAGAGAGGTCCAGAAATAACACGGCCATCGGCCCATCTGTAACTGCACAATAAAGGGGTACTGTCAAAGGATTTAGCTATGCACTGAACAGACATCAGAGGTCCATCAGAAGCAGCTGAATGAGAAGCTGCTGTGGAGGTCTGGTCACATGGTTTGAGGTTAACGTTAATCAGCTCCCAGGGCTGACCCTGAAAATAAACTAAATGCAACCTGTTATGACACTACTGTGTTGTAAATGTAATAAAACATTGATATGTGTATAGAAATGTGTTTTTAGTCTGTTTTTACTCCGTTGGTTACCTTCTTATAAGAAGTCGCTGAAGCAAAATTTGTATGTTACATTTACTACATTCAGACTCAAAGCGGCCTTAAAAATATAAAAAGAACATCTCCATATAAAACATAAGACATAAATTTGACCATTTTTGAGAGTAAATAAAGGCATAAAATGTTCAAAAAGTTTTCCAAGGTATAGTTATTTTTCATATAATTTGTAGTTATATGAACTGAAATGGGTAATAAATCTCAACCATTTCATTCTAATGTGTTTAATAAAATACATTTTGCAAAGGAAAAATACCAAAGTTTTTAATGTGACCAAATTGCAGATTTTCTATAGACTCTTATAGGACAATATCAGGTGATTAGTTACAGTTAGTTTTACTGCACTGCTTTTTATTTTACTGAAATTATGTTGTTAAAGTAACACTTCTTTCATTTAAGTATAATTTATACTAATCACTGTAAGTTCATTGGCAGAAGAAAAAATATGTTTTAAACTAATAAAAAAATATACCACACGAATTGTTTAAACACTGATGTTCTAATGTTATTTTCTGTGGAACCATTTGGACAAAAAAAAAAAGCCACAATAAGCACTACGTATTGTCACTGTAAGTAATTTACCTTATTTTGACATACGTATAAATTATGTACTTTAAATTTAAAAATATTGTAAATGCCAAAACTACATAACTATAGTTTTCTCCATCTGCTGACATCATCGGTAACTCAGTATTACAATAATTATTTTTACAAAAGTAGTATTTTTTTGTACTGGAGATATTTCTAGGCATGCTACTTTTTACTTTGAAAGTACATTTTAAAGTACTTTAAAAAGTACTTCCAGTAAAAATATATTGAAATAGTGCTACTCGTACTTGAGTTCAAATTCTGGGTAATCAACCCACCTTCTGAAATGTTTTTTTTTCTTTTTGTAAATTTTTACTTTATTCCTTAGAAAAAAATTGCACATAACTTTATACTTTTATCTGTATGATTACATCGTTTTCAGAAAATATGATGCTTTTACCCACCAGTTCATCAAACGTTTAATACCAACTAGACCTATTTCTTCACTTTCACGTGACTTATTTTTTATCATGACTTTTACTTTATATAATATTAAAGTAAAGCTACTCTCATTTAAGTAACATATTAGCTATTCTGGCCATCTCTCAACCATAAGCAGGTCTTTCCAAAAGTTTTATAATTATGATCGTCGCTGAAAATCTGTACAGAAACAGGTCTTCCAGAGTTGTCATGACTGAATTTTAGCCGTTGTGCACACAGACGCTTGTCATTGCCGTTCTCTGTGTTGTATGTCTATGCGCCGCTGCCGTGGCTCTTTCTGCGTCAGATTTGCGTCGGAAGTCAGAAGCGACTACGTGTCAGGAAAACAGGAGTCGGCTAAATGGGCGAAGGCGACCAGGCCGTCTGAAACCTTTCTGCAACGTTTGAGTGGGTCCTTTTGTTAGGATTGAGACGATTTAAGGATAGTTTTTAATAATTTGTCCTGAAGATTTGAGCAGCGACAATGCTAACAAAATTTGAAACCAAGTCTGCGCGTGTGAAAGGTAAGAGTTTGCTAATAGCTGTTAGCATCGATGCTAGTTCCAGCTAACGGGCATTTCTTTTACCAAATATTTATTCCATATTGTGTAACGGTTAAGAAATAAAGTATTTGTTGTTTTAGTTTTGTATATGTTGAAAAGTGTTGCCATTGACTTGTATTTAATATCTGGTTTAATGTTAAAATGACGTGACTTGCACATCTATGTTATACCATTTAATACGCGTCTTTGAGACACCAGTAACATAAAGAATAGTGATCGGTTTTACCTTACTGTCAGCTTTGAGGGGTTTTAAACATCATTAATTGGAATTTATCATGCTGTCTATAAATCAAAATTCTTATTCTGATAAGGAATTCATCATGATAAATGATTAATACGATAAATGCCCCGTCCCACTAAGTGACATTTCTGAAACATGCAAGAGCTCGTTTTAATCTAATTAATATAGATTAAAAGGTTCTAGAACCAATGTCAGATTGCTTTACTCATAACATTGGAAAAATATCTTGGTATTTTATCTAATCTGCCAATGGAAGTAGGGCTTTTCATCAACATTCAAGGATTTTTAACTTTAAACATCTTGCTGAAAAGCTACTTGTAAATTAGTTTTGTCTTATTTCAAGGGTACTAAGATGTTTGCACTCGAAACTACACAAAAATGCTTTGTAGGGCTTGGCGTTTTACAGTGTTTATGATGTCTGATGTTGTACTCCTATTGAAAGTACTCCAAATGTAAAGTTTAAGTGATTGTTTAATCTTTCTGTCTTCTGCCCTCACAGTGAATTTGGTTCTTTTTAATTAATAGTTGTTCAATATTTACATATTTATATATACACACACATACAGCAGGGTTTCCCCCCAGTGTATCATAAGCCTGGTGGGCTGTCAGGCTTATAATACACTCATAATACAGACTACTAGCTCATTGTAGAAAGACGTCTGATTTTTGCTCGCTCCCTCTTCAGTACATGAACTATAAAAACCAACAACCCATCTTTTTTTCAGGAATAATTTTGTCCTGCCAGTAAAATACTCACCACAGAAGAAATGCTTGCAGTCCTGCTTATGAAAAAAAAACAAAAAAACACGCCGACTCCAAACAACTTATGTTTCAAAACATCAGTCCATATCCAACCAGCTCTTCAAACCTCAGCACTGTTTCATTGCAAGGATTTACACTATGGCAGATCTTTTAGTCGGTGTGGTTTTCCCCCTCGGTTTTAGTGTTGGTTATTTCGTGACTACAGGGATCAGGAAAATTTGTGATAAGCTGTTTCCATGTAGTGAAGAAAAAAGATGTAGCTTGAAGGACGAGAGCACTTCCTCTGGATGCGATCATTTTGACCCTTTTCATTTCAATCCTTATGACGAGTTTGATTCGTTTTTGTTTGATCCTCCCCAGACTGAGAAGCAAACCTCTCTGGCTCTCTCTGCATGTGGCTGCTAATGTTACTATCCAGATTGTTAATGGAGTCCTGGTTATAGTTGAAAATGTGTTTGTATTTCAGGTCTGAGTTTTCACCCAAAAAGGCCATGGGTTCTTGCAAGTTTGCACAATGGTGTCATCCAGCTGTGGGACTATCGGATGTGCACACTGATCGACAAATTTGATGAACACGATGGTAAATTAGCTATTTTTAAACGTCTTGTTGAAGTTTTGCATCGTTTTCCATACCACATTGTTATGTTCCCTACAGGTCCTGTCAGAGGAATTGATTTCCACAAGCAGCAGCCTCTTTTTGTGTCTGGAGGAGATGACTACAAAATCAAGGTGATCACTGCTTCTGTTTTACAAGAGCAGCAACACACATATGAACCTGAAATGCATGATTTAAGCAATGTCTCTGGATATCTTTAACATCATATCTGCTCAACCAGGTGTGGAACTACAAGCTAAGACGCTGTCTCTTTACCCTTTTGGGACACCTGGACTACATCAGAACTACGTTCTTTCACCATGTGAGTTGTTCCACAAGTTTAACACATTCTTATTCTTAACGTAGAGTAGAAATCAAATTTTTTTGTCCTTCGGGGGGTAAATTAAGTTATGACAGCAGCAAAGTGACGACAGTTATATTATGTAGATGTGCACACATTATAATTTAGAAATGCATTAAAAGATGCAAACAATGAAATTCCTCTTTTAATTAAGAAAATAAACACTTTATTACCTAAAATCCAATAAAATTGCATTCCTCTCGACTTAATTTTGTTTCACTCCAAATATTTTCTCTTATGACCTTTTTCCTTATATGACTTCAACTCAATTCTAATGTGATTATTTTCTCACAATATTGACATTTTTTTTATTATTTATTTTTATTAGCTTGGCCCTGATACTTTGTCATATAATTATGACACTGAAGCAGAAAAAGTAAAATTTCTAAAATACTCAGACCTGATCGTCACATAAAAACAACATAAACATTTATAAGACCTAAAGTAGTAACAAAAAATAGTGAGGCTGTTTGACAATGGAACTGTTGGGTTTGTGATTCTGAGGTTCATGTAGAGGCTTTTTGAGCGAATTATAAACGTTACTTGCAGGAATATCCATGGATTCTGAGTGCCTCAGATGATCAGACCATCCGCATCTGGAACTGGCAGTCGAGGACCTGTGTATGGTAAGCAAACTTTTACACAATTCCATGTTTCTCAATGGTCCTGAAGAGAACTTAGACTTTGACCTAAAATATTTAGAAAGTTTGCAATTTCATAAAAACTAAACAAATTTAATGATTTTTCTGCTCTATGTTTCCATCAGTGTCCTGACGGGACACAACCACTACGTGATGTGCGCCCAGTTCCACCCATCAGAAGACTTGGTGGTGTCCGCCAGTCTGGACCAGACAGTGCGAGTGTGGGATATCTCCGGTGAGAGTTTGGGAGGAGTGGAGCAGAGTGGGCAGTGGGCCGGGTTTCGGGGATGTGGGGCTCAATGAAGGAGAAAGAAGGCAGGATCAGGATGAATGTCAAGTCCTGAGTGCTTTCTTTCTCGTGGACTTTCAGCAGAAACACTTCTCCTTTCAGCACAGAGAAGAGAAAACTATATTTGATTCCAATCTAAAATTGTTTATTTGTGAATTAAAGATTGTCTTTTACCTTGATTTGTGCAGTACTTTTGAAGTAGTGACTTCGTGACGTTAAAATAATTTCAACAAACGTCAGTTTTGAGAAGTGTTTCTGTGGCTTTGCATGCTTCTCAGACTTTTAATGTTTAACTTGGTTCTCGTTTCTTGTGTGTTTCACTAACCGAAGAAGCTCTTGACTCTCATCTTTGATTTCTAAACGTGTAAAGATGTGAATCTGTGACCCTTACATCTTGGAGTCTTATTCTTTCATGTATGCGTGTACTTGGCATCACTGCATTCATCTGTTTAGTTTTTGAGCTATAAACTGCATGATGTTGCAGCAGAAGCTGAATGTGCTGCCAGATTTAGCTTTAAGGAAGATTCACTTTGCATCCAAACTCATCTCACTGATAGTTTATGTTGCACTAGCATAAACTGCTTTAAGTTAATTTTCAGCTACGACTACTATTGAACTATCTGATTTCTTTAAATAATACATAAATATTCCCATGACATGCCAGAGAAACTTGCATAATTGTCTCTTCTCCTTGTCTAAATGTATAATTTTACAATGTTACCATTACTACTAATGCAAAACAATAACTTGACTGCAAAAACACAAAATCTTTTTGCCTATTTTGTGGCGTAAATATCATAGTACAGTTGTAATAGGATAACTTCAATTAGTAAACGGACTTTTCAGCGAGATATAGGAACTTGTTTTAAGTCAATAAATACAATTTTAACAAATCCATGTTATAAGTGGCCAGTGAATGTGGCTGAAAAACCTATCATGATATAAGCATTTCATATCAATCTGTCAATAATTATTGATGTAGATAATTATTGATTAGTTTTAAATATCTGAAATATTACCAACCTCGTGGTGTGACCTGTCCTGTTTAATCCACCCCACGCCGTTGTTTTTTTTTTTTTGAGCAGTTAAACTGCTCAAAAGTTAAACTGCTTCTGCAGTTACTGGGCAGGTTGTTGCTAGGTAACCAAAGAATGAGTGAGTTGCTAGGTAACCAAAGAGTGAGTGAGTCAGTTGATTCCACCAAACTATCTTAGCTTGCTGTGAGAGGTTGAGCACATAAAGCCTTTCCTCTGCCTACTTCTCCCAGAATGCTGTGTGAATATTCATAAATATTGAATATTCTTTCAGATATTTTATTTATTGATATTGATCACATTCTCATCATGATATATATTTTAGGTTTACTTTTTAAAAAAAATCTGTGTTGACGGATTATTGACTTAAAACAAGTCTTAGTATGTTGCTGAAAGTTACTTTATAAGTTAGTTTTGTCTTATTTCAAGAATTTGAAAATAGACAACAAATACTTTGTAAGACTTTGTGTTTTTGATCTCAGTATCTAATAACCCTGCATGGGGCTGAAAAATCCAGACTGAAACATGCATGTGCCTTTCTACCCGACCAACTATCATCCTCCCATTCTGGCATTAAAATCGGTCAGAGCACGTCTTGTCCACCACCCACCCACCCCATTCAGCCTAGTCCACACACTCTGTCATCCTCCTCCCATGCTCTTCCCAGGAAACATCCACACCTGCACATTGGTTCCTACTGCCATTCCTTCCTCTATCAAGACTGTTGAGCTACCTGTTCACCACATTGTATTAACGGGCTGAAATCAGTAATACAATCTTTGTGATGCTGTCCAATCAAATCACAGATTAATAACCCAATCAGTAGTGTTGTTGGTGGTATGGTTGTGTTGGTGCGTTTCAACCCTGTGTGTGTTCGGTAGTCCAACAGTTTGCTTTTTTATTATCTTATTATCATTTCCATTTAGCGTGTTTTGTCTCCCTTCCTCCCATGTACTGTGATTGTGCTGTGGTTAATGTGAAAATGGCGTTTCCTTCTTTGCACGCGATGCTCTGAATGATGGTTCCAGGTTTGAGGAAGAAGAACCTGTCTCCGGGCGCCGTGGAGACGGACGTGCGCGGTATCACCGGGGTTGACCTGTTTGGTGCCTCTGATGCGGTTGTGAAGCACGTCCTGGAGGTACACAGTGACTTTCACCCGCTGGATTAATGTGTAACAAATTAGAAAAATGTAAAATTTAATTATTGCAATGACTTTTTTTATACAGAGCTAAATATTCCAGACATTTTCAATCATATTTCAATTTACAGAGATTCAGATTGTATTTAAAACTTGTACTGAAGCTATATCTTGAAAACTCATTTATTCTTCCAATGCTTTACCAAAACAAGTTTTTTTTGTTGTTTTATCTGCTTTTTAAATATGTTTTTTACTTTTCACAACTTTATATCTTAAGATTCCTGAAAAGTTTATTTTGGTTTAGTTATCTGGTGAAACATTTATGTATTTTTGTATTCTTTGTGGCCATGAAAAGTATGTAGTTTAATTTTTTCTTATCTCATAGTGGTATTTATAGGGAAGTATCAGAGAATAGAAAAAAGGTTGCAATTTTTGTGACATCATGTTAGTTCAGACCCCTTGAAAGCAGAAAAATATCTTAAGTTTGTGCAGTTTAGTGTCTTTCTGATTCTCTTATTGGAGGAAGATCTGATTTGTGTGTCTGTGTGCAGGGACACGACCGTGGGGTCAACTGGGCTGCTTTCCATCCCACCATGCCGCTCATTGTGTCTGGAGCCGATGACAGGCAGGTCAAGATCTGGAGAATGAACGGTGAGCCATTTATATAATGTCTGCTACACAACCACTTAAACTTAATTGCATGAGATTTGTGAGAAATATAAAAACTCAGTGCATGTTAGGACCAGGTGATTTGGCTTAAAAACAAAATCTCAGATTTTTTTTCATGCCAGATCCAATTAATTAATTTTTTTTTCTCTTTTTTTTCCAAGTAAGAAATTACAAATGACAGAAAATATTTTCATAAAGCAGCATCCCTTCTGCGAGTTGTAGGACAAAGTATCGGGGCTGGGCTATAAAAATGTTTTTTAATTATGAGATTAAACTCATAATATTAACAGAATAACAGAATAAATTTTATCAGAATGAGACATTTTTGATAGTTATTGTGATCTTTCTTCAAAATAGACAATTGTTTACACGATTGTTTCAAGTTCCTACTTGTAAATAATGCTAATGTTTCAAAACAAAATATTTTATCTGTAAAACTGACAAAATGCTCAACATTCGTTATTTTAAAATGTTTTTGTATAGGCGTTTTCAAAACTTCATCCTCCTAATATGATTTAATCCTGGTAACACTGTGACTTAAGTGTCCTGTATTTTGATTCTATTGTTGTACAATTTTATTCTTGTAATTAAAAGAAACAAAATCAAAGTCTGGCCCCATTTCTTATTATTCCACCTTGGAGTTGAGCTGAATTCAAAGTCCAATAAAATGAAGCTGTAAAAACATTCTGGTTAAACAAGATGGCCGCCCTGGAAGTGCTGACATCACTCTGAATTATGAAAACCTAATGAGAGTATTGGTGAGAAAAGAAAAAAATCCAGATTTAAAATTAATGAAATCTCCAAAAACCAAAAATTTGATTAATGGATAAAGTTAATTTATTGTCCAGCCTCTATTTCCAGTCATCCCTGGAAGATGTTTTGTCAAGGTAATACACTGAACCTTCTGCAAATAGACAAAAGGAACTTTATTTGACCATGGATTATCAGAAAAAAATCTGCAAAAATTGCTTTTTTTATGTTTGTTTTTTAACCAACTATCCAGCTGTGTTTACATTGAGACTACTCCTAGAAATAAAATCTTTCCCTCTTTTATTTTTCCCGCTCAGAGTCCAAGGCGTGGGAACTCGATACGTGCCGCGGCCACTACAACAACGTTTCCTGCGCCGTCTTCCATCCGCGCCAGGAGCTCATCCTGTCCAACTCGGAGGACAAGAGCATCCGGGTGTGGGACATGTCCAAGCGGACCGGAGTTCAGACCTTTCGCCGTGATCACGATCGCTTCTGGGTGCTGGGAGCCCACCCAAACCTTAACCTGTTTGCAGCTGGTAGGCAGTGACTGCAACTAGTGTCCGGACTCATTAAATCTAAAGTTGTTTTTTCCTTTTTAACGTGTGACTCGTTTACTTCAGGTCATGACAGCGGTATGATCGTCTTCAAGCTGGAACGGGAACGTCCTGCTTACGCTGTGCATGGCAACATGCTGTACTACGTCAAAGATCGCTTCCTCCGCCAGCTGGACTTCAACAGCAGCAAGGACACTGCCGTCATGCAGCTCCGCAGGTCGGCCAATTCACTTTAAATCTTCCCAGATCAGTTTTTAAGGAAGTTTCGGCAGATATTAAATAACAGATTTGTTTTTCCTCTTCCCAGTGGTTCCAAGTTTCCGGTGTTCAGCATGTCGTACAATCCTGCTGAGAACGCTGTCCTGCTCTGTACAGTGCGTATCCCTCTCTGAGAACGCCTTCTTGGTCAGCACAATTGTTTTTTTGTATTTTTGCTTCATGATTAGCATTTTCTTTAGAGAGCGACCAACCTGGAGAACAGTACCTACGACCTCTACTCAATTCCCAAAGAAAGCGACTCCCAGAACCCTGATGGTAAAGGAAATATTCAGTATTACGCCCCCTTGTGGCAAAAACTAAATAATGTTTCTAAGGAAATAATTTTCATTCATTTTCTTGTAATTAATGTGAACATTTTGTACTTTTATTTACAGCACCAGAGGGAAAACGGTCATCTGGCCTGACTGCGGTGTGGGTGGCAAGAAACCGATTTGCAGTCCTTGATCGGATGCACTCTGTGAGTCCTGTTGAAAAATGTAGAAAAAAAAAGCCAAAATTAAAAATTTGCCAAAATTTCAAGACAGCATTTTGGAAAAATTTTGTCAAATGTTTGTTTTATTTTTGTGTTTCGTCTAGTTCTATAACTTGCATAAATATGCAGTATAATCCTGCTGAATAGTGAAATTGACACTTTTATTATTACTTAATAAAGTAAGTCTTTATCTTGATTAGTTAGCATTTCCAGTTTAGCTGTCTTGCAGTTGTGCATAATTTAAGCATCTGTTTCCATAAAAAATTTACTGTGACAACTGTAACTGAAACAGATACATGTTTAAAAAATAAACTTCATATTCTGCCTAGTTTTATGACCCTGGTAGTAATTGTTCTTGTAATGCTCTATGCGAAGTTAAAATACTCAGTTTCTGAAATTATATTTCCCATTTTAGTGAAGAAATAATTATGTATTTTTGATTAAAAAAGTACTTATCTTTGTGTCTTAAGTGCTCGTTTTAATCAGATTATTTGTTTCTTTCCTGCAGCTTCTGATTAAAAACCTGAAAAATGAAATAGTGAAGAAGGTCCAGGTGCCAAGCTGCGAGGAAATCTTCTACGCAGGAACCGGCTCGCTGCTGCTGCGCGACACCGACGGTGTCACGCTGTTCGATGTGCAGCAGAAACGATCTCTGGCCACGGTCAAAATTGCCAAGGTCAAGTATGTGGTGTGGAGCTCTGACACTTCCCACGTGGCTCTGCTAGCGAAACATGGTAAATATCTGAAGCATCCTCTAATCCCTCTGAGTTTTTATTGCTGAGATCAAAGCCATTTTGTTTTATTTTCTGAAAATCTCTTAGCTATTATGATCTGCAACCGTAAGCTGGAGAGTCTCTGCAACATTCATGAGAACATCAGAGTGAAGAGCGGAGCCTGGGATGAGAGCGGCGTCTTCATTTATACCACCTCCAACCACATCAAATACGCCCTCACTTCAGGGTGAGGGATTTTTTTAAATGTATTTTTTAGGTTTTCTAAAAGTTGAGCCAGTATTTTAACTGGAACATTTTATTCAGTAAAGCTGAAAAGTTTTCCTTTTTTTGCCTGTCATGGGCAGATTTGGTTGATAAAATGCTTGTTCCGTTACAATTTAATTATATTGCATTGGCTTAGGATATACGCAGAAGCACATTAAATTGTAATTTCGGTGTTTAATCTATTTTAAATTTGCAAACAATTCGTGAAATGAACCCAAGGTGTAGATTACAGCACTGCTTCTTAAACTCTTTTGGGAGAATATCCCAAAAAAAGAAAGTTGATTGAAATGTTTTTATTTCTGGACATTGTGGTCTATTTTCAATAACTTCCTCACACACAGTGTTATCTTTCAAGTTTCAAATTTAAAACCTGACTTTTGGAGAAATACCTACCATTAATTGACAGTGAAATCTTGTAGTTATATTTGAAAAGGTAGGCGTTTCCTGGACGCTAAGATGCTGCACAGTATAAGGTGCAAGCTCAAAAGAAAGCGACATGAAGAAAAAACAAAATGTTGCAGGACCAACATATATTGATCTGAAAATGTATCAGGACGGTAACATTACGGTTCAATGTTTTTGTAGTGATCATGGCATCATCCGGACCCTGGACCTGCCCATCTATGTGACCCGGGTCAGAGGCAACAGTGTTTACTGTCTGGACAGGGAGTGCAGGCCTCGCGTTCTCACCATTGACCCGACTGAGTACCGCTTCAAGTTGGCTCTGGTCAATCGGAAATATGATGAGGTTTGTCCTTTTTTTTTTTAAAGTTTTGCTTTGAGTGGTTTTATTTCTAATTACTTTCCTTGATTATTTTTATCATGTTCATTTGCATGTCACTTTTCAGCAACAAAGCAGTTCAAAGTGCTTTGCATCATGAAAACATAAGACGTTATAAGCTCAACAATAGTTGTGAAAACCTATAAGACTTTACATTTTGTCAATGCCATCGTTAAAATTATCAAGACACATCAGATATGTTGGTCACCAGCAGCAGCGTTCTGGATCAGTTTAGTCGGAGCCGTGAAGACACTGTTGCAGTTACCAATGTAACTAAAGATAAACACATGGATTAGTTTCTCTAGATTCTGCTGTAACATTAGTCCTCAAATCCTGGAAATGTACTTCAGGTGACAGAAGGCCGACTTTGTAACCGTCTTTATGTGGCTCTGAAGGTTCAGCTCAGATTTCAGACCTGATCACTGGTTTTTAGATGCAATAACTGAAGCTATGCGTCGACTCTAGATTGTTCCTCTTTAGGTTCAAAGATGGTAACTTCAGTTTTGTTTCTGTTCAGCAGGTGAAAGTTTTGGCACATCCATTAATTGACTTCTGTTCCCTTTACTGCTGTTCTTTTAGGTGCTCCACATGGTGCGAAACGCCAAACTGGTGGGTCAGTCGATCATTGCCTACCTTCAGAAAAAGGGCTACCCTGAGGTGGCACTCCACTTTGTGAAAGACGAGAAGACTCGTTTCAGCCTTGCTCTGGAATGCGGAAATATCGAGGTGAAAAGAGTCTTCGTTGGGCAAAAGTTCAGGAGTTTCTAGAGAAGATGAAGCATAAATCATTTTCCTCCTGGGGTCATTTCAGGTGGCGCTGGAGGCAGCCAAGGCCCTGGATGAGCGCAGCTGCTGGGAGCGTCTGGGCGAGGCGGCGCTGCTGCAGGGACACCACCAGGTTGTTGAGATGTGCTACCAGAGGACCAAGAACTTCGACAAGCTCACCTTCCTCTACCTCATCACTGGTAATCTGGCCAAGCTGCGCAAGATGATGAAGATCGGTGAGAACCAAGAAGTTTGCTGCTCAGTTGTCTAGTAATTTTGTTAAAATGTGATTAATTTTCTAACATGTCTGCTGATTTATGTGCAGCTGAGATCAGAAAGGACATGAGCGGTCACTACCAGGCGGCCCTGTATCTGGGGGACGTCAGTGAGAGAGTCAGGATCCTGAAGAACTGCGGACAGAGTGAGTTCATTTCTCTCACTGAAATATTTGCTCATATTTTTACATGTTATTCCTCCAATTTATTTATATTTTCGTCCAGAAAGTGACTCAAATTTTAAGAACCTCAGATTACCCTAAATGTACATCATTTAAACTAAATTGTCAGGTTTAATCACAATTTAATGTTTGAGTTTGGTTTGTAATTTGTACCTAAAATAAGTATTTGCCTAAACATTAGTCAAATCTGTTAAATTTTGGAAAAATGTTTATTTAGGTGTGTAATATAATAAAATATTTTATGATAATAATAATCTGTCAAACCAATGGATTTCAAACTTTATTTTGCAAATACCACAGCAGTAAATATATTTTCCAAATATCACTTTGTATTAATGTCTTATCACCTTATTACAACCTGATGTTTTTCAGTTAGTAAGTACAATTTTATCATGTTTTAAAGATACAGTTTCCAAAGTCTGGAACACAAAGAAAAACATTGAATATCAGATGGTTGATTCAAAGCTTTTGTAAAAGTTTCCTATTTCCTTAAAAACAATATTCTGTTTTATATCCAATGATACAGTTTGATTGGTTGAAAACAATTTATCTATAAACCTATAGTTTATTTGCATTTATAGTTGGTTACACTCAAAATCTAAAAAAAATACATTTATTTTAGTTTACTAACTTAATAGTTAGTTTTGATGTGAAGTAAACATGTTAAACATAATTTTATAGATGCATAATAGTTTAATTTTTGCCTTGCAGATAATTAGCACCAATAAAAATGGCCGACAGTTTTAGAATAAAAAAAAAAAATTACACTCTTTTCTTCTGAAGTTCTTTATTTTTAATTTTAACAACAAAGTTTTTAAATGTAATGTTTTTTTGCCTCCTTAATCTCTGTTTGCAGAGTCTCTGGCTTACCTCACTGCAGCCACTCATGGGCTGGATGAAGAGGCCGAGGCACTGAAGGAGACCTTTGACCCAGAAAAGGAGACAGTGAGTTGGCAAAGCATGATCTTTATCTTAAAACTTTCAACTTTACACTATTTGTTTGAAAAACTTTATTTCAAATGAGAAAATTCCTAGATTAGTAAGAAACTTGACGGTTGATTTTGTGCCATACAGGTGCCAGAGGTCGACCCCAATGCACAGCTGCTGCAGCCGCCGCCTCCCATCAACCCCCTGGACACCAACTGGCCCCTGCTCACCGTATCCAAGGGCTTCTTTGAGGGAGCCATTGCAGCAAAGGGTGAGTTATTCGTAGATTTTATTCTCTAGATACGCTGCGTTCAGGAAAAGAATCAATGACCCTGAGACTTTTCCACATTTTGTTGCATTACAACCACACCCTTGCTGAGATTTGATGTGATGGATCAACACAAAGAGAAATATTATTGAACAAACAACATGAAGATCAAGGCAGCGAGGTCAAAATGTGGAATAAAAATCTTGAAAAATTTTACTCATGCGTTGTTTTTTTTTTTTTCTTCTTGAATTAAGAACCAAAAAGTTTTATTTTCATTTTTTGTAGCTAAAATCTATAAAACCTCCGTTTTAATAAAACTGCTGGACGAATCTGTAGCAAAGTAAACAGTACAGAAATGTTCTTAATATTGAATGTGTAAATTAATAAAACCTCTCACAGTTAATTATGCAAATATGAATCCAGTGATGTTTTTGTTGCAGGTAAAGCAGTTCAGATGGCTGCGGATTTGGACATGGAGGCAGCTGGAGGCGAGGGCTGGGGAGACGATGCTGAGCTCACCATGGATGAAGGCAAATCAGAAACTGTTTCTCTAAAACTTTTTAGTTGATTTAAATCTTTTGTTTCTCTATATTTACAAAATATATTTTCCCTTTTTTCTCAGATGGCTTCATTGATGCGCAGGATGGATTAGGAGATGAGGGATTGGGGAAAGAGGAAGGAGGAGGCTGGGATATTGATGAAGAAGTGGAGCTTCCTCCAGAGCTGGTGAGAGAAGAAATGTAATTTGATAATTGGAAGCAAGAGAAAAATAATAACATGTCTTAAATGTTTTTTTTCCCCTTAACTTTCAAAGCTGAATTCTACATCTTTTATACTAGGGTTGCAATTAACAATTAATTTAATAATAAGTTATTCTAGCAATTATTCTGATGAAAAATATCAGCACATTCTCCAGATTTTTCATTTAGACACATCTTTGAAAAGCACAAATGGGTAGAACATGTTTACAGACAAAGAACGTTTTTCCACCTTAGATGAAAAATGTTCTTTTTTTACATTTCTGGCTTAATTGCTGATCTGAGTTTGAGGTTCTTGCGTCAAATGGCCATTTTAAAATTCTGTATACTTCAGTTAATGTTGAATCGATTTACTAAGTTATTTGACTTTATTTCAGTAATCGATTAATCACAATTAATTTGATTAATCGTTCCAGGCCTGATCAGTAGAGAAGTTGTTTCGTTTTGACCCATTTTAATAAAAAGTAACATTGAATTTCATTTCCAACCATCAGGACGTTCCTCTGGGAGCTGGAGGGTCAACAGAAGATGGATTCTTCGTGCCGCCAACCAAGGGCATGAGTCCAACCCAAATGTGGTGCAACAACTCACAGCTGCCAGTCGACCACCTCCTGGCGGGATCCTTTGAAACCGCTATGAGAGTACGTTTGCATTTTTCTGTCCTCCTGCTAGCTTAATGTGCAGCAAATCTGAACATGCACTCTCCATTTGCAATAATTCTCGCTAAACGAGTCATGATGTAAAAAAATTTTTCAATATCAGGACTGATACAGATATTAATATTGGATTGGCCTCTTTTCTTTTCACAGCTGCTCCACGACCAGGTTGGAGTTGTGAACTTTGCTCCCTACAAGTCGTTGTTCATGCAGACTCTTTCTAGAGGCCGAACCTCTTACCTGGGGCTGCCGTCTCTACCTTGTCTGCGTGGTCACCCTCAGAGGAACTGGAAGGTGCGTCTTCTGGCTATGATACATTTCAGCAGTCCGCTGCAGAGTCTGGTTCTTCCTGCTAACCCAGGTGTGTTTCTGTAGGACTGTGGGGCCAAGCAGGGACTGCCTGCTGTGGGGCTGCGCCTCTCCGACCTGATCTCTCGCCTCCAGCAGTGCTACCAGCTGACCACGGCTGGGAGGTTCGAGGAAGCCGTCGAGCGCTTCAGAGCCATCTTACTTTCTGTTCCTCTGCTGGTGGTCGATAACAAGCAGGAGATTGCTGAGGTGAGAGTTGGAAATCCTTGAACATGCTTGAACATGCTTGAATTTCAATTAGGTGTTTTCAAGATTTGGAAAGGGCTTTGTTTTCAATCTGCAGTTTTGTAGTTAAATGCAACTTAACATTTTATTAAAAGCCTATAGATGTAAAATGATATTTGCTATTAAACCAGATTTTTTCCAATTAAATAAAAAGACACACATTTTTTATCACCCTCTGAAATAAATCAGACTAAACTTTTCTTGTTTTAGATCAACTAGAATTATCAAAATTGTTTGCTTTCTTAATGCTAGAGAACTTGGCAAATATTTCCAGAATTTGTAACTTTATTTGTGTATTGAGTTTAAGCATTTAATTTGAGCAGTAATTAATATTTATTATTCCTAATGGTTCAGTTGCTTATTGATAATCTTACATTTTATTTGTTAAAGTTATGGAAATAAGAGGATTTATTTATTTTTTGTTCAGTTATTGTTTAGCACTGAGACAAGGTGTGCCTGAAAGAAACGTTTCAAACATGAGATTTTGTTAGATTTTACTTTACCTTGTTCCTGTTGCAGAATGGAGATTACTACTGCAAAAATATTGATAGTAATAAATATTATACAGACATATGAAAAAGCTATTTTCTCTGCTGTCAATGACAATATCAATAAATTTGAAGTCATGATTAAATCCATTTACTATTTTAAAATTAATCATATAAATCATACTAATTTCTGCGACTAGAGTCCTAAAGAAGCAGAATTTGTGTTTGTGGGACTATAATTGCTGTGAAGCAGTTGCAGCCATATTGCTAACTAATAATTAGTTCTTATTGTCACTTTTATTGTTGTTATAATTGTTCCACAAAATACTGTGATCAAATGTTAAGTCCGTGTCGCTCAGCATTACAGTATGGTGCTTGCAAAGTTTGAAAACTTACCTTGAAAATGCTTGAAAAGTCCTTGACTTTTACAGTGTATGACCTCTCCTCATCTGTAAATAAATGCATGGTTACATTTCCATCTATTTATTTTTTTAAATGTGTAACTTTGTGTTTTTAGGCTCAGCAGCTCATCACAATATGCAGAGAATACATCGTGGGTCTGACCATGGAGGTCGAGAGGAAGAAGTTGCCTAAAGAAACTTTGGATCAACAGAAGAGGATTTGTGAGGTAAGGATGTTGTTATTATACCCGATTGGTTTCTTTTCTTCTAAATATTCAGAAATGATTGTTTTTTTTTTAACATTTTTTAACCGTTTTTGTGTTTTCCTGCAGATGGCTGCATATTTCACCCACTGCAACCTGCAGCCAGTCCACATGGTTCTGGTGCTGCGCACAGCTCTGAATCTCTTCTTTAAACTCCGCAACTTTAAAACAGCTGCAGGATTTGCACGGCGCCTCCTGGAGCTCGGCCCGAAGCCAGATGTTGCACAGCAGGTTGTCACTGATTCTTTCTGTTTTTTATTTCGTCATGTTGTCATAAATAACTCGTACTCATTCAGTGATCACTTCTCTCTCCTGTGATTTAGACCCGTAAAATCCTGGCGGCTTGTGAGAAGACTCTGTCTGACACCCACCAGCTGAACTACGACCCTCACAATCCGTTTGATCTGTGCGCTGCCTCCTTTGTTCCTCTCTACCGAGGGCGTCCCGTTGAGAAGTGCCCCCTGTCTGGAGCCTGCTACTGTCCTCCATACAAAGGCCAGATCTGCAGGGTCACTGAGGTAAAGATCGAGGATTACAAATTTGTTAGCAAATAACCAAACTAGCTATAGAAAAACACAGTTGCCATGGAAAAATATCAAAAGTTTAACCATTACAGCTGTTCTGTTTTCTGTTGTTAAAATGATTTCATAGCTAAAAGTCTGGGTTAATCAATGTCTCCTAGCTTACGTTAAACCCTGTGGGAAAATGCCAATCAGCTCGGTTGTGCTAGTTCTTTTATCAGCAGAAACATCAAGATTGTAAAATGCACAAGCCACTTTCAGAAATGGCTATTTGAAGCAAAATGTCTTCTGCTTGTATTGTTTTTCAAAGCAAACGTTTAAAATTTGAAACTAAAGTTGTGTAATCACAATTATGCTAACCAAAAGTAAAATGGCAGCCACAGGTAATACAGGTCAAAAAAGCCACAAATTGATTAGTATAAACTTCACATAAATGGGTCTCAATACTTACTCTTTTCCATCTATTTTTAGTAAATTTGATTAAATGTGAATTAGTAAAATATATAACGGAATTTAAGTGTTGACAAGTTTCCAAACAGTTGCTTAATTTTGCTATTTTTATATGCAGAATAGGAAAAATAATCAACCAATGGAAGGAAGTAGCATTCCTTGCTGTTTTCTTTTATCTTCTAACGTATAATTTTAAATTCCAGGTGACGGAGATTGGCAAGGATGTGATCGGTCTGCGTGTGAGCCCACTCCAGTTCCGCTAAGAAGAGGAAATGTTCAGAGAAACAAATCCAACGTACCATCTACTATCTGAATAAATGCTCACCGCTTTAGTCTTGTCTCTTTACTCCATGACTTTGAAATGAATATAAAAACTGCTTTTCCTTGTTTTCTCTTCTCTTTAAGAGTATAGAAATGTTACTGTTAATTTTGTCTGATCACAAAATTAATAATTCACAGTGTGTGGCACTGCTCCTTGCATCTGAAACTATAATAAAATACCTGATACTAATAAAAACCACATTTGGCATGTTTCTGTTGTGTTTTGCTTTTTGTGGTGAAACCGTGGTACATAAGACAGCTCTACCTTAGGTTTTTATTCCTGAATGTATATCTGGATTCATCAGCAACATTGAGGATGTCAATTGAACTGAGGTTACTCTATTTTTGTGGGGGATTATAAAACCCAATTCCCCCAATCTTAAATAACAATAAAATAAATACATTTGATGTTGTTCGGTTTATTTTTAAGTTTTCCGGAACAAATCCTGATTAAAAAAAAAAAATCCGTGTCAGTACTTCCTATGCAGTCCGTGTTCCTTACAGACTATCCGCTCCAGTGCCACCTTCAAGATGGCGGCGACGTAACGACGTTTAAGGAAAGCGGAACCAAAAAACCGGAACCCGGGTGTTTCCCAGATTTTCACTTCCTGTTGTCTTTTTCTGCCTTTCAAACCAGGAAGATGGATTTGTTGTCGAACAAATGGATTGTATATTTAGCGTTATGTCTATTTGTCGCTAGTAAGTTGAATTTTTACACTGTCGAGCTTGTGGCGCTTTATGTCTAGCTTTAGTCGAAGTATGTTTGTCTTTTATTAGATTACCTTGCTAAATTTCCTTGTGCCGTAGCTAGCTGGACGCTAGGCTAGTTAGCCGTAGCAACAGCTGCACTGTTTGTCTTTTAAATCTTCATTTTATGCAAGTTTAGGAAATGCATTCTGGGATGGGGGTAATTTTAGTACATTTGCGTTCACATAAGACTGAAAAATGACCGTATTTTGGTTTGTCAAAGATCAGAGATGACTTTTAAATTAATCAGAAACAACGCTGAAGTTGGCTTTCGTTTTGGAACACCGGCAAGGACCTTTTTTATTAAATCAGAACCACCTTTCAACTGGCTCTAACTCAAAGTCCTAAATTACCTAGAGTATTTATACCGGATTTATGTAATTCTGCAGTAAATAACCACATTCCAGCGAATGGCGTACTGTTTGTGAGCTGGGAAACATTTTTGATCTGTTTATGGAAACTCAAAAGGGCCTAATCGAGGCTATTCTAATCACTGAATTATATTTATTATGTACAAAACATTTACTTAAACATAGTTTGTAAAGTTCCAATCTTAAATAAAGTACTTAGATTTGTAAAATGTGAATTGTACTGAATACATGTTACTTAAAACATGTGTTCTTGCCATGATTAACATAAACAGATGAAAAAGTAAATAAAAAAACATAAATGATTAAAATGATTTTTTTTTTTCGCTGAAAGGTTCTGCATTGTAAACAAAATCTTGCATATATTTTTTAAAATTTTAAATGCAGGTTTTTCTTCTTGGCATCTCTAGAAAAAAAGACTATTTGGAATTATTTTAACAGGTATATGAATTTGAAATAATTCAGTTCAGGTTTGACCATTTTGCGTATGTATGTATATATATATATATTGAACATAACTAGTTCAAAGATAGGAAAAAAAAAAAAAAAACCCTCTAGTGAAGCGCCGAATCAGAAGCCAACTTCGGCGTCATAGTGACTTGGCATTACCGTGACTGCTCGTGATTTTCCGCAGAGTTGAGATTCACTTCCACGATATCAAGCTAAACTCACTGCATTTCCCCCCTTTTTATTTTAAAATACAGACATCACTTTCAGAGTCAAAGAGTATAGTTTTTTGAACGAGGTATTTATTTTTTTTTTTTTCAGAATGTATTGCTGTTATATTTTCAATTTAGAATATGTAAAATAATTAAAAAAAATACAAATTTTTGAGCAAAAGACATTTTAATGTCTCCAAATTTTTTTTTAAGTTTATAAACTTTGCTTAAACTTTTATCTGAGGTATGGACATCATTGCGCAGTTTTACGTCTGCTGAATGAATGTTATTAATAGAGATATAGTATAATATACATTTCTGAATTGAAACTTAATTTCAGGACTTTCTGATGATCACTTTGTGAATTTTCTCTTTGCAGGTATCAGTTGTAATTCAGTGGAAAACAAAATTTACGTCAAGCTCAACTACACTGTGCCATGTGTGCGACTTCTTAATTCAACCCATCAAATCGGCTGCCAGTGTGAGTATAGCGGCACGTATATGTGGCTTTAGCTGCTTCTGATATTCAGAATATATGCAGCTTTTTATTTCTCCACCACATAAAGTTGTTGCAATTTATTTTAAGTATTTTGCCCACATCCTTATGATGTGTGCCAGCAATTATGGAGATAATCACTGCTACTTCATTTCTTTATGGTTTTGCTCTTTGATACCAATGACTGTGTGACTGTTGTGAATAGAAAGAGCACTGTAAAGGTTAAAGGTCATAGTAAAACCCACATTCCTGCAATTGTCACTGTTCTTTCTGTGACATAAACATCCCCAGAATCAATGCATTTTTATTAATTTTTATAGTAAGTTCTTTGATGTAATTGAAGACAAAGTTGGTTTTCAGGATATTTATTGTTGTGTTTTTGTTTTATTGCTGTTACTAACATTTAGTTCTGTCCATTTAGCATCTTTGTCAGGCGATGTTGGAGTGCTCCATGTACTTGAGTCAGAAGAAAACCTGGACTTTGTGCTTCGTAATGGACACAATCCTCCTTACATGGTCATCATGGAGACTTCACTCTTTACCAGGTACGGTTCGCCAGTGACCCATCGCCAGAGGTCAGAAGTTTAGTAAAATGCAGACTATTTGTCTGTGTATGAAAATGATTCATTATTAAAACTACATTTATTACAAAATAGTGCAAACTTGGTTTTCCAGCTCAAGGTTGAAGCTTTAAAAGCATGTATAAAAGAAACTGATGTGACAGTCATAAACATGAAGAGTCTTCATGAATGTTTGACTTTTGTCATGAAGTGACGTGACTACTTTCAATGCAAAGTTACATTAAAAGTAATGACACAATAAGAAATAAATCAGTTAATTGTATAATAAATTAAAACAAGCTAAATAATTTCCATCTGCAAGATTTATTGCTTTTCTCTCTTTCTACTTTTTTCTACAAAAACTGGATGATAAAAACCTTCAGTCTGGTGTTCTGGTCTCAATTAGTCCTTTTTTCTAAAGGATAATGTTGTTTACAAAGACTCCATAATTTATTTTATTTTTTGTTTCTATTGTTTTATTTATTTATTTTGGATATTTAAACTGTCTTCCAGTGTTAAATATTCATGACACACCAAAAAGCCCAGTGTTGATTTAACTCCCACAGAGTTATGCCAAAACTATTTCAAGGTTTATAAAGCTCAAACTCTTCAGAGTTGAATTAACATTTTCAAAATAGTAAAATTTTTAACACTGGATCAGAGTTCGTTCTGTTAACAGAGTTAAATAAACACTGTGGGATGGAATGGTTAACACTGATAAAATAACAAACATTAACTACTTTGTTAGTGTTAACACTTTCAAGTGTTAGGCATTTACTCCAAAATGTGTCACTTTATGATTCTGGTTAAAATTAATTGTAATAAAGGAGAAATTAAAACAAATAAATCAATTTTAAACAGTTGTTTCATGTTTTGCAGCTGTGTTTCCAACATTTTAAACTGTTGTACAATGAACAAACATTCATTAGCATTCAATCTGGCATTAAAAGAAAATTAAGTGTCATTATTTACCAAATAACATTAATAGACATTCATGAAAACTCCTTCATGTGTATGACAGTGTCATGTCAGTCTTATGCACACCCCTTCAAATAAAGTGTTACAAAAATAATCTTACGTATACTAAAAAAACCAAAAGTGTAAAAATGCATGGTAAAACACAAAGTATTCATCTTTTATCAATCATGTTTGCTGCGTTAATTCAGTTTTGTAGTAAATACGACTGCAAACATCCCGTAGTTCTACTGCAGAACAAATTTTAGTGAAGTTAGTTAGTAAACTTTGCAATGAAAAACATTTCCAAACATGTTTTTAGGAATAAAAAATGAACGCTGTACATATAATTTAGTTCCTAAACTGTGTGAATTGTCGTCCGTCAGATCCGTCATGATGAAGCTGAAGAACGGCTCCAGCAGGGTGGCCGGCGTCGCAGTGGTGGAGCCCAGCTCCAACCCACCGGACGGCTTCTCCCCTCACACTCGCTGTCCCAACGAGAACACAGGTGGGTCAGACCTGTTGCCATGGAAACAGAAAGGGCAAAGCGTCAATACCAGTACTTGAGTAAAACCGAATACTTTCGGTTGAGTTCTTGGGATCTTTTTGTTGCTAAAGGTCAGAAAAGATGGAGTTCCAATACTTTGCTTAATGTAAGTTAAGATTTAGACATTAGTCTTTTGCAGAGTTGTAGTGATTAGTTACATTTAATGTACTTTTAGAAGGACTTTTACCACGTTGTGCTTTTTACTTTCATTTGAGTAATTTTATTATGAAGTATTTATACTATTACTTGAATAAAATTTCTGGATTTTCTCCCCACTGAATGAAAACAAACACATTTAGGATAATCTGGATGATTTTTCGTCACTTTTCCTGCTCTCCTCTCAGGTGTGTACTCAGAGAACTACGGTCCAGGTCTGGCCCACTGCAACACCACAAAGTGGAATCCCCTCGGCAACGGTTTATCCTACGAGGAGTTCGACTTTCCCATCTTCTCTATGAAAGACGACAATGACACTCAGCTCATACGGCAGGTAAAGACTCCAACAAATAGCTTAGTTTTCATTCAATTCATAGCTATTCTAATGTTGCTGCACAAAATTACTTTGACCTTTAATATTTTTTACTGTTTAGTAACATGAGAGAATAAATCTGTTATTAACAGGGTAGAAACACATGAAATTGAGGTGCAGATTTTTTTTTATTGGCTGGTTTTAGGAACTAAGACAAAGATGATTTTTAGCACAAAGGAAAGACGCAGATGTTGCACAGCAGCAAATTGTTTGTGAAAAACAACAAAATCCAAATAGTTACTTAGCAATGGGAGGCGACAATATTCCTGCAAGATCATAACAAGACGAAGAGAGATAATAGAAATAAAGCACAACTTTAAGCTGCGGCTTTTTATGCAGCTTCTGTAGAGAAGTTTGTTTAAATGCTGAATCAGGAGTGGTGGGATAATGATCTGATGCACTTCAGCGACACAGACTTCTTTCATAATTTTGATTACTTTAATTTCCATCCATTGTCTCCGTCCAGATTTATGGAGTCTGGCTTCTTCTGTTGCAGAATTATGATGCATGTCTCACATCATAAATGTGACCATTTCGACTGCAGGTTTAGCACCATGTATGGAAGTACCTTGATTCAGATTTTCTTCTGGGTAAAAATGTCATCCAGCTTGCTGTGAAAAAGTTGTATTTGTGTCGTATTTCCCTTCTGTGTGAGCAACTACAAAGAAATTGTCTTTTCGGTCGACTTCTTTGGACACAAACCCACAGTTTAGTGAATGTGCTTGCTTCTCTCCGTTCTCAGTGCTACATGGATCACAACCGTCCCGTGAATGGCAGCGACCCTCAGTACCCTCTCTGCGCCATGCAGCTTTCCTCCCACATGTCCGCCGTCACCAACACACCCACCTGCATGAGGAGAAACAGCATCAGCTTTAGCATGAGTAATGGTCAGCCTGGTAATCTCACAGCATCGCAAAGTCAAAACAATAACTTAAGTACTCTTCCAGTACCGATATGTGGTTGTTTTGAACTTTATTGGGAACTTCCTGGATTATTTGTTCATCCTAAATTCTGTGATATGGTGAAAGCATTTTATAAACTTGCTTTTATTGGTGATTATTACGTTCTAATCTATTATTTTGCTTGCTTCTCCTGGTAGACATGGTGTGTGATCCTTTGAGTGACTACAATATTTGGGCCCCTAGTAAACCTTTGAACGTCTCACAAACCGGCCACAAGGCGAGTGAGAGTGTGATCATCGTATCAGCCAGGGTGAGTGTCTGTCAGCGTTTTGGCAAATACAATAAGAAAGACTTTTACTTTCTCTGAAGCTGCCTGCTGATTCTCATGTGAGGGAAGCAGCTGCTGTCACATGACTACAAGCTTAAGCTAGTAAATACTCTTGATGCAGCTTCTTTTCTGTATATTTTTCTCCTATTTTATTCCAAAAGGGAAAATTAAAGAATAAAAAAAGGAAATCGTGACTGAACCTTGCATTACAGCAAGGCAAGGTAGATTTATTTCTGTAGCGCATGTCAATAAGAAGACAAATCAAAGTGCTTTAAATGATAAAAATGTGAAACAATTAAACAAAAAGGATTTAATTACAGTAGCAAAACAAAGAAATGAAATTTAAAAAATTGATTAATAGCTAATTTAAACAAATAAAATTGAACCTTGAGGTATCCCAGATGCAACATCAAAATGTAAAATATTTAAATATTTATTCTTTTAAGATTCAATCGAGTCAAAGTCCTACATTTGTCCTACATTTCCCAGAATGCAACTGATATTCAACTCATTTTTTAAATGAATGTGGTAGAAAATACGTAAAATATAATTTTTTCAGCATCTAATCATGTTGTGTGTACTTTTTTTTGTCACTTAATTGTGAACTACACATTTATGTAAGACAGAAGCATTTATGTTTTCCTCGTATCAAGAAGATTTTCTCCATTTTTGATCATTTCATGTAGGAGTTTGTAGCCTCGTATTAACTGAAAAGTTTGAGAAGAAAAAAACGAATCACTTGATTTTCGTTTTCTTTCATGTCTGCAGCTCGACAGCAGGTCCTTTTTCTCTGAGATCGGCCCCGGGGCGGAGAGCGCGGCCTCGGGCCTCGTCACCCTGCTGGCGGCTGCTCACGCTCTGCGAAACGCCACGCAGGACGCTCAGCTGGAGCGAAACATCTTATACACTTTCTTCCACGGGGTTTGTTCACTCCCCGTTTTTAACAAACACCAAGTTTGATTTATTTTCTGCATGTTTGGTCACTTAAACCATCATTTTATTTCAAACTCAGGAAACGTTTGACTACATCGGCAGTTCGAAAATGGTTTACGATATGGAGAAAAATCAGTTCCCGATAGACCTGGACAACGTTCACTCGTTGCTGGAGATTGGACAGGTGCGTTTTTGTCTTTCTTTAAAAGATGTGAAGAAAATTAAACCAGTTTCTAATTTTGCATGTTTTGTTTAAATTCCAAAAGATCAATATTGGTGCTTAGTGCCGGTGATTATGGTTCAGTCATTGTGACGATTAATCACTTAATCGGGAAAAATTTTTTAGAAATATTAATTTCACCATTCAAGCCTTTTTATGCAATTTTAGAAACACTTTAAAGATACAAATAAACAATTTAATTCCCTTTTTAAGTAAGAAAATGACAATTTTATTGCATAAGATACAATAACTGAGCATTCCTTTTGTAAATCTGAACTGAGACTTGAGTTTTGGCTAAAACCTGTTGATAGACAAAGTTGTTTTTATCTTGAATGCAAAATGTATTTATTATTATTATTATTATTATTATTATTATTATTATTATTATTATT